>CM030358.1:156837850-157425350 GCA_017893485.1 Hemerocallis citrina | reverse complement strand
TATTTTTTGGGGCCCCCCAAATTTAACCTTTTGGGCTTTTATTTTTAAAATTAGAACTTAGGCCGGCTTATTTTGATTGGATTTGGATTTGTATGGAGATTTTGTTCTCCAATCCCTAAATTTCCATCCATTTCTTCATATATATCTGTTTTTAAGAATTGTAGCAAAAAAAATGGAAAAACTTTTTTAAACTTTTTTTTAAGAAAATAAATTTTATATGGGGGCCCCATTTCGGGAGTTCGCCTTGAGCCCCCGTAAACTCAGGGCCGGTCCTGATGCCAAGGCACCTATCGTCTATTGAGTGCTACTTTAAGAACTTAAAACTATCTAGGTACCGGTGATGGTAACTATGTCTAGGAGATGCGCCTAGAGATGATTGTGGCGATGCCGACGGTGACATGGATGGAGGTGATGCATCCAATGTGAATGGCGGTGGTTGGACCAATCCTAGGCCGTTACAATTCGGTCCAAGATTACCTATAAACGGAATAAAGAAAAAATTTGCGTCAATTATCCCTGCACAAACATATTCATGAATTAGTTGATGTTTGTGGAAGATAACAAGAGAAGACTTACACTCTCGGAAGCAGGACATGCTGGTTTTATTTTGAGATTGATGGCTAAAGCCTTGCAATTGCAATATTTATGACCACCTCCACTGTCCGCTTCACAGCTTCTATCGCCACACCAGAATGAATTGCATGCTACAAGAATTAACGGCAATGTGTTTTTTATAGATTGGTCTCGACAAATACTATAATCTTTAGATGGAACTTCAGATGTATTGTCGACAATACCTAACAATGGATAAAGTGGACGGCTTTCTACTTAAGCCTGACTTTGAGAAAGCCTACGATACAGTAGAATGGGACGGTGTGGACGAGGCTATGGAACTAAAAGGATTTGGGGATAAATGGAGGATGTAGATGAAGATATGTGTTAGAAATGGAAAATCTTTCGTTCAGCTTAATGGGGAGCATGGAAAGGAAATCATATGTTGTAAAGGGCTGAGGCAGGGAGATCCTTTGTCACCGTCGATCTTTACTATCATCGCCGATGGATTGGCAGAAATGACTAGGAGAGGCTGTCAAGCTGAATTATCAAAGGGGTTACGGTGAAAGGATGCCCAGTGCCGTTGTCGATTCTGTAATATGCAGATGATACTCTTATGTTTGGGGTAGTACAGATTGATGAAGCCATGGCTATTAGAGTATTACTAAGATGATTTCAGTTATGGTCTGGATTGATAGTTAATTTACACAAGAGCGGTGTACTGGCGCTCAAAAACGAATCTCTCTCCCACTCCATGATGATCCCAGTGGTACTAGATTGTAAGAAAGGGGAATTCCCTCTTAAATACTTGGGTGCGCTGATAAGACCAGGAAAATTACTTAAGGATGATTGGGTTCCGCTGGTGGAAAAAATAGAGAAGAAACTTGACGGATGGAAAGGAAAATTCTTGTCGCTAGGAGGGCAAATTACTCTGATTAATTCAGTTCTCAGCAGCCTACCTACGTACTTAATGTCTATATATGAGACCCCTAAATGGGTGGGGCTCCATTTCTGGAGTTCGCCTTGAGGCCCCATGAGCTCAGGGTCAGCCCTGCTAGAAGTATATATATATATATATATATATATATATATATATATAACTTTTTAAAAAAATCTCACATTATGTGTGGGGCTCCATTTCTGGAGTTTGCCTTGAGGCCCTATGAGCTCAGGGCCAGCCCTGCTAGAAGTAGACTTGCCTGCATAAGGATTGGTAGGTGGGCTGCTTCCTAACTGAACCTGATCAGCAATAGTAATATGGAGAGGAGTGACATCAACCTGGCCTTCTTCGGCAAAAGAATACCAGCCCAAAAATGAAGAAACAGTAAACATTTAAATTTTATAAAATTAATAATAATTTAAATTATTTTTCTTTTCTAGTGTCTTCTTTTTTAGCTTCTCTCTCTAGAATTTCTAGAAAGAGAAGCTCACCCCCAAAATAAAAAATAAAAAACTTAAAACCCTAACCCTAGATCTGAGTTTTGGGGGCGACGGCTAGGGTTGCGTTGCCCCCCTCCCCCGCTCTCGCTCCCTTCTTCCCCTCTTCTTCTATCTTCCAGATCTCATCATCTCTAACCCTCTTCTTATCTCTCCAAATCCTTACTTTGGCGGCTGAGTATGTTCAACGGGCGCTGGCCTTCTCCCGCAAGGCAGGATGGAGGAGGTTTGGTGGAGTTCAGGTATAGGAGAAGCTGGCGAGTCTTTGGGCAAGATTCGGAACTGACTACTCGGAATCGTCATTACAGGGTCGGATGCATCAAAAAGGAAAGTTTTGGGATTTCTCAATAAAGGAAAGTACTGCTCTTCTAAATCATATAGTAGAGTTCAATATGGAGATGAACTGAGGGCGTTCAACGCAGATGATCTAAAAGTTTCCAACTTGATATATTCACCACCAAATCCATTTAACATGATAACTGTGCTAAACGAAAAATCTACCAAGGAGAAGTTTTTCATAGTAGGTATGATCAAGGGATTAGAGGATGATGCACTTAGAATAGAGAGTCAGAAATTGGCGTCAACTTATGTGAGTTTCATGGAGGTGGATTATACTTCGAATGGAAGGAAAAGTGTTTGTAGGAGTAAGGTTTGTGGCCACCAGTGCAAAGAGATTGAGAATTACATGAGAGACTGTTGCAAGTGGTTGAGTCAGAAGGGTACCAAATCCAGTGCCGCTGAATCAGGTGATGGCTTAAACAGTGCTTTTGTTTCAAGTCCTTTAGATGTAAATTTAGGTTGTTCTTTTGATTCAGTTAGTTCTTCTCAAATTTGCTCCGAGTGGGAGATGGTTTCTACTTACAAGTTTACCTCATGTCGTTGTGTGAGAACGAAGATTGATAAGACTTATGAAGTAAGGGGTGAGAAAACAAATGAGTCGAAGATGACAGATGGAATGGGACACACACTAGAGGAGGACATGTATATTTCTTTGATGAAGCGGAGCGTTACATCCATGAGAACTCTTGTACTAATGGACTGCAGGTGCACATATACAGGTGGAGTTCGTTCAGTTTGAGAAAGTTATCGTAAGGTGATGAAGGGTGAGAGGGGGATTGAGCAGGGTTAGCACAACCTCTACCAGCTTTGGAGGAACAGAAAAACTTACACAAGTGTTTCGAACCCCATTGTTCCTAAAGCACCATCTAGTATGTCGTCACTAGAATCATCCGAGCGAGACTACGACGTTCGAATATCGTCGGACGGTGGAAAGTGCCTTGAGGTAGGTGGAGTTCGTGTGGAGGGTAGCACCTCCATGATTATATCTACTAGCTGGAGAAAAACAAGTGGAGATAGATTCAACTAGCAGAGGAAGCCATCGAAACGAGTTGTTTGCAAGAAGAGAATGAAAAGAGTCTAGAAGTTTTTTAAATCACACAGGTGTGGATTCATGAGTATGCAATCCAAGGTGGAGATTGTTGGGTTTATGTCTTGAATACTATGTTGGATAAGAAGAGGATGAGATGGTGGAGGAATCGAGACGATCGGAGACGAAGTGGAAGCAAGGGAAAACAGTCATCAGCAGTAGCAGCAGCAGGTTGCGGTCGACCGTCCTGGGGTGCGGTCGACTGCCCTACTATGCAAGAGTTCCCAACAGGGGGATAGTCGACCGACCTTAGGGTGCGGTCGACCTTACGCGACGCTGATGGATTATTTGGGTCAAGTCTTGGTGATTCGTGAGAAGTCTAACTTGCTCTTCAAGTTAGATCATACGACTCTTATCGTAGGGTTATCTCTTCAGGAATATCCAATGGCTATTGTATCAAGATATCTAACTATGATTTCTCTAGATCTCTATATATTGTTGTTATTGGCCTCCATTGATAGCCAAGAGAGAAAAAGTACTTCATTGAAAGAGAGATTGAGTGATTCTCTAATTGTAAACAACTAGTACTTACTGGTGAGACTTGAGAGAGTGTCGTGGTGAGAACTATAATATTCTTGTATCTTTTCTAGTCGAATAACATCTCGGGTTTCTTCTCTCCCGGATTAAGGCGAAAGCCCCAACCAGGACAAACTTGTGTGTGCTTTGGTGTGTTTAGTATGCTCTAGTATATGCTTGGTGGTTTGAGTTGATTGCATTGAATAACTCAACAAGATCCTCTGTCAGGTTTTCCTAAGAAATCCTTACACTTCTTCGTCTGCAGATCATAGATAACACAATGGGAGGAATAGAAAGTGAATGAGCATTGTAATTGTTTTGTGAGTTTACTAATAGATAATAAGCGTGAATCAAAATTAGGAACACTAAGAACTGAAGATAAATTCAATGACTATGTAAGAGATAAATCACCAATGCATGTAGCAAGAATAGGCGAGAAATCGGCAATTTTAACAACAACAACAACAAAAATAGTCGAAGGTGTGGATTGTGAAAGCGGAACTGGCATTATATGATCAGTGGCTCCAAAATCTATAATCCAACTATTATTAGAAGCAATTAAATTGTTACTTAATTGGACAATGTTGGAATAAGGCTAAGAAATCAGCTGTCGAAGGACATTTATCTCTGCAATAGAAAACACATTGGCATCCGAGCCTGCAGACTAGAGGATGAATTCGTAGGAGTACATGAGTCAATCAAAGAGGCACGGGACTGGTTATGACACTAACAACAAAATTAGTAGGTGTGATTAGTTTGGTGGCAATAAGTACAAAATTTGGAACCATGCCCACCGGAACCACCACGTCCAGGATCTCAAGTAGAAGGATCCCTACAACCACGAGAAACTCCCTCATGCTTAGGGCCCTTTGAAGCAGCCAAGGCTGATGAAGTGGATTCATCAGAGGCGTCCGAGGAAAGGCAACAGTAGCAACAAGAAGATAAACGCTGCAAAGGTGGGAGCCTGTTGGGATTGGGACATCAACAAACGCCCTCTGGTCGCAGCGGAACTAATTAGAGCAATGAGAAAGTCGAAGTAGATGAGGCGAATAAATTGAGCAAGCAAGTAGATCCGCCAAAGTAACACAAACACAACAACGATGACTTATCCCGGTTAGCTTTTGCTTAATCTGGGGAGAAATGTAGGGAGATCTGATATTCAACTAGAAGAGATTATAAAGAGTTACTGATTCACTTGACACAAGAAATTAAACTCACCCACCAAGAACTATCTCTCTCTCGAGCCTCTCTTTACAATGGAAAAAAAATCTATGAAGTACTACCTCTCATATTGGAGGAGTTTACAATATATATAGAAGAATAGAGAGAAAACCTAGGTCCAATCTTGATCCTCAGTCGTCCGATATAACCTGGAAAAGAAGTAACTGAATAGGAGTCGTACGATCTAACTTGGAGTTGAAGATTGGGCTAAACCGACCTAACAAATCGAAGCCCAAAAACGAATCAGCGCCGCGGGCGGTCGACCGTCCAACAAGACCGGTCGACCGTACCACTCTCTGACTTCCTAGTACAATGAGCAGTCGGGGGGTGCAGTCAACTGTCACCATGACTGGTCGACCGCAACTAGCCTGCACCTACTGCTCCTTCTGTTCTCCTTCTACTCGCTTCGACGCTTCGACCTCCGTGCTTCATATTACCTTCTTTTAATCTGAACGAGTATACAAGATACGATCCTAACAGAGCTGGCATAGTAGCAAGAATATGGCTCCGAACTGACTCCAAGTATGACATAGTGTTACCAAGAGAAATTAACGCAACAAGACTCTCGCGTTGCTGATAAGGGACTGTAGGATGAGAAGAAGTCGGTTGATAGATCTTCCATTCTTCTAAAAACTGACGGTGGCGAGACATATGGGCATGTAGATCTCCATCTTGCTTTGTTTCAAAGAAATTCTTCCAAAGACCATAAAGAAGTTGCATATTGTTGGTGGTCGAATACATATCACGCAAAGTATCCTAAATTGTTTTACAATATCAAGATATATCACAAAACAAAACACGCTCGAATCCAATCTGGACTCCATTAAGAATATGCAGGATCGGTCTTAGCCGATAGAAGATACTTGATATGAGAGAATTTATCTCCTGTGTTGAGAAAGCAATTCACCAATTTTGCCCAAATTAAATAGCTCTGAAAGTTGGTAAGATTCTTAGTAATGAACTTAAAGTTCTCCTTCATGTTGGATGAAAGAGATGACGTAGTTGTCGTAGTCATTGTTAGATTAACATCATTGGGAGGTTGTGTATTGGATCTCATAGCCGAAAAACAATTAGATCCCAAAAAAAGAGGATCATAGCGAGAACTCTAAGAAACAAGTAGAACAAGTGCGTAGGTGATTCAAAATACAGATCTAATAGACCATACGCTTATCCAAGAACACACAACGATATTTTATTTTTTTAAATAGATCTCCATAACAAGGTGGGTGAGGGAGATCTTCATTCAAAAAAGAAAAAAAGAGGCTTTTGTGGAAGGGGAGAAAGGAGGAAAGTGGAGTACTGGAGGAGGTGTTAGGAACAAGTGATGCTCTGATGCCACTTGTTAGGAAACTGAGGATATTGTTAAGTCTTCAACACAATCAACGCAAACCACCAAGCAAAACTAGATCATACCAATCACACAAAGCACACAAGAATTGTTTCGGTTGGGGCTTTCGCCTTAATCCGGGGGAGGAAGAACCGAGATGTTATTTCAACTAGAGAATATACACGAATATTAAAATTCTCACAACGACCCTCTCTCAAGCCTAACTAAAACTTGGTTGCTGTTTACAATGGAGAAATCTCTCACCCTCTCACAGGAAGTACTTTTTTCTTCTATTCGGCACTTAATAGAATCATGTCGTTCTAAGAGTCGTTACAATTGATTATATAGATCTAGAGAAACCCTAGTTTGATACACTTGATACACTAACCACTCGATTACTAATGAAGAGATAACCCTGCATTGAGAGTCGTGCGATCTGACTTGAAGACAAAGCTTGGCTTCTCATGAATCTCTAAGACCCGACCCAAATAAACCCATCAGCACTGTAGGCGGTTAACCGCACCACACTTATGGGCGACTGTCCTCCTCGTGGGAAGACCCTGTACAGGTGATGGTCAACCGCACCTCAAGGTCGATCGACCACAACTGCAGTTGTTGCTGCTGCTGACTGTTTTCCTTCTCTATCTTCAATCATTCGCTTTGATCCTTCGCATCGCTTCATCGTCTTTTTCACTCGTGCTTTTGGGATCGCTCTCCGGGATTCTGATCTCATTATTCCTTGTTACTTATATTGAATCGTCTACAAAAAAGGCAAGACCACTTGAACTCATTTAATTTTTCTAGTTCAAGTTCATTGACCTCCCTCAAGTAGTTCCCTTTAATTATCTTAAATTTGCCTTGTGTACTGTCTGTAAGGAGTATCAAGGGTTTACACAAGCTAACTCGACGTACTCTTGACATCGTGCTATTATCCATTGACTCAAACCCAAGCCTATATACACACTTGACATGAATAAAATGACTAGAAATTGCATATGAGGAAAATATTTTGTGATCGAATACATTGATTGATTGAGATCTTGTGACTTGAACAATGACATGATAAATTGACTTGTGCACTGTAAAATCCATTCTAATTGTTGTACATTAGTGTAATGCATTTCATGATACAATAGCATGTTAATTATCCACTTTGATGAACATATATGTGATGGCTTTTTATGAACTCTTGCTGCTTGTACTGTTTTGCACAGAGGTTTCGACCCTGTTACCATAGGAATTAAAACAAACAATACAAAAGAGAGTTTTAGCTTAATGAGTCTAGTTTCCAACCCAATTGATGGATCTTGATTTCGAGTTACGAGCTGTGAGATATCACATTTTTAGTCTCTGCTGGTCTGCACTTCTCACACCGCAAAATTAATGTATCACCGACACAATTATCAGTAAAACACCATGTTAATAGTATTATAATGCCATGAAAATCTTCAGGAACTTTATAGACATACTTAGGATTCATATCTAATTTTTGTAGATTTTTACAGTATATTTATACCATATTTCCACCTAATAAATGTTGACATTAGCTTGCTGCCAGAACAGCTAAACTGCAAAGATTAAGATGTTTAACCTAACTACAGTCAAAATTAACAGAAACTTACTAAATATAAATTGTAGCCCTAAGTGTCTGGTTGCTGATTTTAACCCCCATTCCCGTAAATACTTATTTTCCAAATAATTTCAGTATTTTAATCATTTATAAATTTATTTTTTGTTAAATTCGTTTTGAGATTTTCTATTTAAATATTTTCCAATCAAAAATTTTATTATTTCGAGTAATGGTGTATTTTAAACTTGTTTCATAATCTTAATTTATCGGTTAATTGTGTTTGAGCCCAAATCATGTATATTATTATTAATGGAGTATTTTAATAAAGTTATTAAACCCGAATATTATTTTATTGTACGGTTTTATTATTATTATGATCATAATTACTAATTGTTATTTCCTAATTTCTTTAATTAAAAACTCATCTATCGAAATATTTTATTTTTATACCCGATCTGATTTTCTTGGCGGGTTCCATTTATTTTAAACCCAATTCTTATTATTTCAATTGTGTTATTTATTTATTTAATTGGGTTGAAATTTTCGTTCATGAACTATTTTTCTCTTTTATTGGGTTATCTATCTTGTGTATTTTATTTATTGGAATTGTGGGTATTTTTTTATTTGAACCCTATTGATTTTGATATATCTCCTATTGAACCCTAAACCTAATTTGATGTGTTATTGACCTAAATCCGCTATTATTGGATCCTAATTCATCAAACCAGTACCCTAATTGTATCCTATAAATGCAACTCTATTGTAAACCCTAATTTTTTACACATAAATCAAAACCTAGCCGTCTATTCTCTCTCCTCTCTCCTCTCTCCCTCTGTTTCTCTCTCCTCGTCAGCCTAATCCCAACCCTATTCCCGTTCATCTTCCCCGACCACCTCCCACACCACCGGCGACCTTCCCCCTCCCGTCGCGCCACCCCTTGGCGAGCGCCGCCCTCGCCTAGGCCACCAGACCCCCCCCCCTCCCCTTTTCCTCTTTCCTCGACATTAGCCAAAACCCAACCCCTCTGGCCTCCTCCCTCCCGAACGCCAGCGATGCCACCACAGTGGCGCTGCCCAGCACTCGTCGACCTTGCCATCGCACTGCCAGCGCGCCACCGTCCCTGGCCGTCGCTGCTGCCATCACTGCTCTCTCTCTCTTTGTTGTTGATGTTGTCTCTTTGTGTGCTGGCTTTGTCTGTTTGGCTGCTGTATTTGGATATTATATTGTCTCATTCCAAGTATTTTTGTTCATGAGATCATTTTTATTGCCTACGCAATTGTTCTATATTGTTTATATTGTTGAGTTAATCGATTAAACAGCTTATGGGTGACGTTAGTCATTCACTGGGCTTTTGTCATGTACTCGTATTCTGTATTTTTGGGAAGCGGAGCGTGACACTGATAACATCCTGGAACTTCGAATTCCGAACTGTAGTCTATGAGTTATCGCTGTTTTAATGTCACTGTGTCGGCTATTTTCAGATTCACTACTTCATGTATATTATTGTGCAATGCATTATCTTGCTGCATTCTTATCATCCCCTTGACATTCTTATACACACTTTCATGGAAATGAATGAATTAATAATAAAATACTAAACAAGCCGGGGTTAATAAGAGTTGACTTAGTAGTGGATAGTCTCAGAAAATATACTCGAAAAGGCCTTATTGTTATATCGTATTGTCATGGAAGGAGGAGTATCGATTGTGAATGATTGATTGTTAATTGTAAATGATTATTATTGACACCGAGTACACGCTCTGCAGATCCCACCACGAAGTCTAAAACGTACATTGTTTTGCGTGCACCGAACCTGTGGTATGGGACCCAGTAGTACGTGCACAAGATAGGAGAAACATCATGCTAATAGACCTAGTTGACACGTATATACTTAATTATGACCATTGTTTATTAATACCATTATTGCTTTTGTAAATTGATCTTGATTCATATTCCTTCATGTACCTCATTCCTTACTCTATGCTTTTCACGACTTGTTGTCCATACTTGCTCTAAGGATTTTTTTTTTCACTCTAGTTGATCTAGTTACAGCTGAACCAGGAGATTTGCCAGCAGGTATTGGTGAGCAGTATTTCTACATTGGAGCAGGAGCTGCATTAGAATAAACTATTTCTTTCCATGTTTTCTTTATCTTATTGTTATTCATTTGGTTAAACTTTGTATCCCGGGCTTTTGACCCGTAACCACTATTTGTTTCCTCAGTATTGGTTATTATGTTAAACTATTGAATGCTTAAATTCAGTTGTTGTTTATGTGATGATAATTATCTGCGTGGTTGTGATTATTTTTTTTGCATCTTGTTGAGTTGAGACTGGTACAGCTTATTGATGATGTTAATGTCATTTGCTGGGCCTTCGTCACGGCTCGTATTCCCGTATTTTGGGAAGCAGGGCGTGACATGTTTTTAGTGGTATCAAGCCAAGTTTGAGTAATATGTTAATCAAACATGACTATCTTTACAAAGGTTTAGCTTTGATTAATATATTAGTCAAGTTTGGTTCTAGCCAGGTTTAACTCAATAATATGTACACCATGCTAATCACATGAACGTGTAATAACCAACATATACCTGGATACTTCTTTTACTTGATTCCTATTTGATTCCTTCATATTCAGTTCCTTCATTTCCTAGTTGTTTTGTCCCTTCCATTCATTCATATTCATGCAATCTGGATACTAATCATATTTTTCTATGTTGCAGACCATGGTTAGGAAGGATATTTCCTCTTCCCGTTCTGGAGATGATCCGCTGGAAGAGCCCACTATTGTGCAGATCGTGCAAATGCTTAGGGGCAGCTCTTCTACTTCCTGACAGAGGGAAGATCGGTCCGAAAACTCAGCTGTGCTTCAAGCACTGCAGCAGATGATGGCACTGCAGCAAGAGCACAACGAGTTGATGAGGGCCAGTTTGGAGGCCGTGAACCGGGTTGCTGCGGAACCCGCTCCAGGACAACTGCCACCCCAGCCTGGAATGGCAGCTGACTTCATGAGGTTGTACCCTGACAAGTTCTCGGGTACGGAGACACCGCTGGAGGCCGAACAATGGCTGATTCGCACAGAGCAGTTACTGCAAGCAGCGCGAGTCTCTGATGTGGACCGTGTGGATGTGGTGAGCATCCAGCTGACCGATCTTGCCCGCATCTGGTGGTAAGCAGAAACCGAGAGGTTGGAGAGACCCATTGCGTGGACCACCTTCACTGGGAGCTTCATGGTCAAATTCTTCCCCAGTGTCACTAGAGTCGAGATGGAGCAACAATTTGTTTCATTAGCTCAGGTTCGGTAATGTTATTTAATGTCATTTATTGTTGCCTACTACATATGTGAAGGTATTAATTAAACGTTATCCTGACTCAGGAGAATTGGTCGGTGGATGAGTACGCCGCAGAGTTTGCTCGGCTCAGCCGCTTTGCGCCTTCCATGGTTGCAAATGAGGAAGATCGAGCTCGCAGGTTCTTGTTGGGGCTGCGTTCGGACATTCAGAACCAGTTGGTGGCCCACCGCCATCGCGCTTAAGCCGATGTCCTTGATGCTGCAAGGGTCCAAGAGCAGGCTCACAGGAGGACCAATGCCACTCAGTGGGTGGGACAGTACCCCACCATTGCTCGATCAGCTGTGGGGCCTACTCGGAAGCTAGTTCTGACCCCACCTGTGAGAGTATTGACGTATTCTCCCATTGCTCTGACTTGTACCTTCTACAATAGAGCTGGGCACTTGCACAAGGACTGCCGTTTTGCCAACCGTCTGTGCCTCGGGTGCAGGGGTACCGACCATATTGTCCGCGACTGTCCCAGGAACAGGTCCGCTGCACTAGTTGGAGGTCCAGCTCAGTTTGGAGCACCAGTCCGACCTCAGGGGAGACCACCTCTTCCACCACAAAGGCAGGCCTTCGATTAGCGGAGGATGGCCCCTAAAGGAGGTCAGATGGGAGGTCGTGGTCAGGCCTTTAACCTGACTGCAGCGAAAGCTGAAACGGCTACTGGAGTGGTTGCAGGTATATGTTGTTGTATTGTGTTATTTTATATTCAATTATTGCATATTTCTTTCTCTCTTCTGCTTAATCTTTTGTGCACCCTGCATGCATCTTTCATTCTTATTCATTGGATCTTTCTGTTAGGCATCATTCTTGTGCATTCTCTCCCTGCCATGTGTTGTTCGATTCCGGTGCAACCCACTCATTTGTGTCTTCCTGCTTTTTCGATCGTCATCGATTAGCAAGCGATGACATGGCAGCAGCTTGGGATATCACCACTGGTGGAGGCACTATTGTTTGTTCTAAGGTGTGCAGGTAGAGTTCTCTACTGATTTGTGGTAAGGAATTCGAGGCTGGTCTGATTGTGATTAACAACTCGGGCTTCGATGTTATTCTAGGAATGGATTGGCTGGGAGTTACCCATGCAGTAATTGACTGTCGGAAAAAGAAGGTGACTTTCAAGCTTCTTGGGCAACCAGAGTTCGAATTTCATGCGGGTGAGACACCGTCTGGACGCATCGAGAGCCCGATATCCCCGAAGGTTGGTGTACTTGAGTCATTGTGCACTGATGGTGAAGTTGCACCCGTAGTCGTGCGGGACTTTCTTGATGTCTTCCCTGATGAGTTGCCCTGAATTCCACCAGATCGAGACGTGGAGTTCAGCATTGAGGTTCAGTCGGGTACTACACCAATCTCGAAGAGCCCGTACCGCATGGCACCAATTGAATTGGCCAATCTGAAAGTACATATCCAGAAGTTGTTGGACAAGGGCTTTATCAGACTAAGTGTTTCACCTTGGGGAGCTCCAGTGTTGTTCACCAATAAGAAGGACGGTAGTTGCAGGCTCTGCATCGACTACCGGGAGCTGAACAATGTCACGGTGAAGAACAGGTAGCCACTGGCAAGAATTGATGATCTGTTTGATCAGTTTGGAGGTGCATCTGTGTTCTCAAAGTTGGACCTTCGCTCTGGTTATCATCAAGTCAAGGTAAAGACTGAGGATATTCCGAAGACGGCGTTCCGCACGAGATATGGGCACTACGAATTTTTGGTGATGCCCTATGGCGTTACCAATGCACCGGCAGTATTCATGAGCCTGATGAACAGGGTATTCTCGCCGTTTTTGGATCAGTTTGTCGTTGTGTTCATAGACGACATCTTGGTGTATTCACGGAACAAGGAAGATCATGCCAAGCACTTGAGAATTGTCCTATAGATGCTGAGAGAGAATCAGTTGTATGGGAAGCTCAGCAAGTGCGAATTTTGGCTGAACCATATTGCCTTCTTGGGTCACGTTATCTCTGGTAAAGGTGTATCAGTAGATCCGTCGAAGCTGTCAAGGATTGGCCAGTGCCAAAGTCAGTCCCAGAAGTGCGGAGTTTCCTTGGATTGGCAGGATATTATAGGAAATTTGTTCAAGACTTCTCAAAGATTGCAGGACCCTTGACCAACTTAACAAAGGAGCAGAAATTTGTCTGGGATAGTGCCTGTGAGGAAGCTTTTGTGGAATTGAAGAACCGGTTGACATCAGCACCTGTGCTGACGATACCAGACAGTTCTGGAGGATTTGTGATTCACTGTGATGCTTCATATAGAGGTTTGGGCATAGTTCTGATGCAGAAAGTTATGGTTGTGGCTTACGCTTCAAGGCAGTTAAGGTCGCATGAAAAGAACTACCCTACCCACGATCTAGAACTAGCAGCCGTGATCTTTGCTCTGAAATTATAGAGACACTATCTGCTTGGAGATAGAGTAGAAATATTTACAGACCACAAGAGCCTCAAATATGTGTTCACGCAGAAAGAGTTGAACATAAGACAGAGAAGATGGTTAGAACTGATGGTGGATTTCGACATCGATTTGTAGTACCACCCGGGCAAGATAAATATGGTACCCGATGCTCTGAGTAAGAGGCCTGCTGCAATGTTTCTGACCAAGCAGAAGGAAGTGTTAGAAGATATGAAGAGGTTGGAATTGGAAGTGATTCTTCCGAGTGTAGCATTGCAATGATGATGTTGCAGCTGTAGTCTTCATTAGTGGAGCAGATCAAGGCAACTTAGGCAGATGATCAGCAATTGCAGGAATTCCGCTGTGAAGTGGAAGCAGGTTTGAGGTCTGATTTGGTCATTCATTCAGATGGGTCGCTCCATTTTGGCTCCAGGCTGTGTGTTCCTAGAGGTGAAGTCAGGCAGAGACTACTTGAGGAAGCCCATTGGTCTCCATACTCTATTCACCCAGGAAGTACCAAGATGTACAGGAATTTGAAGCAGCATTTTTGGTGGCATGGCATGAAAAGGGCTGTGGCAAGGTTTGTGTCACAATGTCTGATCTGTCAACAAGTGAAGGCGGAACATCAGAGAATTGCTGGACTTTCAATTTCGGAATGGAAATGGGAGAATATCACTATGGATTTTGTGACAGCATTGCCCAGAAGTCCCAAAGGTCATAATGCTATATGGGCGATAGTTGACCGATTGACGAAGAGTGCCCACTTCATCCCATTTAGGGTGGGTCAGTCTACTGAGAGTCTGGCAGAACGGTATATTCAGGAGGTAGTGAGACTGCATGGTGTTCCCATCAGCATCGTATCCGACTGGGATACGAGATTCAGGTCCCAGTTCAGGGAGAGCCTTCAGAAGAGTTTGGGGAGCAAGTTGAACTATAGCACAGCATTTCATCCCCAGATGGATGGACAGTCCGAAAGGACGATTCAGATACTAAAGGACATGTTGATATCATGTGTCCTGCAATTTGGTGGTTCTTGGGAGGATCATCTGCACCTGGTTGAGTTCTCGTACAATAATAGTTATCAGGTGAGTTTCAATGTAGCTCCGTTCGAAGCACTCTATGGTCACAAATGTAGGTCCCCAGTGTGTTGGGACGACATTGGTGAGAGGAAACTCTTGGGACCAGAGTTGATTACGAAGACAGTTGATGCGGTAGCTCAGATCAGGAAGCACTTGCAAGCTGCTCACGACCGGCAGAGGAAATGGGTTGACTGTCATCGCCGACCTTTAGAGTTTGAGGCTGGTGATCATGTATTTTTGAAGGTATCACCTTGGAAGGGTGTCATCTGGTTTGGTGGTGGGGGTAAGCTGAGTCCCAGATTCATTGGTCCTTTTGATATTGTGGAGCGTGTGGGCAAGGTAGCCTACAGACTTGCATTACCGCCAGCCTTGTCTGGAGTCCATGACGTATTCCATGTCTCTCAGCTCAGGAATTATGTCAGAGATGACAATCATGTGATTGACTACTCAGAGTTGTCCATGAGACCAGACTTATCTTGCGAAGTCCAACCAGTTGCTATTCTGGACAGACGTGAGAAAGTGTTAAAGAATAAAGTTATCAAACGTTTTTGTATCTCCTGGAATCCTCACTCGCCCGGTGAGTCAACTTGAGAATTGGAGGAAGAAGTCCAGAAGAAGTTCTCTCATCTCTTTGAGTAGTTGTTTGTTGCTTTGTTTGTTTTCTTTTCTCAGGGTGCCTACGATCCACAGAAGTGAATTTCGAGGACGAAATTCTTCTTGTAAGGTGGGTAGGATTTGTAACCCCTGTTTCCGATTGTATGGATTTTCTTGTATTTTTATGGTATTTTTCTTTTCTAATCTATTGTATTTTGGGTCTTTGTCCTATTGTGGGCATTCTATTTCAGTTTATTTTCTTGTATTATTATTGTTGGCCCAATCCATATGCAAGTTCAAACCCATATCCTTAGTGGATCTTGAACCCGAAACCTAGTCTACCCAAACCCAGATTCTTCCTAACTAATTACCCAGAATCCCTCTCCTCAATCCCCCGTATCCCTAACTCCCCATGATTCCCTCTATTATTTTATTATATTTATTCTTCTCTACTCTCCCACAAATCAGAACTACCCAAAACCAATTCTTCATTTTCCAACTCCTCTTCACTGCACAACCCCGTTCCACTCTCTCCCGTTCCCTCTCTTTCTCTCCCCCGTTTTCATCTCCAACCGCAAACAACCCAAGAAACCCATCGCCTCTCCCCTTCCCTGTCGCCAACTCCAACCGCCATCACCTCCATTGCCATCGTCAACCTCTCCACAGTCTCCATCACCATCCCCCGACCTCATTGAGCCACCCTCTCCCGGTTTCGTCCCCATTGGCAAACCTATCAAACCTCCATCGAACCCAATCGTCTACACTTCGAACTCCCACCATCGCCTCTCCCAACCACCTCGATCATATTCTCCACCTTGCGGCGAACTCCCCACAGCCTCGCCGTCACCATCCAAACCGTTGTCATCTTCTCCTGTTTCATCGAGAAATAGAGTCGCCGAGCCGTCGGAGGTTCTCGCCGCTGTGTCGCTTTCCGACCAGCGCTGTCCCTCGTCGCCTGCCGTCCTCCTCCTGAGTGCCGCGCCGCCCTGTCGCCACCAGCCACCCACACCGGTCGCTCTTCTTTCCCGCCGCTGTCTCTCTCTGCCGAGAGGAAGAAGACGAAGTGGGATTGGTCCATTTCGCCGTTTGGTGTTTTGGCGTAGGAGATCCGTGATCGCTGTTTGGTGTTCCGCCTTGGATCCGGTGCGAAGTTGTGAGGTGATTGGTGGGATTCGCTGTTTTGTGTTCTGGGAAAGGAAATCCCTATCCGTGTGTGTTGTTCTGGGCGAAGTAGAAGTGTGTAGTTGCTGTGCTTTCTTGCCTGGGTTTCTTCGCACGTGATTTGCTCGTGCTTTTGGGATCGCTCCCCGAGATTCTGATCACGTTATTCCTTATTACTTATATTGAATTGTCTACAAAAAAGGCAACTCCACTTGAACTCATTATTTTTCTAGTTCAAGTTTATTGACCTCCCGCAAGTAGTTCCCTTCAATTATCTTAAATTTGCCTTGTGTACTATCCGTTGGGAGTATCGAGGATTTACACGAGCTAACCCGATGTACTCTTAACATCTTGCTATTATCCATTGACTCAAACCCAAGCCTATATACACACTTGACATGAATAAAATGACTAGAAATTGCATGTGAGGAAAATATATTGTGATCAAATATATTGATTGATTGAGATCTTGTGACTTGAACAATGACATGATAAATTGACTTGTACACTGTAAAATCCATTCTAATTGCTGTACATTAGTGTAATGCATTTCATGATACAATAGCATGTTAATTACCTACTTTGATGAACATATATTTGATGGCTTTTTATGAACTCTTGCTGCCTGTACTATTTTGCACAGAGGTTTCAACCCTGTTACCATAGAAATTAAAACAAACAATACAAAAGAGAGTTTTAGCTTAATGAGTCTAGTTTCCAACCCAATTGACGGATCCTGATTCCGAGTTACGAGCTGTGAGATATCACATTTTTAGTCTCTGCTGGTCTGCACTTTTAAGCTCGCAGAATTAATGTATCACCGACACAATTATCAGTAAAACACCATGTTAACAGTATTATAATGCCATGAAAATCTCCAGGAACTTTATAGACATACTTAGGGTTCATCTCTAATTTTTGTAGATTTTTACAGTTTATTTATACCATGTTTCCACCCATTAAATGTTGACATTAGGTTGCTACCAGAACAGCTAAACTGCAAAGATTAGGATGTTTAACCTAACTACAGTCAAAATTAACAGAAACTTACTGAATATAAATTTTAGCCCTGAGTGTGTAGTTGCTAATAACATCCTGGAACTTCGAATTCCGAACTGAAGTCTATGAGTTATCGCTGTTTTAGTGTCACTGTGTCGGATGTTTTCATATTCACTACTTCATGTATATTATTGTGCAATGCATCATGTTGCTGCATTCTTATCATCCCCTTGACATCTTATACACACTTTCATGGAAATGAATGAATTAATAATAAAATACGAAACAAGTCGGGGTTAATAAGGGTTGACTTAGTAGTGGATAGTCTCAGAAAATATACTCAGTAAGGCCTTATTGTTATATCGTATTGACATGGAAGGAGGAGTATCGATTGTGAATGATTGATTGTTAATTGTAAATGATTGTTATTAACACCGAGTACACACTCTACAGATCCCACCACGAATTCTAAAACGTACACTGTTTTGCGTGCACCGAACATGTGGTATGGGACGCAGTAGTACGTGCACTAGATAGGAGAAACAACTTGCTAATAGACCTAGTTGACACGTATATACTTGATTATGACCATTGTTTATTAATACCAATATTGCTTTTGTAAATTGATCTTGATTCATATTCCTTCATGTACCTCATTCCTTACTCTCTGCTTTTCACTACTTGCTGTCCATACTTGCTCTAAGGTATTTCTTTTTCACTCTAGTTGATCCAGTTACAGGTGAACCAAGAGATTTGCCAGCATGTATTGGCGAGTAGTATTTCTAGGTTGGAGCAGGAGTTGCATTAGAATAAACTATTTCTTTCCATATTTTCTTTATCTTATTGTTATTCATTTGGTTAAACTTTGTATCCCGGGCTTTTGACCCGTAACCGCTATTTGTTTCCTCAGTATTGGTTATTATGTTAAACTACTGAATGCTTAAATTCAATTGTTGTTTATGTGATGATAATTATCTGCGTGGTTGTGACTATTCTTTTTGCATCTTGTTGAGTTGAGACTGGTACAGCTTATGGATGAAGTTAATATCATTCGTTGGGCCTTCGTCACGGGCTCGTATTCCCGTGTTTTGGGAAGCGGAGCATGACAATAGTATAAATAGCCCTCACCCAAGTAGAAAGTAAGTAAAAAGAGAATACCAAACCTAAATAGAAGATAAACACAACAAGCCTATACCCTTCAACCTGTATTCACTCCCCAGCCGAGAACAAGATAATACCAAATCTAAACCAAATATTAAACAAGTTCAGATCTAATCTCTATTAGCAAAATATTTATATGATTTATTGTTTTTCAATTTTGGCAGAGGATCGTAAACTTAGAAAATGGAGGGGTGCATTCACAATTTGTTCAAAAACAGGGTTCCGAAGTAAGTTTACAAAACAACTACGCGGTCAAATGCAAACCACCACCAACACATCCAAAACAAAAGAGAAGTCTCTACACTCCTAAAAGCACTTCAAAAATGTCACCAAAATAAATTTTTAAGGAAATAAAAATTTCAGAAAATGGCATTCACCTCCTTGCTCTCTCTACCACCCTCTCCTTCTCTCACTACATCTCTCAGAAGCAGCACTAGCATTAGAAGTAGAAGCTTCTCAATCCCCTGTAATTCTTCTTCTGCGCCTTCGCCTTCTTTATTGGAGACAGAGAAGCCCCAAATCCAGCTCCAATTCATTGGGGTAATGCCCTGTTTAATTTTGAAAATTAAATAATAAATTCAATTTTGATGGGGTTTCTCTGAATTGATTGAATGATTGTTGCTGTTATATAATGGTGGACAGCCAAAGCCAGGGGCTGATGGGACTTACCCCGTTGATGAAGCGTCGGCGTTGAGTGGTGAGAAGTTGCTGAGGAGCATTATGAACGAGAACAATATTGAACTCTATGCAACTTATGTATGTAATTAGATTTGTATTTACTAGATTTATTTGTACATGCACTGTATATATATTATTTCGGACGCACTATTGTAGTTTATTGGATATTGTACATATGCATTATCTATTTATCTAGTAACGATTGAGCATTTTGAAATGCGTAGGGGAAAGTGATGAATTGTGGGGGAGGTGGAAGTTGTGGAACTTGCATTGTCGAGGTACATTCTTTTTTACATGCATCATGCATGATGTATATACTATATGTTTGCTACCCTAATTGCTATTAGGATAAACGCTTAATAAGTAGAGGCTAAAAAGAATTGTTCAAAATTGTGATATAGAATAGAGTAATATCTTCTCGAGTTACTCTTTGAGAAACTCTAGTAGTAATCTGTCTTTGGGTCAGTTGTCAAGATAATTACATATCTATCCTGCGAATGAATGTATTCTTCATGTTTTCTTTTAACTGGACATTGATTGGAACTCGAGTAGAGATAATTATAGTAGGAGAATATCTGAACAATATTGCTGTTTACTGATGCAGATAATTGATGGCAAAGATCTCCTGAATGAAAGAACAGACACGGAGAAGCGGTATTTGAAGAAGGCATGTCACTCAGACACTGTTTAAATTTAAGTGATTTTTTTTTCCTTTTATTTTTTGCAATTTTTAAATCATTCTACAACCTGCAAATAAACCTGAGCGTTGGGATTACATATTATGTGGCTCTTAAGTTTAACGTCATGACTTAGAGATCATGAAACACCAACAGTTCATGGACACTACTAAGATACAAGCGTCTGACAATTCAGAATTCAGATACATGTATGTCCTAAATTTTATCTGATATTTTGGAAACAGTTTAGTTTTTGGGCACTTCTTCAGTACTAACTGAGCACTTATTTTTATATTTTTAATTCTGATACTAATCAACTTATTACTTTTGTTAGCTATTTCATGATTTTGTATCTCTTATTTTGATTGTGTACTCAGGTATACAGTGCAGGGTGTTATTTTTTATTATTTTTTTATCATAAACGGTGGGTCGAAAACCCCCGTGCTTCATTAAAAAAAATTTAACAAAACAAACAACCAAGAAACGGAAAATGATGTTCAGGTATTCCAACATGTAGGCCATGATACTCATTTCCTGTCAAAAAAGAGAACACATTTCATACAAGATAACTCCCTACCCAAAAACAATGTAAATATAGATAAATACAACAATCATCAGTCTACCTAAGCACCGAAACCTCCAAAAAAAGTTGCTACTCCTCAACCTCGAGACGAGATCAGGAATCCTCCACGATTACATACGGCTTGTGTGCGCCCACTCATCCTGCGGACACGAATGCCGGACCGACATAACCCCACCTCATGCAGAGCCACTTTTTGTTGCATTTTTTTTCCTTTGTAAACGGCTGTTATAAATGCAGAAACGGTTTTGTATGCTGTTTCAGTGCAGTATTAAACATTTTGTCTGCCGTTACAGTGTACGCATTCAATTGATTGTCTGCAGTTACACTGAAGGCATTCGAAGGCATTGGCTGCAGTCTGCCGTTACAATGTACGCATTCAATAGGTTGTCTGCCGTTACACTGAAGGCATTCATAGCTTTGTTTGCCGTTACAAGTCTCTAACCCCGGTCCTATAAATAGAGGGAACCCCTCACTTGCTTCCCTGCACAATATCTCTTCTCTTCCTCTCTGTTCTGTTCTGTTCCATTGTATAAGTTCATTCGGTAAAGGTGGTAGAGTTCTGACGCTACCAGTTCGAGAGCATTACGTGGTGCCTACGTGAACCCTCTTCGTCGTTGCATCCTGGGAGACATGCGCCTCAACTAGTTCCAGCACCCGGCCGAGGCGAAAACTATTTTAAGGAGATTGTGTGCTACACAAGCCTCGACATCAAATCGGTTTGATTTCAATATTTTCTTTTTCATTTCATTTTATTGGTTTTATTTCTCTCCTCCTTCTCTAGTTTTTGTGCCTCTCAATCATTTGGATTTATGCCAAACTTTTTTGTAACCAAAGTTGTAATAAAGAGAATAAATATTGAAGAAGTTGGTTTTATTGTAAACAAAATTTGTAACAAACATAAAATAATATTATTGATTTTCTTGATTTCTGATTAAGAGGCACTTCTTTTCTTTTTCTTTAATCTGGAATATTTACACTCGTGTTGTGTATTTTTCAGAATCAAAATGACTAATGCATCGGAGAATGTTGTTGTGTCTGAAACGGTCCAAGTGTCGGTTGCTGATACGACACAAGTTCCACCTGCTGTTGCGGATCTCGGACCGGATTACATGCGGTTTGTGTGTGCCCGCTCATCCTGCGGACACGATTGTCGGACCGACATAACTGTAGGATAATGGCTCGATTCTGGTTCAGATTGTTTTGGAGTATCTGCAGCTAAAGATAATGGTTCAGATTCTGGTTACAGCATATCAGTCGACTGATAGAAGGATCGGTCGACTGTCCAGAGAGTTTTCGAAGGCTAAAGATACAAGCAGCAGCAGAGGATCAGTCGACTGATCGGTCGACTGCCAGATGGAGTGCCAGTCGACTGGTAAGTCGACCAGTCGACTGTCGACGGGATTTTGAACTAGATCTGGCCCAATTCGAAAAGGCCCAATAGTTTCCCTATAAATACACTTGTTAGGGTTTTGTAATCTGAGACGAAAATTAGAGATCCCTAATTCGGTTTTGCAGCCGTCATTATTTGTAAAGGGTTTGTTTTCGCCCATTGGTGATAATTTGAAGGAGAAGAAACCCCAACCGCCCCGTGGATGTAGGCATGTATTTTGCCGAACCACATTAAATCTGTGTGTCCTTTTGTGTTGGTTTGTTTTGTGTTTTCTCGCTGGTTCTCTCTTTGTATTCCGCATTGATTCTTGTTGGTTTGATTTGTATCGCGCACAACAAGTGGTATCAGAGCTGTTGGTTCGACCTAGAGAGAGATGGCGGGTGATGCAGATGCAACCAAGGAAGTTGTGGGATCAAGTTCATCAAGAACAACGATTCACAACGCAAAATTTGAAGTTGAAAAATTTGATGGGACAAACAATTTCGGGATGTGGCAATGTGAGGTTTTGGATGTTCTTGTTCAACAAGAACAAGATGTTGCTTTGGAAGTTGAAAAGCCTAAGGATATGTCCGAAGCAGATTGGAAGAAGTTGAATAGAGTTGCGTGTGGGACTATTCGGCTCTTTATTGAGAAGGCTCAGAAGTACGATTTGATGAGGGATACCATTGCTGCGGTGTTGTGGAAGAAACTCGAAGACAAATACATGAGGAAAAGTTTGGAGAATCGGCTGTATTTGAAGAAGAGACTTTTTCGCTTCACCTATACGGAAGGTATGTCTATGAATGCTCATGTTGAATCATTTAATAAATTGTTGGCTGATTTGTTAAATTTGGATGAGCAAATTAAGGATGAAGATAAAGCCCTAATTCTGTTGAACTCATTACCTGAAAGTTATGATCATTTAGCAACTACTTTATTATATGGAAAAGATATTGTGAAATATGAAGATGTTGCAAATGCTTTGTTGAATAATGAAACTAGGAGAAGGGATAAGATGGTTGATAGAGAAACTTCTGAAGCGTTGATTGTAAGGGGCAGGACTGAGACAAGATCTGAGTCCAAATCTGGGAAAAAGGGAAACAAATCTCGTTCCAAATCGAGAGGAGTTTCGAAGGACAGGAAAATACCAGCCAAAGATGAATGTGCTTTCTGTCATGAAAGGGGGCATTGGAAAAAGGATTGTCCAAAGCTACGAAATAAGGGAAATTCGACTGCAAATGTGACTGTTGATAATTCAGAAAGTGGCGAGGATTTTTCTTTTGCACTTGCTTCTAGTCCCTCACTTTATCAAGAAGTATGGTTTCTTGATACAGCAGCCTCCTATCATATGTCTTGGAAAAAGGAGTGGTTTACTTCTTTGGAGTATATGGATGGTGGTGTAGTTTTGATGGGAAATGATGCGCCTTGTAAGAAGGTAGGAATCGGGAAGATTGAATTGCTAATGCACGATGGTCTTATTAGGGAGCTTTCAGATGTATGGTATGTTCCAGATTTGAAAAAGAATCTGATTTCACTAGGTGCTTTGGAGGCCAGTGGATTGAAATTTGCTAGTGAAGGTGGCATTCTGAAGGTGACTAGCGGATCACTCGTGGTGATGAAAGGGCAAAGAAAGAGGAACTTGTTTTTCTTGTAGGGAAAAACATATTTGGGTCAGGCTGCCAGTGTAACTGAGAAGCCTAAACAGGTTGTTCCCGACTCTACTAGGTTGTGGCATATGCGACTCGGGCATGCAGGAGAAAAGGCCTTGCAGGGGCTTGTGAAGCAAGGGTTGCTTAAAGATGCTAAAGGGTGCAAGTTGGAATTTTGTGAACATTGTGTTTTGGGTAAGCAAACTAGGGTGAAATTTGGTACAGCTGTACATCAGACAAAGGGTATCCTTGATTATGTGCACACAGATGTTTGGGGCCCTACTCAGACACCTTCTATGAGTGGTAGACACTGGTTTGTTACTTTTGTGGATGATTACTCCAGACGAGTTTGGGTATATACCATGAAGCACAAAGATGAAGTTTTGACATTGTTCACAAGTTGGAAGAAGAAAGTTGAAAATCAGACTGGTAGGAAGATTAAGGTTCTGAGGTCAGATAATGGAGGGGAATACAAGAATGATCCGTTTCTGAAGTTGTGTGAAGATGAAGGGATCCAGAGGCACTTCACAGTTAGGAAGACTCCACAGCAAAATGG
Organism: Hemerocallis citrina; assembly: GCA_017893485.1. Lineage (NCBI taxonomy): Eukaryota > Viridiplantae > Streptophyta > Magnoliopsida > Asparagales > Asphodelaceae > Hemerocallis > Hemerocallis citrina. The sequence continues at coordinate 157,401,076 of CM030358.1, read as the reverse complement.
GATTGCAGAAAGGATGAACAGAACCTTACTTGAGAAGGTAAGATGTATGTTAGCACAGTCTGGGTTGAAGAAGACATTTTGGGCAGAAGCTGTTATATATGCAAGCCACATCGTCAACCGTTTACCATCAGCAGCACTTGAAGGCAAAACGCCTATTGAGGTATGGAGTGGTAAACCTGCATCTGATTATAGTTTTTTGCATATATTTGGTTGTCCTGCTTATTTTCATGTAACTGAAACTAAACTTGATGCAAGAGCCAAGAAGGCTATATTTGTTGGTTTTAGTACTGGTGTCAAAGGTTACAGGTTGTGGTGTCCAGAACAGAAGAAGTTAGTAATCAGCAGAGATGTCACTTTTGATGAGACCAGCATGATCAGCTCGGGTCAGTCGACTGATGGTATAGGACAGTCGACTGGTGAGCAGCAGAAGAGTGGGACAGTTCTTCAACAGGTGAGTAGAAGAAGTTCGGGACAGTCGACTGATGAACAGGAGCAGTCGACTGATGGTCCAAAACAGCAGAATTGTGGGAGCTCGGGACAGTCGACTGGTGGCAATAACCAGTCGACTGGTAGGAGAGTGTTCCAACAGGTGGAGTTAGAAAATTTGTCAGTTGAAAATCCTGTTCCTGTCCAAGATGAAGATGATGTGGTTGATACTGAGAATGATGAAGAAGTTCCTATCCAGCAGGAAGAATCAATTGCAGTAAGAAGGCAAAGAAGAGATATCAAACGACCGTCTCGTTTTACAGACACAGTTGCATTTGCTCTTCCCATTGTGGATGATGAAGTTCCCTCCAACTTCAAAGAAGCCACTAGAAGTTCAGAAAATGCAGATTGGAAAGTTGCTATGGATGAAGAGATGAACTCTCTTCATAAGAATAAGACTTGGGATCTAGTGCAACTACCAAAGGGGAAGAAAGCAATTGGTTGCAAGTGGGTGTATACGAAGAAAGAAGGTCCAAAAGGCAGTGTTCGGTTCAAGGCTAGACTAGTTGCAAAGGGGTATGCTCAACAGGAAGGAATTGACTACAATGAAGTGTTCTCTCCAGTTGTGAAGCATCCTTCTATTAGGATTTTGTTGGCATTGGTAGCACAGTTTGACCTTGAGTTGACACAGATGGATGTGAAGACTGCATTCTTACATGGGGATTTAGATGAAGAAATTTATATGTTACAGCCAGATGGGTTCAAGACAGCTGGGAAGGAAAATTGTGTTTGCAGGTTGAAGAAGTCTCTCTATGGGTTGAAGCAATCTCCAAGGCAGTGGTATTTGAGGTTTGATCAGTTTATGAAGGTGCGGAGATATTCCAGAAGTGAGTTTGATCATTGTGTTTACTTCAGGAAGTTGCAGGATGGCTCTTTCATATATCTGTTATTATATGTGGATGACATGTTGATTGCCTCTAAGAATGCTAAGGAGATTCAAAATTTGAAGAATCAGTTGAGTTCTGAATTCGAGATGAAGGATCTTGGTGAAGCCAAGAACATACTTGGGATGGAGATAGCTAGAGACAGGGCAAAGGGCACAGTGAGTTTGACTCAGAAGCAATATCTTTTGAAGGTGCTGAAACGGTTCGGTATAGATGAGAAGACTAAACCAGTAAGTACACCCTTAGCCAGTCATTTCAGAATTAGTGCTTCTCAGTCTCCAAGTTCAGATGAAGAGAGACAGTATATGGCGAATGTACCTTACACTAGTGTGGTTGGAAGCTTGATGTATGCCATGGTTTGTACTCGACCAGACATCTCTCAGGCGGTGAGTATGGTTAGTCGATATATGCATGATCCAGGCAAAGAGCATTGGCAAGCAGCTAAATGGATTCTAAGGTACATAAGTGGCACCACAGATGTGGGTTTGAAATTTGAAAGGGATGACAATATTAGCAGGTTATTAGTTGGATATGTTGATTCAGACTATGCAGGTGATCTAGATAAGAGGCGGTCTACTACAGGCTATTTGTTTACGATGGCTAGAGCACCTATAAGTTAGAGGTCAAATTTGCAGTCCACTGTAGCGTTGTCTACTACTGAGGCTGAATACATGGCGGTTGCTGAGGCCATGAAGGAAGCCATTTGGATACATGGACTTTTGAAGAGCTTGGGGATTCATCGGGAGAAGGTGGAGGTACACTGTGACAGTCAGAGTGCTATTCATTTAGCGAAAAACCAAGTTCATCATTCGAGGACCAAACATATTGATGTCCGTTATCACTTTGTGCGTGATTTGATAAAGGATGGTGATATTCATTTGGTGAAGATTGGGACAGCTGATAATCCTGCTGATATGTTGACCAAAGTTGTTGGAGCAGCCAAGTTCAAGCATTGCATGAACCTGGCTAATATTTTGCATGTTTGATGATTTGGAATGGGGGGTTGGAATAGTGCTTCGCTATTTGTTCGCCTAGTATGTGATATCATACTAAGGTGGAGTTTGGACTTGTTGTTACAATTGATGATGAGCATTTGGAGTATTTGTGGAGATTGCTTGGGCTACTAGGAAGATCTTGCCAAGGTGGAGATTGTTGGTTGGTGGAAGATCTCGCCAAGGTGGAGATTGTAGGATAATGGCTCGATTCTGGTTCAGATTGTTTTGGAGTATCTGCAGCTAAAGATAATGGTTCAGATTCTGGTTACAGCATATCAGTCGACTGATAGAAGGATCGGTCGACTGTCCAGAGAGTTTTCGAAGGCTAAAGATACAAGCAGCAGCAGAGGATCAGTCGACTGATCGGTCGACTGCCAGATGGAGTGCCAGTCGACTGGTAAGTCGACCAGTCGACTGTCGACGGGATTTTGAACTAGATCTGGCCCAATTCGAAAAGGCCCAATAGTTTCCCTATAAATACACTTGTTAGGGTTTTGTAATCTGAGACGAAAATTAGAGATCCCTAATTCGGTTTTGCAGCCGTCATTATTTGTAAAGGGTTTGTTTTCGCCCATTGGTGATAATTTGAAGGAGAAGAAACCCCAACCGCCCCGTGGATGTAGGCATGTATTTTGCCGAACCACATTAAATCTGTGTGTCCTTTTGTGTTGGTTTGTTTTGTGTTTTCTCGCTGGTTCTCTCTTTGTATTCCGCATTGATTCTTGTTGGTTTGATTTGTATCGCGCACAACAATAACCCCACCCCGTGCAGAGCCATTTTTTGTTGCGTTTTTAATTTTTTTTCCTTTGTAAACGGCTGTTATAAATGCAGAAACGGATTTGTCTACCGTTTCAGGACAGTATTAAACATGTACGTCGTTACAGTGTATGCATTTAATTGATTATCTGCAGTTACACTGAAGGCATTCAAAGGCATCGACTGATGTCTGCCGTTACAGTGTACGCATTCAATAGGTTGTCTGCCGTTACACTAAAGGCATTCATAGCCTTGTCTGTCGTTGCAAGTCTCTAACCCCGGCCCTATAAATAGAGGGCCCCCCTCACTTGCTTCCCTGCACAATATCTCTTCTCTTCCTCTCTGTTCTGTTCTGTTCCATTGTATAAGTTCATTGGGTAAAGGTGATAGAGTTCTGACGCTACCAGTTCGAGAGCGTTATGTGGTGTCTACGTGAACCCTCTTCGTCGTTGCATCCTGGGAGACATGCACCTCAACTAGCTCCAGCACCCGAACGAGGCGAAAACTGTTTTAAGGAGATTTTGTGCTACACAAGCCTCGACATCAAATCGGTTTGATTTCATTATTTTCTTTTTAATTTCATTTTATTGGTTTTATTTCTCTCATCCTTCTCTAGTTTTTGTGCCTCACAATCATTTGAATTTATGCCCAACTTTTTTTGTAACCAAAGTCGTAACAAAGAAAATAAATATTGAAGAGGTTGATTTTATTGTAAACAAAATTTGTAATATATGCTTCATAGGTTGAAGTACTAACATCTGCATACATTTTCTTGATTTTCTTTGTTTGTTCTGCATCTTCCGTTTGAGACCAGAATATGATATTTGCAATAATCTTGAATAACAGTTGTTGATGCATCATGTGTCTGTGCGTTGTTCTAAAAATTCTATTATTCTGCTCTAACTATATCCCCCAACAGATTGTCACTACCCCAATATCACATATGTCAGTGTACCTTTTGTGAACATGACCATCTCTCCAATCCCCCCAGACATCATGCACCGTCTCTGGAAAGGATCCGAAAATGCAGAATCTGTGCAATAGAACCGCCCATATTGGCCTAACAAAACTACATCTAATAAAAAGGAGGTCCACCATTTTGCTATCCAGTTGGCACATAACACAGTATCCCGATCCTTGCCGCATTTGCCTCTCCAAATTGTCCCATGTAAGCACGGTGTTTCTACTAGCCAACCAATTGAAAGCCCTAATCTTAGGGGGGGACTTTAACCTTCGACACTGGGTCGTGTGTCCTCACTCCCCCATCGTTTAACCATTCGTAAGTTGATTTTACCGAATAGACGCCACATTTTCCCGCCTCCCAGATGACCTTGTCTTTATGGTTCTCTCATGTTGGCTTCCAGACATGTAAGAATAGAATAAGTTGTTGTTTTTGTCTTCTAGCTGCCCTGCTTAACCTGCCTGAGACTCTTGGTCTCTATGTGTCATTGCTCCATTATCTGGCAACCCAGTCATTTTTATTTGTAGCAAATTTGTCGACTTCCAGAAATCTTCTCTTTAGGTTAATTGGCCCGCACTATTTGTCCTTCCAAAAGAAAATTGTTCCCCCGTTCTCAATAGAGAAGGTAACTCCTGCCAGGAAAATGTCTTCAATACGCATAACCCCTCGCCAAAACCCCGACATGGACGCCTTATTCTTTAGTTTCCGGTACACACATCCATTCTTGCTGTAAGTCTCCTTTATTAGAATTGCTCATTTTTCCTTTGTCTGTATTTTGAATTTCCACCACCACTTGCAATGTAGGGTTTGATTCATTTGTCGAACATTGACAACATCTAATCCTCCAATTTTTTTTGTTTGCAAACCACCACCACCCCCCCCCCCCACCCCATCTATTTAATGAGTATCCTTTCCCGTCAGTCCCTGACCTATGCCAAAGAAACTGTCTTCTTAATCTGTCAATTTTCTTGATAACCCATACTTGTATCTCATAGTATGACAGAAAGTATAGTGGAATAGAATTGACTACCGAAATCAGCAGAATAAGCCACCAACTGAAGGAAAATATCTTTCCCTTCCATTCCTCCAATCTATTCGCAATTTTCTTAATGAGATCATTTCAGTCCACCCTTCTAATTTTTCCGATACCAATTGGCAAACCCAGGTACTTAATCGGCAATTTTTGGATCGGACAATTAAGAATCTCAACTATTGTGAATCCAGCTTCCTCCGTTTCTCCCAAAAAAGTACTAGTGCTTTTGTGGAAGTTCACTTTCAACTCTGACCAATCTTCAAAGAGATATAGTCCCCACTTCAGGAGTGTAGCCTGTGCAATATCGCATTCTCCGAAGATGAGGATGGCATCCGCATACTAGACGTTCATCACCGTGGATATTCCCCCCATCATACTCAACCCATTAATAAGTCCTTTTTCTCTATAAGATTGTAACAATCTATGTAGGTTGTCCACCACCATAGTGAACATCAGTGCTGAGAATGGCTCCCCCTATCTAAGTCCCTGCCTACAAATGATTTTCTTGTCTGGGTCCCGTTGACTAACACACTGACCTTGGCAGTTCTTAACCAAGTCTTTATACATCTGATCCACCTGGCCTCGAAACCTCACCTCCTAAGGATCGCCAGTAAGCATTTTCATTCCACCTTGTCGTAAGCCTTCTCGAAGTCTACTTTGAGCATGAACCCCGCCTTCCTACATCTCTTGGTTTCTTGTATGACTTCATGGACTAATGTCACGCTATCTAGGATATCCCTCCCAACAATAAATCATGTCTGATAGTCCTCTACGATGTCCCCTATCAGGCCTCTAAGCCTATTTGTCAAGACCTTTGTGATCATTTTGACCGAACAATTAATCAAACTGATTGGTCTAAATTCTCAACCTCTATAGTCACATTTTTCTTTGGAATTAAACAGACATTGGCATAATTCAATCTACCCAAATTCAATGTTCCCTCGTAGAAAGCATTAGTGCAGGGTGTTATTTAGATTACACTATGCATAATCATGTTATATTAATACTATATCATGTTTTCACGTCAATCGTCAAATTAATCATGTCTCCTCACATAACTACGCCCATATCTATACTTTCTAGCATGGACTTAAAGCCTTAAAATGCACGATGAATGGGCTAGTTTCCTACTTGCAACTAATATGGAGTTTGGGAAAGTTTTTATGATTTCCATATTTCTGCCTGCATCCGGTTATTTTCCACAGTTTCCAGAGTTTCCTATAGACCATCTGGTTGAAAATGATGATGTTAGGTTGACAACCAGTCATAGAACTTCGTCAAATTTGGATGTAGCCTTCTTGGTTGATAATTGTGCTTCGTATATGACCCCAATCTTTAGAGGAAAATGTTTCAATCTCTTAAAATTAAGGTACCGAAATGCCAATTATTTTTGTAATAGAACATTTATTTTTAAAAATATAACTAGTACCCCTATTATTTTATATATATTGGGCTGAAATCAAACGATTCTATCCTCGTTATCAAATATATATATATATATATAACTAGTACTTCTACCAGTTGCTCTTTTGACGCTTTGTTCGGATTTGATTCTGATTTTTGTTTCTTAGTCTTGACTGATTACAGAAACCTGAGTCTTGGAGGCTTGCTTGTCAAACTATTGTTGGAAATAAAGAAAATTCTGGCAAGGTATGTCTTCTTTTTTTTTTTGAGTATTTTGCAAGTTATAAACTGCTAATTACTCTCAAGGCATGTGTGCAAAGAAAATACAGCATGGACTTGAATAAATTCGGAACCATAGTCCAGTAATAAATTTGACTCCATGCTTCTTTTCCTTTTTTGCCTTCAGGTTATCGTGCAGCGGTTGCCACAATGGAAGAAGTAAATGGCTCCTTCCAAATTTTACAACAATATGAAGTGAAAGAAAATACGAATGGATCAGTTCTTGTTACATTATGTCCATATATATTTTCAAATCATGCATGGGAGTATGCTTAACCCAATTATATGAACTCGAGGAATTGCTGTAGAAGCAGAGGTTTTATCCTATACTTGTGGAGATTGAGGGTATTTTCAGCTGAAAATTGTCATCAGCAAAGTACATATATAATGGAATGTAGTTATTACAAGTTTAACAGAAAGTTTGTCGGAGTTCGACATAATGAAGCATGTTCATGGTGCTTTTTGAATTTGATTTGAAAATCAACTCAACTCTGTGGCTAAATTCTACAGACCAGCTTATAGCGATTCTTGCAAACCTACGACATTCGCCCTTGGATGAAAGAGAGTATATATCCAAAGTAACCCCATCATGATCTCTTTGGAATTCAAGAAGAGTATGCAGGGAGTGCTCCTTAAATCTTCCTGTACACTGAACCCCAGCTTGAACAAGGGAACCATGTAGTAATAAACTACTAGCGTCTCCAAAACAGAGATTCTGATCAATTTAATTCACAATCAACCAAGTTACCACGGCATGACATGATTTCCAGTACAAGATGGATGAAAAAACAAGTGCCAGAGGCAATATACTCACACAACCTTCATCTGCTATATAAGAAAGATGATGATGATGAAACATTCATTGAAAGGGTACATGAACATAACAAGTAATATGTGTTTTCCCCACATACAACAAAACAAAAGGACTAGGAAGCTTCATTAAATTACAGAGCAATGTTAATCTATTACTGTTACACTAGAGAACAAGACATCAAACAACATTCACTACACCTAGATCTAACTTTCCAACACTTAGGAACAGCACTGCAATGTTCTCCAACTGAGCAAAACGGAAAACTCACCTAATTAGAAACAGAAAGCTAACAAGAGCATTCAACCAGCGATAAGGGTACAATAATATTTACAAATGCAACAATAAATAAAATTCTCCCCCGCGGTATGTAACCACCAGAAGCTCACAATCTAAACAAGTGATTTGCAAGTTTGCTTGTAATGCCCGTATTCCCTGCACTTGCTACAGCGCACTGCTCTCTTTGCCTTCAACAGGGGCTCCGCAGGCTTCAGTTTGGGACGGCCACGGCCACGACGAGCACGAACCGGGTACGCCGTGATAGTATTAACAGGATCTGCTATTGGGTTGATCGACATAGAATAAGCTGCTCGATAGCAAACTGTGGTGAAATACTTCGAACAAAAATCCGAAGCGCACCCGCCAACCCGATCAACCACAGCCAGAGCATGCATACACGGGAGGCCAATCACCTGCCACCTCCGGCACGTGCATTCCCATGTCTCAATGTTGACAACATTAGTGACATCCTCATCACGGATCTCAAAGACAGCGTCAGTCGAGCAGTTGACTTCTAGTGTGCGGGCTCTGATCAACTCCTCTTGAACCTTATGGTTCACCGATGGGGTAAGAACTTCCATCCATGTGTTCGAATTCTCGCGTCGAGTATATATCATCTCCATTATCTTGCACCTTATTATATCGACTGCTTGTACCACTGATGGCTCGTTCCTCATAGACAACCACGAATTGAAAGTTTCAGATGCATCAGAAGAGTACCTACCATACCTCACGCCTTTAAAGTATGCATTTGACCAAAATTCTGGTTTAGAACTCAAAACCCATTCAGCAATTTCTTCAGATTCTGCTTTGATTCTGTCAACACATGCATTGAATTCATCGACCTTGCAAGCGTATATAGCGCTGGTAAAATCTTCGACTGCTGTATCCTTCAGTTCTTGAGTCCACGAATCGTCCAGTTCGCCTTTGAACTCCTCAATGAGACTACTTACACAAAAACCAAAATATGATTCAGGGAACTCTTGGACGAGAACCTCCTTTAACTCGCTGTGTCTTTTCAGCACAAAGGTTAACGATCGAGTCATGGGCAAAGCAGATTTCAGTTGGAGAAGAAACCAATGCCAGTTATCTTCGCTCTCGGAATCTACTACAGAGAATGCGACCGGGAAAATATCGCTCTCTCCATCAACACCGGTAGCAGTCAACAGCTTCCATTGTTTCACCGCCTTGATAGAGATAGCATCGAGGAAAAGAAGGGGGCGACAGCCATGCTCGAAACCGCTGATGGAAGCTTGGAAAGAGACGAATAGCCGACCTAATCTTGAATCCTCAGTCTCCTCGAAAAGTGCATAGCTCCCTGGATTTGTCTCCATTATTTTCTCGCAAAACCACGGTAACTGGTTCGACGCCTCTTCGTGAGACCCATGAAGCTCTTTCTCCGCAATGTACTTACCCCTCCAAGCTCGGTGGTAGCTTAAACTAAGACCATACTCATGCTCAAGATCTTTCGCGATGTCCCTTGGCCTATAATTTGGGGTTTCACGCAACTTGTCCTTGATAACACTTGCGATCCAACTTTGAGTGGCCAACCGATTGAGTTCTTTAGTGTTGCCACTTCCACACATGTGACCGTCCATTATCTTTTTTATCGTGAGCTCTTGCTTATCTGAAGATTTTGACGCGTATATTCTCCATGGGCATTCTTTATTTATGCAACGAACAGTGATGCGAGGCCCCTCATTCTTGATGAACTTGTACATGAAGCCTTTGGCAATTGCATACTTGTGGAGGGCATCACGAAAGGCTCTTGGGCTGGCAAAGACCTGTCCGATCCCGGTGATCATGCCATCCCAACCATTAGTTATTCTTGCACGCTTAGGGTTTTCAGCAGTGGCTTCTGAAGCAGTAATAGCGTCACTAGGGACTGAGTCAGCGACCACGCTCCCAGTTCTCCTGTGAAATCCATATGGTTGGATGATAAGGTTCAAAAAACAAGTTCTCTTGGATTATTTAAAGAAGGGCCTCGAACATATTAGTCCACAACAAATTCATATTTATATATTGGTCCCTCACAAATAATTATTTTTGTATTAGTTCCTCACAATTTGTAATACAAACCCACATACGATCTACAAATGCCAGTGTCTCATATTTTAAGTGACAACTGACAAATATGCAAGTAACGGTGTGTAAAAGACTAACATATAAGTATGAGATACTCGGTGGACCAATATGTTCGAAGGCCAATTAATAGAATGACGAAATAAGTTGCAGTGAATACCAATTCAGAAGAGGGGTCGGATTCTCATTTTTATTTAAAAGGAAAACATCTGTTGTATCTGAACTTGCTTGGAAATCAACCATGCGACGGAGATCTTTATCATTAGATATAGTGATAAGGGTACGTCGGTTGCCTGGAAGGAAATATTTGACGGTATAGATACTGGCATTGCAATTAAATACGTCAGATATCTCTGATAAAAAATCAGAAAATGTGGTATCACGATCGATGTCTATTGCATGGGCATCGCCGCCAGAATAAGACATGGAACCATCGCTACTTGAGATGAACTCACCACCCGACTGGCAAATAGCCAGAATCTTTCCTGGATTCATTATTAAGGACAACCCCCTGCCAATTCAAAATTTTAGGGATAAATCAAACATTATGTAGCTGAATCAACAGGATGAATGTATAAGAACAAGAAATGTATAACGTAAATAAAGATTGCAAAAAAGCAATGTCAAATTTGAATGTGCAAGTGCTATAAATTTAAGGGAATAGTAAATAATGTGTTTCAAAACTTTTTCTGCAACTGGGATACCAGTGACAAGATGAGATTAGAATTGGAGGAGAATTTTCACCTATGCTACATTAAATATTTACATATTATGCACTGTCTTGATATCTTTGCTATTATAACTTGATAAGGGTGACGTGAAGCCAGCTCATCTCAGTGTGTGAAACCTGCACGTGAACTATGCTGAGTGTATGGTGTTAAGTGTAATATTGGGATTGTTAAGGGTCAATATTGTAAAGTTATCACAAGCTATTGCCCTCACTGTATTCGCTGCATTTCTAATCAATAAAATCAGTTTCTCATTTCCTAAACTTGGTATCACAGCCCTGACCCTAACCCTAAGATTTGCAGCCATGAAAAAATAAAAAATAAAATAAAATATGGATCCAAATCCCAAATCAAATCCAGATCCAAATCTAACCCCAGCCTTCTTCTCCGTTGGAATCCCAAATCTCCAAATCCAAATCCATATCCAAAATCGAATCCAAATCAACCCTCCACCAAATCAAGAAGAATGAGAAAGAGAGGAACCCGCCACCCCCTTCTCCGTCCTGCCTCGATTTGTGCGCGATCTCCCACCGAACCCATCCAACCTGAAGCCGATGCTGCCTCCACCTTGTTGTCGTCGCCCTTTTGTCGTCGTCGTCGCTTTGCTGCTGATGTCGATTACCCAAACCTAAGCCCGAACCTCCAAACTAAACCAGACCCGCATCAGACCCAACCTGTTTGTAGGCACTGGCCTCCTCTCTTCTTCGTGTCGTTGATCTGCGCGCCAGCAGCCCGACCAGACTCCTCTGCCTGTCGTCGACCTCTCTGTCCCCACCCTATGTGTCGCCGCATCTTCCAGCTCACCGCGAGCTCCGCTTCAAGTTCGAGGGCCAAACACTCGAGCCGCACCTCCACCACGCCACCCCCCCCCCCCTCCCTCCTCGCCGCCATCAGCTCCGACTTCTGCCACATCGTCAGTCTCGAGTACCACAAAGTCAAGAACACCATCGAGAAGATCCACCAGGAAACCTTTGACAAGTCCGACTGCCACCACATCGTCCCGTGCCAATTCCTCGTCGTCGATCCCAAAGGCCGCGCCATCATGATCGCCGCCTCCTGCTAGGGTTTTTTTCCAAACCCTAACCCTAATTTCTTAGATCCAGATCCATTTCAAAATTGCCAGCAACCCGACCAGGTTGCAACTTCCACCCTGTCCAACCAGCTCGGGTCCACTCTTGCGCTCGCCTCAACCAAACCGAACCCGATCCAGTTCAAATTTCTGATCTGAACCAACCTCGACTTGGATCCTCTTTGATATGAGTATCTATATCCACATCTTGATCCGATAGGCCGCTTCTCATCTCCTCTCAGAGCCTTTCGGATATCTGCTAAAAGTTACTTCCTTCTTTACATATTCATATCTTGATCCGATAAACAACTTCTCATCTTCTTCTTCGGACATCAGAACTAAAAATTGCTTCTTCCTTTACAGATTCATATCCTGATCTGATAAGCAACTTCTCATCTCTTGGAGTCTTTCGAATATGCTTATTTGCTTGAATTCAAGATTTTGCATTTTCAGGTCTGATCGGCAGCTTTTAGCTCGGTTTAGTTCAGTTGTATCCAAACTCATGTTGGTTAATTCACCTTGAGTTTGAAACAGTGTTGAGTGTATGGTGTTAAGTGTAATATTAGGATTGTTAAGGGTCTATATTGTACAGTTGTCATAGGCTTTGCTTATATATATGAGGCTATTGACCTCAATGTATCGCTGCATTTCTAATTAATACAATTGGTTTCGCATCTCCTAACTAACTCCACATGCTTCCCCATCTCATGTTATATTTGAAGTTCTTTTTCCTTTTTTGGCATTCATTATATATTTGAATTGGTGAACATCATTTAATGGCTTAAAAACAGTAAATGCTCAATACTTAAATAATGATAACAATATCCGCTATTACTTAAAATTGGTAAAAGAAATGATGAGCAGAGCAAGTGTCAATGTAGTCCACTGGTAAGCATCCTCACTTGGTCGGACGTTCGAATCCCGCTTGCACAATAAAATCCCCATTTAATATACATATATAGAGAGAGTCCCCTTCTATTGTGCATTAGGCCACCGTGTGCACTCGTGTGCACTCGGCCTCCCCGCATTCGTATTAACGATCCGAACCGTTCACGTTGATCTACACATCTAAATTAGTCTAAATATGGTCAAATCATTTGAAATTCATTTGCTCATCCATCATGTGACTATAAAAAACAACGATTTTCAGCCATACAATTTTGTAACACTTCAATGGATGGGCAAATGAATTTTAAATGATTTGATTTTACATATTTAGACTAATTTAGATGTGTAGATCAATGTGAACAGTTCAGATCGTAAATACGAAAGCGGGAAGGCCGAGTGCACATGAGGGCACACGGCGGCCGAGTGCACAACGGAAGGGGACTATATATATATATATATATATATATATATGTGGGGGGGGGGGGGGGGGGGGAGGGGGGGGTTACTATCATAATGTACAACTTGCAGCATAGCAACACGAACCCATACTAATATCATTAGGAACATAATAACCTAGAGATTATCTAGAACAATGAACAAAACGCTTGACACAGAAATGGAGAGCATGGTGGTCTTACAAGTGATGGTGACCATAGAATGCCACAACGAAAAGCTATGGTGGGTGATTTTTGTATTGTGCCTACGAGATGAAATATATTGCCTACGTTAAATCATGGAAAGGGATAAAGCCTAATTAGCCATATAAGTACGTATCCACCTCCACATACTCATTTCAAGTACCCTCGAAAGTTTGGCATGTTTCTTAATTGCCATCCTAACCCTTAAAACTTATTGATCGTATAGTCAATTGGACATTAGCCATCTTATAGATCCCCCCCCCCCAATTTTATGGGTATTATGAGAACCTAAAATGCTTCTGAATCTCTTCAAAACTCTAGTCATTCCGCTTTCTCCAAGACAACATCCTCAATTTCCTATGACGGGTGGGTCATCCTAGATTGAATCATTGAACAAAGTTATATCGTGGCATGTAGTCATATCTGTTTTTCGAAGCCTGTTCGGACATAGGTTCCGGATTATAGAATATATGATGGGAAACATGACCGAACAGCTCTGTAACCCCTATTTTTCTATTTTGGATTTTATTGTATTTTATTTTCTTTTTCTTGATTATTGTATCTGAATTTTCTTCGAATAATTAATCTTGCGTTTCTTTGGGCTCATTTATTCTCTTTTGATCATTTGGTACTCTTTTGGCTTGAATTCTGTTATTTTTGGCTCACTGCAAATTTTGCTCTTTCGTGTTTGAGTTTGAATTGATCCGCTATATGTCTATCTCATTAATCTATATTTGTTTCTCTTTTTGGAGCCTAAACCCGTACCCTAAACCCGTTAACCCGCAACCCTAAACCCCACATCTCAATCTCCTAGTTAAATACCCTTAAAGCCTAATATTTTAATCTCTAATCTCTCTCCATCCACCGCTCACCCTCTCTCTTCCCCGTACCTCTGTTCCAAGCCTGCACCCTTCAAACCCTTCGCAAGCCCCTCCGACCGCCATCCCGACCACCCTCGTCGCCACCTCGTCATCACCCTAGTTCCTTCGAGCCCCTGCCCTAACCCTGTCACTGTCCTCGCCTCTCATCCAATCCCCCATCGCCTTGCCTCCGCCGACCCATCCACTCGTCGATCCCGCGTCGCCTTCCACCCACCTCGATTCTCTCCGCTGTCCCCGCAACCACCGGTGACCCCCCCACCCCAGTCGTCATCGTCGCCGTCGAGCTCCGGATCCCCGCTCCTCTGTTTCTTTAATTCTTTGATCTCTACAAGTAGATCTCAATCCTTTTTATCATGTTGCAATTTGAATTCCGTTAAGTATATTGAGGGTTTACACGAGCTAACCCAATATATTCTTAACATCATACCTACATCTTTGATCTAAAACCTAATCCCACTTGCACATTGCATATGCACGTTATATATTAAAAATAACTAGATCCATGTTATAGGATTATTTGATGAATTGAATATATTGATTGAATTTGATTTGATGAATTGATTACCATGATTGTAAATTGCATCATAAATCTAGGAACATGCATGTTAATCATCCAATAGCATTCTGATTATTAATTATCATGAATTAAATGTTTGTATGATGAAATTATTGCTTATTCGTATCAAACTATTTTCTGGCATGTTGTTTGTTTCTTTTTGTATCAGAAATTCGACCCTGTTACTGTTAAAATTTGAAATAACTGTGAATATAAATTATAGCCCCATGAGTCTATTTTCCAGAACTTTTGACGGATTTGAATTTCGAGTTATAATGGTGTAAAACCAACCCTAAAATAGAGAATTTCCAAGAATTTTAATGGGTTAATTTTACCAACATGAAAGTGCGGATCTAAGTTGGAAATTTGTAACAATTAACAGGTTCGATGGATTTTCAAGAATTGAATAAGTATAACAGCTCCAATTAATAAATCAACCTTACAATCAATTAAATCCCTACGTGTTTTAGCAAGTAAGAAATTCAATACTGATTCGTACTCTAATCTAGCATGTGGATCACTCAATCTCAGTATTTTGTGGTCGACAGGCAAATTAGATAATATGCTAGATAATAGGGCAGTAAAACACAAATACTTAATAAGGGAACGATTATACCGAATGCGAAGAAGCCAGTGTCGATCTCAGAGTTGGACAACAACAGCAACACAGTGAGCACAGTCAGCAACGAAGCCACGTAGTGGCAGATCTGGTCGTCGGCGATGTGGGGAGACGGCGAGCGGGATGTCGACGGCAGGATGCGATGGCGCTGGGTCAGGGATGTCGGGGCGAAGGTGAGGGAGGGGTAGCGGACAATGTTGAAGGGTGTGGAACTGTGGTGGTGGTGGTAGGTCGACGACGATGGGGGATTTCGAGGTTGACGACGAGGGAAAAGTTGGGGTTGGTGATCTCGATCGGGAGTGGAGGGGAAAAGAGGCGACGGCTGGCGCTAGTTGCAAAGGGGGTCGGGAGTGGCTTGCGGGATCTGGATCGGGTGTTGGTGGCGAGAGAGGGAGGGGGCGATGGAGAGAAGGCTTTGGATCGGATTTGGAGTAAGGTGGGTTTCGGGGAAAGAGAAGGACGGGAGAAGAAGAAGGGATTGGTGGCGGCTGGGTATCAGGGTTTGGATATTTGGGGATTAGGGAAAATTAATGTTAGGAATTTGTATTTGGGGATTTTTTTTAATTGGGGTAGATTTTAGAGTTTATCACAAACCCTAAAATTTGATTAGGATTTATCACAAACCCTAATTTAGATCTCATTTGTATCACACAAAAGAGGAGGAAGAGCAAAAACTCAACACAATTTTTTTTAATCAATAATGGCATATCTTCTCATTCATCTCAAGGCCTTAAATAGGCTCAAATACATCTTGAAATACATCTCCAAAATATTCTCAAAATCTAAAAAAAATACAAAAAAATTACATATGGCTATAATTGCCAGAAATAAAAATGGTAATAAAATAAAAATCCTAAACCAAATAAAGCAGCTGATGACGACGACGCCTGCGCTGATAGAAATGCCCAAATCGTCTTGAATCGATGTCCTCATCATATAATCTGTGAGATATCTTATTTTTAGTACAACTGGGTCTGAATTTTCAGATTCCCAAATTCATGGGTATCTTTCTGTTTTATAAATAAATAGAATATGATAACAGTAAAATAAAAAAATGAAATTAATTTGACTGAAACTAGACATGCTTAGGAATCACCCCAAATTTTTGTAGATTTAATTGATGAGTTTTCTGACCCGAAACATATATGCAAACACAATCTATAACCTGCTACCTGAACATGAAATCTGAAAAGAATAGGAGTTTTAACCTAGTTTCTGTAGTTTTTATATGTCGTGTATCTATTCGCTGGAACCGACAGAGTTTAGTTTCCAGAATTTCTGACGGATCCATATTTGCTTTTCTATAGTAGCGGTAATCTGTACTTTTGTACAGCAACGTCATGCTGTCCAAATTGTGTGATTTGTGTTAATTTAATATATTTGTTGCTTGCTTTGTCTCTAACGAGTAGAATTAGTCATACCTAACATCATACAACCTTGACACCTTCTTGCATGCTCACATTAAATGAAAATAAACTATTAACAAGCCGGGATATTATGGGTTGACTTGGTAGTGAACGATCGGAAAATATACTCGGTAAAGGTCTTCTTGCTTGTGCATGATTTATTACATGGAAGGTGGAGAAATGATTGTCATTGTGTGATCACGCTATCATGATATCTTGTCATCTTGTTACCGAGTACACGATCCATGAATTCACCATCAGTCTAAAGCGTTCACTGTTTGCTTTCACCGAACCTGTGGTATGGAACACATGGGACGCAGTAGTACGTGCACTAGATAGGTTAATAAAATGATTAATAACTCGCATTTGACATTCCATGCTTGATCCTGTATATCGTCATCAATATAGAATTTAATTGACATTATTAATTAAATGCATGACTAAATATAGACCTTTGATATTATTGCCAATCTTTGACTTTGTTATTGACTTTGATCCCGTCCCTTTTCTTTGATATACTATGTTCCTGTTACTCCCTGTTTTCTCTACTTGTTATCCATAACTTGCTCTAAGGACATTATTCTCTCTTTTTAGATCAAGAATTTACCGGTACCGAAGGATCTTTACCAGCGGGAATTGGTGAGCAATGATTCTAGAAGATGGAACTAAAAATTGCGCTGCTTAATTTACTTTAATGCTAGATTTATTTCTCTGAACATTGTCATGACATTATACTTTGTTTTGGGCTTTTGTCCCGTCATTTATTTATTTTTCCCAGATATTGGATATTATGTTGGATATTATTTTGGATTATTTCTTTATTATTGAAGTTTATCCTTGATTCATGTGATTATATCTTTCTTGTGTGGCTGTGTTTATTGTTCATGTTGCTGAGTTAGTCTGGTACAGCTTATGGATAGTGTTTACATCATTCGCTGGGCCTACGTTACGTACTCGTATTCCGTATTTTGGGAAGCGGGGTGTGACAAGCTCAGAGAAGACTAAAGACGAATGCGAGGTTCACCACCACATCATTGCATGCACGGCTCAGAGAGGACTAAAGACAAATGAGAGGTTCATCACCACATAATTGCCTAGAGTCGCGAATTGATCAAACTTGTAACTCACTTTGGACTCCAGGTTTGCCATCCTGATAGTTGTGATGCTAATTGTGGTTGCATCCATAATTGGCTTGGTTGTGTCTGCCAGACACGTTCCCAACTTAATACAGCATCCAAATATATGTATGTGCTTCATAGGTCTTAGGTACTTCGTACTATCAATGTGAAACTATACCCTCCCTTCTTGTAGTTTTGCAAAAGTTGCATTCTGTATACCTAAAATTTAACTAGTAACTAATCCTAAAACCTCTAGATTCTGAAGCATCATCTTCACCTTTCTAGTTTGGAAACTTTATCTTCTCTACACTCACCAACTGATACAATAATGTCACCAAACTACATGCACCATGGTATAACAGGATGATGGTAATGTACAAAGTCCATATTACTTCCTCGTAGAGGAAATGAAATAGTTTATTCTAAGAGCATCCACAATGGTGTTTCTCATTTTGCCAAAAATGGCTGCTACAGTAATAGCAAATAGGATAGTACGCTGCAATGGTTGTTTGCTATATTCTTCGTTTTTTTTTTAAAATTGTGTGGGAGGGTATAACATATACCGTCGCACAATTTTTTCAAAAAAAATTGCGTGACATATACCGTCTCTCGTTTAAAAAAAAAATTAAAATTTTAATTACTGATTAACTATTAAAATATATTAATTAAATAAAATAAATTATATAATAATACCTAAACCTAATTAATTAACTACCTAAACCTAATTAACTATCCTAAACCTACCCACTACCTCCACAATTCAAAGACGGTACATCATGTACCGTCCGAGAATTGATACGTTTTTTTTTTTTAATCGGCCAAATCTTGGCCGTTCATTTAAAAAAAAATTTAAAAAAAGGAAAAATACAAATCCTTTCTCCTTGGACCGGATATGTTCTCCCGTCCGATTCAGACGGGATAACATATCCCGTCTGAGGAGTTTAAAAAAAAAAAAAAAAAAATCGGAGGGACGGTATATGTTATACCGTCTGACTGGATTAAAATATATTAAAATCGGAGGGACGGTATATGTTATACCGTCCTTCATAATTTGAGAATGGCTATTTCGTTTCTCATATATGAGAAACAGATATAGCGAATTTGTCAAAATATGGCAAAATAGAAAACCGTTGCAGACCATCGTTTGCTATAAAATGGCATTTTGCCAATTTTAACAAACCACTGTGGATGCTCTAACCAGCACAAAACTCCAGTGAAGGAATCTAGTTATTCCACAAATCTTCAGCAAAAGCTAAAACCAAAATACACTTCCACTTGAAAGTAAAAAATAGTCATCCAAAAATTTAATTGAGTATTTTCTAAAAATAGACCAATATACCTCACACTAATGAAACATTCCAACTAGAGTCTAAAATATGCTACCCAAGATTTACCTTATTAGTAAAAGCCCGCTACCAAAAGGAGGGATAGAAAACAACAGAACAAACATGCAAATAAAATCTTTTCAAATTCCTAATTAGATGAATCACTACCAACTTTTGTAATGAAATCACATATCCATTGGAACTCTATATGCTGTCATATGAGATATTTTCATTATTATAGACAGAGGATACTCTCTATCTGCTTACAAGTTAAAAGCACCTCATTTTCAAACACCCCATCTCATACCCCACTCACACTGACTTAACACACTCCACAGAATCTCAAAACCATCCCCCTTTCGCTCACTTCCCTTGGTAAACTTTCTCTAACCTCACGAACATTTTACTAGCACTGACACATTTACCTGATACCCGGACCCGACCCAGACCCGGCATTGGGACCGGAACCGACCCGATCTATACGGGCCCGGTTCTAAAATAAGACTCGATGCACTTCCGGGTCTGGGTCCGGGTCCGGATCCGTTCAAAATAGACTCGACCTCGACCCGGACCTGGACCCGTTAAAAAATACCCCAAATAGGATTATAGGGACATACATATAAAAGTAATTGTTGAAGATAGATGTGTCAATATAATATTTATTCATGTACTTAAGTGCAAAAATTATTGGAACCGTAGGGTATTGAATGCAAAAATACTTAAATGCAAATATTTACCGAACCCGACGGATAGATTTTTTAACTAGGACCCGAATCCGGTTCTTGCAAGTCCGGGTCCGGGCCCAGTTTTTGGCCCCGTGAGGTACTGGATCCGGGTAGTAGAGGACCCGAACCCGGTTCTTGCAAGTCCGGGTCCGGGTCCAATTTTTGGCCCCGTGAGGTACTGGATCCGAGTAGTAGAGGACCCAACCCGATACCAGCTCTACATTTTACCACAAACATGGCAGCTTGGTGGCTGGCAGGTGGCTGGTGTGTGGATAGTTTAGTCCAGTCCATCTTATTGAGGGAAAAGAAAAACATTTTTTAACCATAGGTATTTGACTACACCAAAACATACTTTCTCAAACACCATACATGTTTCGGTAGCCAATACTACTAGTAAGAATGAACCATACCAGTAGATCAAATAATAATTAAGCAATGAAAATATCACATCAAATAAATTGTAGATCTGATAACTTATGAACAATAAACAAATTCCTTTTGAACATTGTACACATTAGTGCTACTATAAAGTAAAATTCAAACCCAACATTAATTTTTGTGACATTTTCGGTTATTTTAAAAGATATTTGGAAGGCTCTTATTACCTGAAACTTCTACCATACCCATTGAATGTACATGGAAAAATATATAGTGCCAGAGTAGGTAAACAGTGTTTTAACGGGTTTAAAACAAATTGTGGGTTTAATCTTCTCCATCCTCTCATATATATGCATAGGAGATAAATATGAGCTTTATGTATACAGGGAGTTAGAAGAGGAGGGGGCTCCTTGAAGGAGAAAAAAGATTGGGAGTTTCTGATTTTGGCTAAAAGTTGAGAGGGGTTCGGAAATCTTCCCAATCTTAAAGAATGCAACTGAAAAAGAAACTATATACAAATACAATGATATACATATATAAGGGAGTGATCATGTGAGACCCCATCTCTCCTCTTATTTTGCAGCCTTATATTTGAGCACATTGATCCAAATTCCCCATTAAAAATGTGAATCGTTCATCTTGTTCTACATGCCTAAGATGGCCTAAGAGTGTAAATTCAAGTTATTTGAAGTTCATTTGTTTATGTTACAAATAAACTTCAAATAACTTGAAGTTACATGCCTAAGATAACCTAAGAGTGTAAATTCAAGTTATTTAAAGTTCATTTGTTTATCCTACATTGTGACAAAATTGTATAGCTGGAAATTCTATATTTTTCTAATGACGTGATGGATAATAAAATGAACTTCAAATAACTTGATTTTACACTCTAAGGCTACTCTTAGGCTATCTTAGACATGCAGAACAAGAACAAGATGAACTGATCGGAATTTTCATTGGGGGGTCGTATCCATAGGCTCACATGTGAGACCTTAAAATAAAAGAGTTAGGGTCTCACAGGATCATCCATATATATATTTATGGATATGTAACTCTTAAATTTCTAACTATTGCACATCTTGGCATTGAGCAATAGGCTCTATGGTATTTATGTAGACAAGAAGAATGGGCCATAAAATTAGCAAAGAATTAACAGGTAATAAAATATATTACTGAATTTATATGATAGATGCAACCATCCATACAAGCACATCCACATTTATACACTAATATACATGTAGAGTTTGTGTGTGTGAAGTGTGAGTACATATAAATGTGTATTTAATCAATTGATATAGGCAAGAATCTGCAACTTGCCTCCTTCCAAATTCCAATTGCTTCTCTTGCTACGGAGAAGTAAAACAAATATAATTTCAGACTATTTGACCTTAATCATCTGTATCAACTAACAACAATTCATCATAAGAATTTTTATAGACAACCTTTAGGTAGTTCCTACATCCCACCACCAAAAAGGCATATCAACCTCAAACCAACAGGTGGCCACACTCTACCTTTCTTCAAAACAAAAAAAAAAACCTCAAACCAACACAAACCAAATATACTCCTTATCGTTTGTGCAAACAATTTTGAATCTAGGTAATTGGATAAAGTAAGCCAATCATATCCAAGTCAGTAAAGAGTAACTAGCAACTGATAAGGCAAACTATAACAAGGTCAGACAATCTTCTGCAGATGATGATGTCTTTGGATAAGGATAAGATACAAATATATACAACTAGATATGTAACTCTTGAATTTCTAACTTTGGCACATCATGGCATTTAGCAATAGGCTATATGGTAATTATGTAGATAAGAAGAATGGGCCATAAAATTAGCAAAGGATTAATTGGTAATAAACATATATTACTGAATTATATGATAAACAAAACCATCCATATGAGCAGATATACATTTATACAGTAATATACATGTAGAGTTTGTATGTGTGAGTACATTTTGATCAATTGATACAGATAAGAATCTGCAACTTGCCTCCTTCCAGATTCCAATTGCTTTTCTTGCCAAGGAAAAGTCACAATCCCCCAACATATTAAATTTCAAACTATTTGACCTTAATCATCATCATTAACAACAATTCATAATTAAGAATTTTTATAGACAACCTTTTGATAGTTTCTACATCCCACCCCCAAAAAGGCATATCAACCTCAAACCAACACAAGCCAAATAAGCTCTTGATTGTCTTGTGCAAACAATTTTGAATCTAAGCAACTGGATAAAGTTAGGCGATCATATCCAAGTTAGTAAAGAGTTATTAGCAATTGATAAGGTAAACTATAACAAGGTCAGAGAATATTCTGCACATGATGATGTCTTTGGATAAGGATAAGATATAAATAAATTGCTACATAGGATATACACGAGACTATAGACCAATAAATATAAATATATAATTTAAAATTTATGTGAAACTACTCCATGAAATTTTCTATTAAAAATTGCCTAACAATCTTATTGACCATTCAAACTAACACACTCCTATTATGTGCATCTCAGGACGAAGATACTCATGACCTATCATTTCTATCACCACCATCAGTTCTCCTAAAATTTCATATATCTCTTCAGCTTGGAAATGAGATTTGTCTTCAGCATTAAATGAATGCACCTTGTTATTCACCTCAATCCAACTCCAACCAGGAACTTTGACAACCCCTCTATTTCTCATCGTCCTTTGAATCATTGCCCTATCCTCCCACATCCCAAAACCTGAATACATATGTGAGAGAAGAACATAAGTGCAGTGTTTTGTAGGGTCTGATTCAAGTAAATGCCTTGAAACACAACTTGCTAGACTTATATTTCCATGAATTCTGCATGCACCTAAAAGTGTTGCCCAAACCATGCCATCAGGTTCAAAGGGCATTGAATTGATTAGGGCTATTGCTTTGTCAAGATGCCCAGCTCTACCAAAGAGATCAACTCCACATGCATAATGCTCCATCCTTAGAGAAATCCCATAAACAGGCTCCATGCCTCGTAAGATAATTGATCCCTCCTCCACTAAACCAATATGACTACATGCGGAAAGAAGGCCCACAAAAGTTATGTGGTCTGGCTGAACTCTTAGTTCTAGCATCTTATTGAAGAGATCAAGTGAAATTTGACCTTGTCCATCTGCAGCATATCCAAAAATAATTGAATTCCATATTACAGAGCTATCTTTAAATGATTCATCAAATGATCTTCTTGCATCATCAATCACCCCACACTTAGAATACATGAATATCAATGATCCACACACAAAATCATTTAAATCAAATCCCGACTTCAATACTAAACAATGAACTCCTCGACCAATTTGAAGCACTGCTAGCTCCGAGCAAGCTCGTAGTGTGGCAGAGTATGCATATTGATCGATCGTGGGCCAAACAGCTCGCATATGATCAAAGAACTTCAGGGCATCCTCACTATACCAATTATGTGAGAGCCCTGTTAGAATAGAATTCCATGAAACATTGTCCCTAGTTTTCATTGAACCAAAGCATTTCATAGCATCCTCCATTGAACAATTCTCACTACATCTAATATACATCACTATCAGAGCATTCGAAACAGATATTGCACATTCTAGACCCTTTTTAAATACTAAACCATGCAAGATTTTCCCCTGAACATCCTGGCCATGCTCAAAACAAGCACTTAACACACTAGTGAAAGTATACATATCTTGATCAGTTCTAACATCTTGCATCCAAACAAAGAGGTTAATTGTGTGTTGTGTGAGTCCATGGAAAGCATAAGCTGCCAACAAAGAATTCCATGTCACCAAATCCCTAATGCCATCCATATCCTCAAACACCTTCCTTGACTCATCAACCAGTCTACATTGCGAGTAAGCCGTAATCGCAGCATTGTACACAATTGTATCCATCACCCGACCATATTTTATAATTTTCCCATGCAATTGCGTCATCAACTTAAGACACAAACTATTATCAACCAATGTCAAAACGCTGGCAAAAGTGGCCACGTCAGGCATCAAACCCTCCCCCTCCATCCGCCTAAAAAGAGAGAACGCCATTTCTCGTTCCCCCACTTGACAAAACCCCCCAATCACCGCATTCCACGACACAACGTTACGTCTAGGCATCAATTCAAAAACCAAGTAAGCATCTCCAATCTTCCCACATTTCGCATACATATCAACCAACGCACTTCCGGGAAACACATTCCCACCAAAACCCGACTTCACAACCAAGCAATGCAGCATACACCCAACATCCAACCTCCCAACTCCCGCAACCGACTTCAAAAGACTCCCAACCGTAAACTCATCAAAACCCAATTCCCCTCTCAACACATCCTTAAACAACCCGAACGCACTCCCGAAACCACCGTTACCCACGTACCCCGTGATAAGCGAGTTCCACGAGACAGTATCCCGTACATGCATTTCATCAAACACCTTCTGGGCATCTCTAACTTTGCCCAACCTTGCATACCCTATAATGATTTTGTTCCAACCCGATGCGTCTTTCGATGCGCCAGTGCCGGATTTCAGTAAGAAGCAGTGGGCCCCAGCAGCAGTACTAAAGGGTTTTTGATGGTTGTATCTAACAAGTGAGCTTAAGCTATGGGTAAGCAAAGAAGTGTTATGTGCTGAACAAACCAATTTCATGACAGCTAAGAATAAGGAAAGTCTACTCTTTTTTAGTCTAAAACAAAAAGGACAAAAAAAACAGGAAAAAATTGTCAAAAATGGCCACAAAAATGGATGAAGGTGAGGAGGGAGAATGGGGAGGACCTGGACGGCCGAGATCCAGGGCGGCGCCGCCGATGAGAGAGAGGGAGAGAGGCGAGGAGAGAGAAGGAAACCCTAGATGGGGTGTTTTTTTTTTGTGGATAACCTTGGGGGAAGATAAGAGAGAAGATGGAGAAATGGGGTGAAGTCAGATTTTCATTTTCTTTTATTTTTTATTTATTTTTTTGCAAATCTGAGACGAATCTCGAGGACTACAGCGCAAAATCGGAGGTTGCGTTTGGTTTGTTGTTTTGAAAACAGTTTTCTAAAAATAGTTTTTGAAAAAGAGTTTTCGGAAAACAATTTTCTGAAAATGAAAGTGTAAAAGCTGTTTGGTAATATTTTTTTACAAAAACAGTTTTTTGAAAATGAGAGTATAATGTATGTATAGGTTTGGTTATATGTATATACTGTATACAGTATATATACTCTGATACATACATGTTGTATACTTATACATACATACTGATATATAATAATATAAAATATTTTATTATAATAAACATATTTAGTAATATACATATATATAATAATATATAATAATTATAATAATATATATGTAATAATAATATATTCAAATTATATATTAAACAATTTATAATAATAATAATAAATTATATAATAATATATATAATAATATATAATAGTAATATATAATAAAAATAATATATATTATAATAATAATAGATTATTATAATAGTATATATGAAATAATAGTATATATAAAACAGTATATATAAAATAATAATATAATATAATGCATATATATAATAATAATATCTATAACTATTATAATGGGAGAGATGGGGTTCAAACAAATAAACAATTTTTTATTCCTTAGTGTGTGTGTCAACACGTGCAGCGCATGTGTTGGTATATTTTTTTTTGTCCTTTTCATTCTCCCTCCCCATTTTTCCCACGTGCAGCGCACGTGTATAATACATATTTTTAAAAAATACATCGCATGTTATATATAATATATATAATATATATATTATATATATATTATATCGCACGTGCGATATACTAGTAATATAATAATAGTACATATAATAATAATATAATATAATAATGGGTAAAAGGGATATGAGCAACTTGCTCATTTAGTAAATGAACAAGTGATGAGGTGGCATGCATGTGATTGGAAAATTCTAAAAGTGGTTAGATACTCAATGTATCACATGCATGCCACCTCATCACTTGCTCATTTACTAAATGAGCAAGTTGCTCATATCCCTTTTACCCTATAATAATAGTATATCTAAAATAGTATATATAAAATAATAATATATATAATAATAATATAATATAATAATAGTATATATAAAATAGTATATATAAAATAATAATATACTGTAATAATTGTATATTAAATAATGTATGAAATAATTTATTATAATAAACATATTTAATTATATACATATTGTTGCCGCTAATTTCGGTGTGGGGGCAAACAGATAGTATTTGTGAGTTCTTAGGGAAACTAAATAGTAAACCTGTATACCTGTTCCGTCGGGGTCTGATCGTTGCGCCCGCCGTATACCTGCAAAAAGTGCGAGACACCGGGGGTGTTCCCGGCGACGCACCCTCCAACGCTCAAGTCAGTAATCAGAGAGATTATGAACGAGCGCAAAAACTGGAGAAAGATTGATTACCTCTAAATGGAGATGGATGGGGGGTATTTATAGGCGTCTTAGGGAACAGATTAGGCATGTAATTCCTGTGTATAGATAAAGAATGTAATCCCTAATCCCCAGTCAGGGCCGTTGATTAGTATTAATCAGGAACCCTAATTCTATCCTGCTGGACCGGGTTTGTTGCGGGTTGAAACCCGCACCCAGTTGAGGTGGATCCGCTCGCGGGTTTTGGGGAGGAGAACCAGTACCCGCTTCAGACCCGCTTGTAGGTGAAATTACTGTTTTACCCCTGGGCTTCAGGATTCATGCCCCATTTGGACGGTCTCGATTAAACCCCCATTTTTAGCCACATCACGAGCCCCCCACTCCTAAAGGCTGAGGATGATCAGTCTTTGAGGAGTAGTTTGACCGTTTTAGTGACTAGTGGAGTTGTATCGGAGTCCGAATGGGGGATTTTGAATCTTGAAGTGGGTAGTAAGGCAACCATATGATGTTCTGAAGCCGTATCGAGTTTTTATCTATTTTTTCGGGCTATTTATTTAATTTTGCGACGTGTTAACTAATCGTTCGGGGGGCTTAACAGTACATTCTAGGTAATAATTGTTCGTTCAGGGGCTCAAAAATATCCCCCCGAATTTTTAATTATTTTCTAGAATTTTCAGCTAATTTTTCCGAATTTTTAGCAATTTTTAAATAAATAAAACGATTTAAATAAATAAAAATCGATTTTTAAATACCAATTTATGACGTGGCTTAATCTGGACCTTCGATCAGCACGGGGCGCGCCTTTCTGAGTGATCAGACGGTCCCCGTTCCTCGGCAGGCTTTTTTGCCGTATACGAGGGTCGGCTCCTCGGCTCGGAGGGTCAGCGCCTCGGATCGGTGGACTGGTTCCTCGGCTCGGCCCCTCCGAGGTACGTGGCATCATTTGGGTCGTCCATCTCAGCGCGGATCCCCATAAAACGCTATCTTGTCGTTTAGTGGACGTGGCAAGATCTGAGCCGTCCATCATGACGAGCGCGTTTTTTTACAAGATCCAACGGCTGATATGGGTCGGCGTGGTTTTTTGCCATATTCGAGGGTCGGTTCCTCGTCCTCTCGGCTCGGAGGATCAACGCCTCGGCTCGGTGGACTCTTCCGCGGCGTTAGAGGATCGGTTCCTCGTCCTCTCGATTCGGCAGACTCTTCCGCGGCATGAGAGGATCGGTTCCTCGTCTTCTCGGCTCGGCAGACGCTTCCGCGGCATGAGAGGATCGGTTCCTCATCCTCTCGGCTCGGCGAACTTCTTCCGCGGCATAAGAGGATCGGTTCCTCGTTCTCTCGGTTCGGCACATGTAGCTCGGAATAAGCCGAAGCACGTGGCATGATCCTGAGCATCCATCTCAGCGCGGATCCCCAAAAAACACTATCTTGTCGTTTAGTGGACGTGGCAAGATCTGAACCGTTCATCATGACGAACGTGCTTTTCGACAAGATTCAACGGCTGATATGGGTCGGCGAGTTTTTTCGCCATATACGAGGGTCGGTCCCTCGTCCTCTCGGCTTGGAAGCTCGGTGCCACTGGGCGGGGCGTTGAGTTGGGTATTTTCTTAAGATGTCTTTGACGGGTTGCTATCTTCCGAGCCCAGTGGCTCGGCTGCTCGGCCAAGCTGTTCGGTAGCTCGGTTAAGCGGGCCGGTGGCAGGTAGTTCGGAAGATGCACATGGGCGGATCTGGACCGTCCATCATGGTGCGAATCACGAGGATGGGGTTCAGATCACGAGAAAACGTTATCTTGTCGTTTTGTGGGCGTGGCGCAATCCGAACCGTCCATCGAATCCTGACACGAATTTTGGAGAGATCTGACGGTGATTTTGCCTCGGAAGGATTTTTCTCCATATACGAGGGTCGGTTCCTCGTCATCTCGGCTCGAAGTATAAGTGGCGTTGGCCGAGGCGCTGAGTTGGATACTTTGGAGGTTGCGTCTCCTATCGGTTCCACTCTTCCGAGCCCAGTAGCTCGGCTGCTCGACTAAGCTGTTCGGTAGCTCGGTTGAGCAGGCCGATGGCAGGCAGTTCGGAAGGTAAGCGTGGCCGGATCTGGTCCGTCTATCATGGCACGAATCACGAGGATGGGGTTCAGATCACGAGAAAACGTTATCTTGTCGTTTTGTGGGCGTGGCGCAATTTGAACCGTCCATCGAATCCTGACACGAATTTTGGAGAGATCCGACGGTGATTTTGCCTCGGAAGGATTTTTCTCCATATACGAGGGTCGGTTCCTCGTCATCTCGGCTCGAAAGTTCGGTGACGTTGAGCGAGGTATGGAGTTTATTGTTTTTAAGGGACTCAGTAGCTCGGTTGCTCAGCCAGGCTTTGTTCGATAGCTCAGCTTGGCAGACCGGTGGCCGAGTCGTGGACTTGAGTAATTTGAGGTTTTTGCTTTTCGAAACGTCGCAACTTTTCCGCTTGGCGCTTTGGCTTCTTAGTGGGCCTTTGAGGTTCCCAAGGAGGCCCAACATCACTTGGGGTTATAAGTTTTCACTCCCCCACCCCCAAGCTCATTTCTTACTTTTCACTCCAAGATTTCACTTTTGTTCTCTAAGTTCTCTGCTAGCGGCGACTTTTGCTCCAAGGTGGTGACGTTAGCTGTCGCGTGGGCCAGGCGATTTCCGACGAGAACTTCCGACCGTGAACGTCACTTCAAAGGTCAGTTTACTAGCCTTAGCTTTTTTCTAGAGATGTCAAGAGTGAACTCGGAGAGTGAGGCCTCGTCCTCGGGCGATGGTGGCGCCAAGGAGAGGAGAAGGGTGGAGGTCCAAAGGAAGGGAAAACAGGCCGCTGAGCCGTCTGCAACCGAGGCGAGACAGGAGAAGAAGAGGAGGGTGGCGACCCAATCTCCCGTGGTCGCGGTGATCGTGGAAAACCCGAAGCAAGCCCCAGAGATGTGACGATATCCCTCTGTTCTGTCCGGGCATTCGGGGGTCAGGCAGTACGACGGCGACCTCTTGGAGAAAGTGATCTACGGAAAGTCGAAAGTCCTCGAGGAACCCAACCCGGCTCTCCCCACCGAGGCCGACGAGATTACTTCGGTACTATCCGAGAGGGATCTCCTTCGGATCAGAAAGGGATTCGCCATCCCTCCGGAGTACAAGCTGATGATCCCCGGCCCTGGGATGCGAGCAAATTCCAAGCTGGCATCGTCGGACATGTGCATGTTCGACTTCGACTCCTTGAATGTCGGACTGCGTTTTCCGTTGCATCCTTTCATCCTCCAGATCCTCGGCTGGTTCTGCCTCGCGCCGACCCAATTTATGCCGAACACATGGCGTCACGTGAATGCTTTCCTGCTTCAGTGCCGCAAGGCTGAAGTCGAGCCGGATCTAACAATCTTCTGAGGCTTGTACCGGATAAACCGGATGCACAAGACAGAGCATCGGTACTACTTAGGGCCGAGGAAGGGTGTTAGGATCATAGAGAACCCGGACTCAATTAAGGGTTGGAAAGAGAAGTATTTTATTTTAAGGGGGGAGCCAATACTGCAAATTCCGACCCGGTGGAAACCGGAGGTGCCGAAATTTGCGAGAGCCAACCCTGTACTGTCTGCGGCCGAGGAGGAGGTGGCGAGGAAGATCATGGCCCTCCCCTTGCTGAGTTGGAGGGAGTTGACAGAGGAGGTGCTGTTCGGGTCCGGCCTTAGCCCCATCGACCCGAGTATGCTCCTGACATCTCATTTACTTTTGTTTTTCTTCCAAGTGTTTAGCTTGTCTTGCTAACTGTTTTTATTTTGTTTGGAGCAGAAGCGATGAAGATCGACTTCAATGCCATGATGGCCGATAGGTCCAAATTGGCCGGGGGTAGGAAGAGGAAGAGGGCGACCGTGGCTGCCTCGTCGACTCCGCCGCCCAAGGTCGCCCCGACTACTACTCCGCCTCCTCCGACTACTGAGGCACCTTCGGAGGTGGTCATTACCGAGGAGCCCTCGGTTCCTGTGGCCCCGGCCCAGATTGAGGGGGCCTTTGATGTCAACGCGGCTTTGTCGCTCGAGGCCCCGAGGTTGACGGAGGTGGCCGAGGAGTTTCTGACCGAGCAGCACAAGCAGCTGTTCGTGCCGAACTGGCGCGTGAAGAATCACGACGGGTTCCTCGGCAACTCGCAGATGTCGGTGTAGGTCCTCAAGCACCTGGCGACCCCGAAGGACAGGGCCGCACTGAAGGCGGGGACGGTCGGCGACGACACCTATGAAGTGGCTCGGTCGCTTGTGTCGATAAGTTTTTCCTTGCGAATTTCTTCAAGTTTTCTGCTCGGCTTGTATATTGCGCTTACCGTTGTCTTCGCAGGCTACTTGCCACTTCGGCCATCTCCTCGAGACATTCGCCGAGCAGGAGAAGGAGCTGAAGGCCGCCAGTGACAAAGACAGGGCGGAGAAGGTGAAGGCGGTTCGGCAACTCGAGGCCGAGCAGAGGCGAGTAGAGGCCCTGGAGGTCCGGGTCGCCGATCTTTTGGCCGACTTGGAGAGAGCCAAGGGGTGACTCAATGCGGAGTCCGCCAAGGCTACGAAGGCTGCCGAGGAGCTGGCCGCGTCGGCGAAGTCTCTGGCCGACCTGAAGGCGGAGAAGGAGGCGCTGGCCGTCAAGATTAGGGCCGAGGTCGAGGCTGAGGCGAAGAAACACATGGCCGAGAACATGGAGAGGTCCTATCAGAGGGCACTCGACCACGTTCAGGATCGTGTCCCCGGCTTCGAGCGGGTCGGCTACAGACTGTGGCCCGGGTCGCCCTCAGGCGGTGAGGAGGAGGGAGGCGAAGGCGACGAGGTCGAAGGCGATGGCGAGGAGGTGGAGGCCGACCCACCTGTGGCGAACGCCCAGGTCGAGGGGAGGATCGAGGGGCCATCTGGCGACGCGCCCGTGGTCGAAGCGGCGACGCAGGTGGACCCCTGATCCCCTCGCAAATTTTTTGTAGTTTTTTGTTTTGTTTTTTCTTTCAAATAGTGTAATGCCTTTTGCAGACTGGCCACCGCTTTGATGAATGAACAGTGTTTTGATTTTGGACTTGTCTTGTCTAAGTGTTTGGTTCGGTTGTGTAGTTCTTCAATGTTGTCCCTCTTTCATTTCAGATTGCCGAGCAAACTCCTATCACCGCGGCGGCTCGGCGCCGCGCGGAGTTATTTCAGCAGTCTCGGGAGGATCGCCTCGAGGGCGAGGTCCATCTGACGAGGAGAATACTTTATAATGTAGAGAAGAGGAACAGTGAGCTGTTGGTCGAGCTGCACCATCTGCGGATAGTCGAGGCCGAACTATCTGCGAAGGAGGACGAGTTGGTCCGGGTTTCGGCCGAACGAGATGACTTCGCAAGAAAGGTGGAGCAGCTGCAAAGGGTGACGGTCGACAAGAGCATCGAGGTGACCCACTTGCGCCGCGTTATATCTGACAGCGCCGAGTATCCCGGTTCGGCGAAACTTCCTCGATTCAAAGTGATTGTGAAGGACGACACGTTGAAGGACCGCATCGTCGAACTGGAGGAAGAGGTTGCTCGGCTCAAACCTCAGCCGATGAGGGCTAACGTCCGGAGCACCTCGTGCACTCGCGAAGAGATTGAGCGAGGGATTACGTTCTATCAAGCCGCGAGCCGAACCCCCATCATAGGTAGGACAGCGGCCGACGCCCAAAGCGGGGTAGCGGTGTCCTCAAGTGGTGCTTCGGTTGGAGCGACTGTCAGGGTCAGCGGCGAGGGGGCGTCTCGATTCGTTGGTTTAGAGACAAGCTCGGAGGTCAAGAAGCGCCGACCCAAGGTATCGCTGAACCGGAGTGCCCCCCTTCCTCGGAGGCAATAAACGGGTCGTGTCTTGTCTTCGGACTTCCGAACTGTGTTTTGTTGTAATCTTTTTGTAAATTTATCCAAGTTATATTAATAAAATTGGAGTTGGCTGGCATCTTGTTGTGCTGTAATTGTGCTAACTAGGGTAGGCTTGAAATGAACCGCGAGGCGAGTGTTCGCTTCGTCGAACATCTTGGCCTCGAAACTCACGCTTTAGCCGGGGTTCTGAATCTTGCTCGGCACCTTCAGGTGCGGCTCGTTGCGACGGCCGAGGTATAGCTGTTTTGAAGCTGTGGCGGTCGTTCGAGCGTCGTTCTAAAAAGATGGGACCAGTTCCCAACAGCATTAATGGTGCTCCGGGATCCGTGGGGGCGTTCCACCTTCCCAAGGGCGTTGAGGGTGGTGCCCTTTAATTAATACGCGGCGCCTCAGCTCCCTAGGCGTGACTGTTGGACTCACGAGGGTCATAATGACAGTCTCTTGGGGGAAGGCTATAAGTACCACACCCCCCTTGCAGCTTTAGTCATTGCAGTCTTGAACTTTAGTGGCATCGATGGTGTCTGCCCTTGGGTGGATGCCAACCATGAAAAATTTTGACCTCGAGAGGTTCGGAGGGGTGGTCGCTCTTCTGTCTTGTTCTTCTCCCGCTCCTGACAGCCACGATGTGGGTGTCAGGGTCAGGGGAGGACAGGGCAGAAGAGTTGGCGACCGTAGTCCAGACCCGAGGGAAAAGCTCTTCGGGAGGATGGGTTGTCGTTCTTCCACCATGGTCTTCTCCTGACTCTGACGGCTCCGACGTGGGTGTCAGGGTCAGGGGAGATCATGGTGGATGAGGTGATGACCAAAGTCCGGAACCGAGGAGAGGGTTCCCTAAATCCTTAACCCAAATTTTCTTTCGAGGCTGGACTGGACACTTGCTCGGCGCCGATCGACTGCGCTCATGTAGCTTGGTGGCCGGAGTGACTGTTGCCGAAGGTTGGTTCTTATTGCCTGTCGCTTGGCCTTTGGTGCCGAGCGAAGCGAGGTGATCAGAGCCGTTGGATGGTGGCACGAATCTCAAGGCGGGTCCAGTTCCCAAGAAAATGCTATCTTGTCGTTTTGTGGACACGTGGCATAATCAGATCCGTTCATCACACTCTAGTACACATTTTGAGAAGATCTAACGGCGACTTCGCCTCGGAAGGATTTTTTGCCATATACGAGGGTCGGTCCCTCGTCCGCTCGGCTCGAGGATTTGAGTGGGCTTAGCCGGCCCGAACGACGTGATCCGAACCAGCGTTAACGTTGCTCGACGGTTGTGGGAGCAGTTCCGAACGGCAATCTACTTCTGGCTTGCCTTTGGGCGAACTGGGGAAGTAAAGTTGAGCCGAGTGTTGGACTCCGAACCATCGTTAGGTTTGTTCAACGGCTGTGGGAGCAGTTCCGAACGGCGATCTGCTTCTGGCTCGCCTATGGGCGAGCCGGGGAAGTAAAGTCGAGTCGAGTGTTGGACTCCGAACCATCGTTAGGTTAGTTCAACGGCTGTGGGAGCAGTTCCGAACGGCGATCTACTTCTGGCTCGCCTATGGGCGAGCCGGGGAAGTAAAGTCGAGCCGAGTGTTGGACTCCGAACCATCGTTAGGTTAGTTCAACGGCTATGGGAGCAGTTCCGAACGGCGATCTACTTCTGGCTCGCCTATGGGCGAGCCGGGGAAGTAAAGTCGAACCGAGTGTTGGACTCCGAACCATCGGTGTAGTTCAACGGCTGTGGGAGCAATTCCGAATGGCGAACTACTTCTAGCTCGCTTAGAAGCGAACTTGCGAAGCAGAATCGAGCCAAGTGTTGGACTCCGAACCATCGGTGTAGTTCAACGGCTGTGGGAGCAGTTCCGAACGGCGATCTACTTCTGGCTCGCTCATGGGCGAGCTGGGGAAGTAAAGTCGAGCCGAGTGTTGGACTCCGAACCATCGTTAGGTTAGTTCAACGGCTGTGGGAGCAGTTCCGAACGGCGATCTACTTCTGGCTCGCCTATGGGCGAGCCGGGGAAGTAAAGTCGAACCGAGTGTTGGACTCCGAACCATCGGTGTAGTTCAACGGCTGTGGGAGCAATTCCGAATGGCGAACTACTTCTAGCTCGCTTAGAAGCGAACTTGCGAAGCAGAATCGAGCCAAGTGTTGGACTCCAAACCATCGTTAGATTGAAGAGTTAAAAGCAGAAAGATGTAAACAGTAGCAGAAATATGAAAAAACTTTATTTATTAATATCCAATGATCGGCTGCTTCTAAAGTTGCTAGCCGTTATTACAAGGAAAAATGAAAGAAAATTACTACAAGTAACAGGAAAGGAACGGTTCGACATCTCGAATTACTTAGGGAGGCGTTGTTGCTCTCTCTTGGTATTTTAAGAGATGGTCGGCATTCCAAGTCCTGAGAATCTCCCTGCCTTCGAGATCTTCTAGTCTGTATGTGCCGGGGCGGATTTCTTTAGAAATCTTGTAAGGTCCATCCCAGTTCGGGGCCAATTTGCTTTTCTGACCAGGGAACGAGATGGCCAACTTTCGGAGGACCAGGTCCCCTTCTTTGAGGTCCGTTGGGCGGACTTTTTTGTTGTATGCTAGCTCGATCCTTCTTCGGTAAGTTTGCTGGCGAATGGCAGCTCTCTCTCGGATTTCGTCTATCAGATCTAGACTTGCTCTGAGCCCCCTAGCGTTCTGCTCTTCTTCATAAGCTATCAGACGAGGAGAGGGTAACCCGACTTCTAGGGGGATGATGGCCTCGGACCCGTAGGTGAGATTGAATGGGCTCTCGCCTGTTGGGGTCCGCTTCGTGGTGCGGTAATTCCAGAGCACGTTGGGCAGCTGATCGACCCACAAGCCTTTGGAACACTTGTCTAACCTCTTCTTAATGCCTGAAAGGATCTGTCGGTTGGCATTTTCAGCCTGGCCATTCGACTGAGGATGAGAGACGGAGGAGAACCGGTGTTGTATGGCGAGGTCTTCACATAAAGCTCAGAAGGCAGCCCCCGTGAATTGCGTTCCGTTGTCCGTAATTAGGACCATGGGGACGCCGAATCGGCAGATCACGCTTTTCCAGAAGAATTGAACGACCTTGTTTTCGGTGATCGTGGCCAGGGGTTCGGCCTCTATCCATTTCGAGAAATAGTCGACTGCCACGACTAGGAACTTAAGCTGTCCGGGGGCTGGCGGAAACGGCCCTAGTAAATCCATCCCCCACATTGTGAAGGGGATCGGACTTGATAGGGAAGCGAGTGGTGCTTGTGGAAGGCGTCGGATGTCGGAGTACTTCTGATAGGAGCTGCATTGCCGAACGTGTCGTTCGGCGTCCCGTAGGAGAGTGGGCCAGAAATACCCGTAGTTCAACACTTTGCGCGCCAGGGCTCTGGAGCCAGAATGGGCCCCGCCGATGCCCTCATGAAGTTCTTGCAGGGCGTAATCGGCTTGTCCGGGGGAGAGGCACCTCAGGTAGGGCCGACCGTCCACCTGGGTGAAGGAGCGTTTATATAGGATGCCTCCGATTAGTGTGTAACGCTCGGCTCGGGTTCTAACCCTTCGCGCTTCTTTGGGATCCTCGGGGAGGAGTCCGTCCCTTAAGAATTCGACGAGGGGTTTCATCCAATTGTCTTCGAGGAGGACAGACAATGTTTCTATGGAATCGAAGTCCTCGTCCTCTATGCTCGGCTTTAGGAGGACTTCTATCAAAACAGTCTGTTCGAGGCCTTGAAGGGAAGAGGAGGCTAATTTGGATAGGGCGTCGGCCTGAGCATTTTCTTCTCGGGGGATCCTTCGGATGAGGGCCTCTTCAAACAGCGCCATGAGGCTTTTAACTTTGGCTAAGTACTTAACCATCCTGTCATCACGTGCTTCATATTCGCCGAGGACCTGATTGACGACTAGCTGGGAGTCGCTAAAGATTCGGAGGCGTTGCGCCCCTGCATTTCGGGCCATTCCAAGGCCGGATATGAGCGCCTCGTATTCAGCTTCGTTGTTCGAGGCTTTGAAGTTTATTCGGAGGGAGTATTGGAGGATAAAGTCATCTGGGCCTGCCAGGATGACCCCTGCCCGCTTCCCTCATTGCAAGAGGATCCGTCAACATAAACCGACCAGACGGGTGGTCCCTTCACTATTTGGCTGGACTCGGGGATAGTACTCTCAACTGTGAATTCGGCTAGCACCTGAGCCTTGATCGCGGTCCGAGGATGATAAGTTATATCGTGCTGGCTCAGCTCGATAGACCATTTCATAAGGCGACCCGAAGTCTCGGGTTTGTGGAGGACCTGCTTCAGCGGCTGGTCGGTCAGAACGACCACCGAATGGGACTGAAAGTATGGGCGAAGCTTTCTCGCAGCCATTACCAGGGCATAAGCCATCTTTTCTATCTTCGGGTATCGGAGCTCGGCGTCCCGAAGCACTTTGCTAACGTAGTAAATGGGCTTCTGAGCACGGTCTTCTTCCCTTACTAAAACTGCACTGAGGGTCTGCTCGAAGGCTGCCAGGTAGAGCTAGAGGGTTTCACCAGGGATCGGTTTGCTGAGGAGAGGGGGATTGACGAGGTAAGCCTTGAGCTGGTCGAAGGACTCCTGTTGCTGCTGCCCCCATTCGAATCCTTTAGCCCCCCTGAGGGCCTTGAAGAAGGGGAAGCATTTTTCCCCGGACTTTGAGAGAAAGCGCCCTATGGCGGCGATGCGGCCTGTTAATCTCTGAACTTCTTTGACATTTCTAGGAGGGGCCATGTCTAATATGGCCTTGATCTTCTCCGGGTTTGCTTCAATTCCTCATTGGCTAACCATGAAGCCGAGGAACTTCCTTGATGAGACGCCGAACGCACACTTGTTCGGGTTGAGTCTCATATTATGCTTTCTTAGAACGTCAAATGCCTCTTGGAGGTCGGTCACATGATCAACGCCTCGGATGCTTTTCACAAGCATGTCGTCAACGTACACCTCCATGTTCCGGCCGATCTGGGCCTGGAAAACCTTGTTGACGAGGCGTTGGTATGTTGCACCTGCATTCTTGAGGCCGAACGGCATGACTCTGTAGCAAT
This sequence comes from Hemerocallis citrina, assembly GCA_017893485.1. Classification (NCBI taxonomy): domain Eukaryota; kingdom Viridiplantae; phylum Streptophyta; class Magnoliopsida; order Asparagales; family Asphodelaceae; genus Hemerocallis; species Hemerocallis citrina. The sequence goes on along the minus strand of CM030358.1, from coordinate 157,363,532 downwards.
AGAGGCCTTGGTCGGTCACAAACGACGTCTTCGGGATATCCGGGGGGAACATCCGGATCTGATTGTAGCCTGAAAAGGTGTCCATGAAGCTGAGGAGCTCATGTCCCGAGGTTGCATCGATCATGGTGTCAATGCTCGGAAGAGGAAATGGATCCTTGGGGCAAGCCTTGTTGAGGTCGGTAAAATCAATGCAAATCCTCCAAGTCCCATTGGACTTCTTCACCATCACTACATTCGACAACCACTCAGGATAGTTCACCTCCTGTATGAACCGGGCCTTCAGAGCTTGTCTACCTCCTCTTTAATAGCGAGCTGGCGCTCGGGGGCGAACTTGCGCCTCTTCTGCTGAACCGGTTTGGACCCCGGATCAACGCTTAGGCGGTGGACTAAGAGCTCTTCGGAGATACCGGGCATATCTGCAGCTGACCAAGCGAAGAGGTCGTGGTTCTTTCGGATGCATTGTACAATGTCTGAGTACAGGGCGGACGGGAGGGTCTTGCTAACAAAGAACTTGCGGGCTGGCTCCTGCTCAGAGAAGAGCACTTCCTCTAATTCGTCCACCGGCTCGGAGGTCGGCCGAGCAGTGTCTTGGGGGATTTCCAGAGTTTCTAAGGAGAGGACGGGTCCGAGGGTAGAGGTCATATAACACTTGCGGGCCTGCTCCTGATTGCCCCTTACTTCCCCTACTCCGGCCCGAGTGGGAAATTTCATTTTGAGATGATAGGCAGAAGGGACGGCTTCAAGGGCGGCCAGGCCGGGCCAACCCAAAATGACATTGTAGGCTGCTGGGACATCTACGACCATGAAGTCCATCGACTCCGTTCGGGTAGTAGGAGTTTTGCCAGCGGTTACGTCGAGGGTAATTACCCCTTCAATAGTCACTGGCACTCCTGTGAACCCATGGAGCGTGTAGCCGGCGGGCTTGAGTCTGTCTCGGGAGAGCTTTAGGCCTTTGAAAGCGGTGAGGAAGAGGATGTTTACAGAGCTGCCATTATCCACTAGTATCCTCTCCACTTTAAAATTCACCATGTGGAGGCTAATGACGAGTGCGTCACAATGTGGGGTGCGAACTCCTTCAAGATCTTCGTCTGAGAATGTGACAGGCACTCCGAGGCCTTTGGGAGGAGGGGTGGTTCGGACCGAGTTGACTTCTCTTATAAATGCCTTCCGAGAGGAGTTTGAGGAGCCCCCCATTGGGCCCCCATGAATGAGGTGGAGGACTCGCTCTTCCTCGAAGTCAGGCGTCTCTTCTCGTTCCGGACGCTTGTTAGCCCCCCTAGGTGGGGGAGGAAGTTCGGCTCGGTCCTTCCTTACAAACCTGGTCAGCTGCCCTCTCTGGATAAGGGCCTCGATCTCGTTCTTTAAGGCGCGACAGTCGTTGGTGTCATGCCCGTGGTCCCGGTGATAACGGCACCATTTCTCTTTATCTCTTTTCTTGGCGGGGGTGTTCATCCTCGGAGCAGGAGGTAAGATCCCCTCTTTTTCGACTTCCATCAGAATAGTTGAGACGTTAGTGGTGAGGGGAGTGAACTTCTCGAACCTGGGGGGAGGTCGGCGCTGGCCGGCATTATCCTTCTGGAGCTTCTTGGCTCCTTCCTCTTCTGTTCCCTTTCTCTTAAACCCGGAGGAAGACCCCTTCCAGTTGGGTTGATGCTCGGCCTCTTCGGCCCGGATGTACTTTTCACTGCGAAGGAGGAGGTCGGAAAAGTTCTGTGGAGGTTTCTTGGCGAGGGAGGAGCGGAGGTTAGAATTGAGGACATTAGATTGAAACGCAGCCGCAGCGACCGACTGGTCGAGGGATGCTATGGACCTGGCTTCAGCTGTGAACCTCTTCACATAGTCTCTCAATTTCTCCCCCTTCTTCTGGTGGAGGTGCAATAGTGAAATGCTGGTCTTCTCAGCTCTACGGCTGCTTATGAAATGGGTGACGAAAAGGGTCTCGAACTGCTCGAAGGATAATATTGAGGAGGGGGCGAGGCGAGAGTACCATTCTCGTGCTGGGCCCTTGAGAGTTGCGGGGAAGGTTTTGCAGAGGAGGGCATCGGAAGCTTGATGGAGGAGCATCAAGGTCTTAAAGCTTTCGATGTGATCAACGGGGTCGGTCTCCCCGGTGTAAGTCTCAAATTGGGGAGGTTTGAAACCGAACGGCACAGGTGCATCCACTATGGTTCGGGAGAAAGGGGGTCGGCTAGGACGTAGGGTCCTCCCCCTAAGCTCCTCTTCTCGGTCTATCTGACCCAGGCGCCTCTCTACTTCATGAAGACGGCTGTACATGGTGTTGTCCCTCCGACGGTAATCAGCCGAGCCTCTAGACTCGTCTTCGTATGAGGGAGAGCGAGGGCTACGGCGATGGTAACTTCGGGAGCGATGAGGACTTGGGGTACGCTGGGAGTTGCTAGGAGCAGGACGAGGAGAGGGGGACCGTCGGCGAGGGCTTCGGACCGGGGGAGGAGATGGAACCTTGGGTGCGTTGGTGTTGGGACGGAGATTGAGAGCTTGTAGGACGGTCGCTTGGAACTGCTGGAACTCGGCACGTGTGATGGGTGCCTCATTGTTCCTGGGCTGTTGCCGACCTGCAGGGGAGTGCAGCCTTCTTCTGTGGTGCTCGGGGGATTCTTTCCGACCCCTTCGGTTAGGGGACCTCCTATACTCCCGGTGGCAAGGGGACCGCTCGTCTGGACGGTGTTGGCGGGAGGTTCCCTCTCGGGCCCGCTTCTCATCCAGATGGCGGCGAAGGTCATCATCTTTCTGGCGATTGAGGGCGGTGTTGTGGTGACCAGAGGCTCGGGGATGATGGGAGGCCATAGAATCCGAAGAGGCGTTGTGGATGGAGACGTGGTCCTGGTGAAGAGGCTGTTTTTGAGGATTAGGACCTTTAGGAGGTGGCTGATTAGGAGGATGGGGAAGGTCCTGTTGGAGCGGGTCTTCCGCTGGAGGAGGAAGTTGCCCCTGCTGTTGGGTAGGCTGGATAGGAACTTCTTGCTGCTGATCGGGGTTGGGTCCTCTGTTAGACCCTCTTGATCTGACTTTCCTAGGAGGCATGGCTGGTGAAGATCTGTTCACCGGGAAAAGGAGAGGTTTCTATTCGTTAGTTTCCCACAGACGGCGCCAATCTGTTGCCGCTAATTTCGGTGTGGGGGCAAACAGATAGTATTTGTGAGTTCTTAGGGAAACTAAATAGTAAACCAGTATACCTGTTCCGTCGGGGTCTGATCGTTGCGCCCGCCGTATACCTGCAAAAAGTGCGAGACACCGGGGTTGTTCCCGGCGACGCACCCTCCGACGCTCAAGTCAGTAATCAGAGAGATTATGAACGAGCGCAAAAACTGGAAAAAGATTGATTACCTCTAAATGGAGATGGACTGGGGGTATTTATAGGTGTCTTAGGGAACAGATTAGGCATGTAATTCCTGTGTATAGATAAGGAATGTAATCCCTAATCCCCAGTAAAAGGATAGATATGAATCAGGGCCGTTGATTAGTATTAATCAGGAACCCTAATTCTATCCTGCTGGACCGCGTTTGTTGCGGGTTGAAACCCGCACCCAGTTGAGGTGGATCCGCTCGCGGGTTTTGGGGAGGAGAACCAGTACCCGCTTCAGACCCGCTTGTAGGTGAAATTACTGTTTTACCCCTGGGCTTCAGGATTCGTGCCCCATTTGGACGGTCTCGATTAAACCCCCATTTTTAGCCACATCACATATATATAATAACATATAATAATTATAATAATATATATGTAATAATAATCTATTATAATTATATATTAAACAATTTATTACAATAATGATAAATTATATAATAATATATAATAGTAATACATAATAATAATAATAATATATTATAATAATAATAGATTATTATAATAGTATATATAAAATAGTATATATGAAAAATAAAAATAATAATATAATATATATTATAGAAATATAATATATATATAATAATAAAAATAATAATAATAATAATAATAATAATATATTATCATTATAAATATATATATAACAATATATTATAATAATAGTATATTATATAATAATATATAATAGTAATATATAATAATAATAATATATATAATAATAATATAATATAATAATAGTATATATAAAATAGTATATATAAAATAATAATATATATAATAATAATATAATATAATAATAGTATATATAATATAGTATATATAATATAGTATAAATAAAATAATAATATATATAATAATTATATAATAATAATAATAGTATATATAAAATAGTATATATAAAATAATAATATATTATAATAATTGTATATTATATAATAATATAATATAATTTATTATAATAAACATGTTTAATTATGTACATATACTAGGTTTGCCTGTTGACACGTGCCTACGGCACGTTTTCGGAACGGGGCACCTTGTTTGATCATATAAAATAGTTTTGGAGGTCCAGCAAATTAATTCAAGCAACAAACATAGAGTAAAAAAACATATTATATGATTTTTTTTGATTTTTTTGAATTATTTTTAGAGTTTTTAAATTTTTAAATTTTTTTAGTTTTTTAATTTTTAAAAATTTTTATTTTTTAAATTTTTTGAATATAAGAGGGAGGGAGAGAGAGAAAAAATAAATAAATAAATATAGGAGTTGTTTTGGGCGGAAATTTGAATTTGAGTTTTGGGGGGGGAACTTTTGGGAGAAAAATATATTTTGTAAGGTTAGATCTGGACCTTTAATTTTTGGGAGGATAGAAGGAGAGCCACTTAATAGCTTTCTTTGTGTTTTATTATATAGATATAATAACATATAATAATTATAATAATATATATGTAATAATAATATATTAATAATTTATTATTATAATAATAAATTATATAATAATATATATATTAATATATAATAGTAATATATATTCTAATAATAATAGAATATTATAATAGTATATATAAAATAGTATATATGAAATATTAATATATATTATAATAATAGTGTGTGTGTGTGTGTATATATATATATATATATATAATAATAATAATAATAATAATAATAATAATAATAATAATAATAATAATAATAATAATAATAATAATAATAATAATAATAATAATAATGTAACAATAACATATTATAAGTATATATATAATAATAATAATAATAATAATAATAATAATAATAATAATTATTATTATTATTATTATTATTATTATTATAATATATAAATATATTTAGAGAGAGGATGTGAAAAAACAAAAAATAGTTGACGTGGAGTTTTGTGAAAACTGTTTTCACAAAACAACCAAACCGAACGGGTTTTGGGGTTTTGGAAAACAAAAAAAAGAAAAAAACAACAAACCAAACAGACCCGGACTTTTTCCGAAAATGGCCCACTTTTTGACAAAATAGACCAGTTTCGAAACTAATTTTGAGGATATACTAGTTCTTATAGGCTGTAGTACCGAAATGCGGCCTCTTCGATTTCGTTGCCACAATTCACAATTGCGTCCTAAGTATATATCATACATATTTGGCTAATATGCTCGAAGACTTGAAAAAAAAAATTGTCTACATGTAAAATGTAAAAAATAGGAGACTACAATTGGGTGTTACGGTCTCGATACAACAGAGGAAGCAGTCGTGAACAGCGGCCTCAGTTATATGGTCAAATGGGTATTAGAATATTTTAAGAACTTTACCTCATAGACCATATAACTGAGGTCGCAATACCCAACTGCAGCCTCATATTTTTCACATTTTACACTTGGACAATTTTTTTCCAAGTCTCCAAGCCTATAGCAAAATATGTATGATATATATTTGGGCCGCAGGTGTGAACTGCGGCCTATGTAGTATCGAGGTCGTAGTACCCAACTGCGACCTCCTATTTTTCACATTTTACACTTGGGCAATTTTTTTCCAAGTCTCCGAGCCTATTAGCGAAATAAGTATGATATATACTCGGGATGCAGTTGTGAACTGCGACCTCGAAATCGAAGATGTCGCAGTTCGGTACTGCGGCCGACCTATGTATATCGAGGCCTCATATTTTTCACATTTTACGCTTGGCCAACTTTTTTCCAAGTCTCCGAGCCTATTAGTCAAATATGTATGATATATACTTGTGCCGCATATGTGAACCGCGGTCACGAAATCGAAGAGGCCGCAGTTCGGTACTACGGCTTATGAGGACCGGTATATTCTCGGAATTAGTTTCGAAACTTGTATATTTTGGGAATTAATTTTAAAAAGTGGGCCATTTCAAGAAAAAGTCTTAAAGATTTAGGGTGTTTTGACAATTTAGTCCTCTGTAAAATGCAGATTTAGAATTTGACCTGTCAGAACATCCACAGTCGTGGTTTGCTAAAAAATGGGTAAATGCATATTATAGATATAGTAAGGTGAGTTTGCTGCAGTTGTAAAGTGCTATAATATAGTAACAACAAAAAAATTAAGATAAGACGGATCTTCCTATGATTTTAAAATAATTTTTTCAATTTTTTTACTAATCAAAACGATTTTTTTAGTTGGAAAAAAAATTAATGGCCCCCCCCCTCACTGGGGTATTTTTTGTGTATTTTTAATACGAAATAAGTTTTTTTAGGAGAGCGACAGACTTTGAAGATCCGTCTGATAAATAAAATATTTTTTTTAAAGGGTCAGACTGTGTAGTTCCGTATGAGAATTTAAAAAAATAAAAATCAGTGGGACGGATCTTGAACATCCGTCCTATATAATATGAATTTTTCTTATATCCACTCTCATATATAGCCATCTACTGTTGCGAAATCGACAGAATATGCATAAATAGCAAATGACTACAGGGTTTCGTCTGCTATAAAATACATATTTTGGATAAATAGCAAACGATGTGGATGCTCTCATCAATAGCTATTTCTCAGTTTTTTTATTGTGGGGTTTTAACACTTATACACCTAATGAAAAATATTATGTCACATTCACCTCTTGAGGATCTGCATTCTCATATTCACCTCTAACAATTTGGGCCCACCCCTATTATGTATCGGTCAAGGTAAACGGTAAATAAAGAACAAATTTGCCCAAGTGTAAAATGTGAAAAATAGGAGACTACAGTTGGGTACTGCGACTTTGGTTATATGGTCGATGAGGTACAGTTCTTAAAATATTCTAATACCCATTTGACCATATAAAGAAAAGGTAAACGGTAAATCGTCTTCAGAACAATACAGCATATGAAAAGCCTTGTAAACAGTAAATCAGCAATTATGTAGCTCAAGTTTGAATAGTATGACAATAATTAGTTGTACATAAAAGTCCATGCAGAGAGAGAGATAATTAAATAAATGTCACGGCCCGCTTCGCAAAAACACGAAATACGAGTGCGCGACAAATCCCAGCGAATGATTTTCATCATTCATGAGCTATAGGATTGACTCAGCATCATAACAAGAATATAACAAAATGTACACAACCACGCATGCATGAATAATTTATTAATCAACAGAAAATAATTGAAACAAAATAATAATATCTCAAATAGTTTTCAAATCTGGATCAAAAGATAAAACTCGGGACTATAAGCCCGTTACAAGATTCAAGTAGCAAAAGAAATAAATAACTCAAAGAAAACAAAATATTTTAAGCAAGTCCTTTCTCCAAGCGAAGCCTAGAATGTTTGCTCACCAATTCCAACATGCAATTCGTCTCCAAAGTCTGTATATATAAATACAAAAAGAAAAAAAACAGAGAAAACAAGATAAACGCCCTTAGTGCAAGTTAGGGCCGGAAATAGTACAAGCAAGGGTATAAAAACTAGTGCAAAAAATATGGAACAAGATTTGGAATCAGAAATGTATAACATAATATAATAGGGATGTAACAAGTAGTGAGATTCAGGAAACTAGCTAGCAAGAAAGACAATTCAAGTGACAAGATTGGGTAATAAGTACTAGTAATTGAACGAGTGGTAAGTGAACATGTAATAGTGTCAAGCATCAAGTAATAAGTATCACGTACAAGTATCGAGTAACAAGTATCACGTACAAGTATCGAGTAACAAGTAAAAAATCTCAAGTAACAAGTCTCACGTACAAATATCAAGTAGGGTATCAAGTGTGTACAAGTGACAAGTTAATCTTAAGTCTAATGTTTAATTCTATCTAGGTAGCACTTCATGCATCTATACTTTTACTACATGGTTGCTACATACAATCAGTTACGTTTAGGCATAGTGGTGGATTTTATAGGGCGGTGTACTTAGGTATCAAGTATCAAGTAAGCAAGGTTCATGAATACGAAAATAAAGTAACAAGTTCATGAAGCAAGTTCGTGAATCCACTAACAAGTTCAAGAACCACACAGTGGGTTTATGAATACAACAAGTTCATAAGCCAAGTAATGGCTTCATGAATACATCAAGATGCAACAAGTTCATGAACCGAGTACTGGGAAACACGGGCCCCCTTCCGAGTACACTTACCTATATTGTCCACTACTATGGTCTTTCCCTTAAACCCAGGCTTATTATTTATTATTATCATTAAGCAAGCAAGAAAGTGTGCGAAACAGGTCAAGTAAACATAAGCAAGAACATGGAACAATTCTAGGCTAGGTAGGATACATGTTCGAGGGTCAAAACAAATCAAAATATCAAGAACAACGAGAATTCCAAATCTGGACAGCATGACGTTGCTACACCAAAACTGCGATTTCCGTTGTTACAAGATAGCAAATATGGATCCGACAAAGGGTCCAGAAACTAGACTCCTGCCCGGTTCCAACGCATATAATTAAGACACATAAAAGTTGTAGCAATTGATGTCAAAACAGCAAACTATACAGCATTTATGTTCAGCCGGAATTTGTAAAACTGAGTTTATACATATGAAATAGGGTTGAAACATCATTAATTAATTCTGAGAAAATTAGAGAATGTTCTCTAGGGTGTCCAGTATCACCATGAAAAATTTCAAGTCATTTACTTACAGTTAGCATAGTTAAAATAATTGTAAACCAAAGTGGTGCAGCAGTTTTTATGAATCTGCGATTTCCGACACAGCAGCAGTAAAACTGCGATATCTTCTAAACCGTAACTTGGAATTCAAAATTTTTGGATGTTATTGGAAACTAGACACTTAGCGCTACATTTCATATTCAGGACTCAAGTTCAGATTTTGGTTTTATCGGGATCGAAACAGCAAGGCAAGACAGAAACAGAAACCAAATAAAAACACTTTTTGTATAAAATGAATCAAAATTTTACCAGTTGTGAACAAGTGTATCAATGAAGGGTTGTGAATCTTAGATCATATAATAGATAAGGCGAAACATGAGATCATCAACGATAAACAAAGAGGAGTCACATTTATAATCTACTTACAGTATTTTTAAGGAAAAGCTTGTACTAGAAAACGAAATGTACAAGGAGATACTTGCCTTAGGGTGTAGACGATGAATCCGACGAAAGAGTAACGGAAATGGATCCCGGCGACGAACACAATTGACACGGATCTTGATGAGATGATTAAGATCAAGATGATCAACGATTGAGATTCGATCTGATGAAGATGATCACGATCGGATTGGACGGCTGAGATTTGCTAGGCGATGTGATGATCAGATCTGGCGATGAAGGCTCTGATCTTGATGAGATCGTGTGGCCCAGATCGAGAGATTAAGATCAGATCAGATGGAGGGCTAAGAAGCGATCTGATGATGATGATCAGATCAGATCAAGATGTGGGCTCAGATCTTGATGCGATCGGGTGGCTCAGATTTGAACAACCATTCCTTCTTCCCTCTTCTTCTTGATCGACAGTGGCGACGATGGGGAACTACGGCTGGAGACGCAATGCCGACTGTGGGCGGCGACGTTGAGGACTTCGACTGGGGAGCAGTTGGTAAGGCGGTGGCGGCAATAAGGAACGACGAGGCGCTCTATTTTTAGGTTCGAAAATAGGGCAGCGAAGTAACGGCGAGAGTTCGGGGCTTCTGGCTTGGACAAGGCGATGGGGTAATGGGTGACTGGAGATGGGTTTGTGAAGTAATGGAGGCGATGGCGAGTGCTAATGGGTTCGGGAGTGAGATGGGGCGAGGAAGACGATGGTGGAGGGTGATGGAGATGAGCATGACAGGGATGGGGGTGAGAGCGGAGCAAGGGGACAATGGCGAGGCGGTGAAGTGATGGGTTGGAGCTCCAAATTGAGTTCCCGATTGAGAGCGGAGGAAGAAGGAGATGGGGGAGAAGTTTGGTAGGCGGCTGTAGAAGAGATAGGTTTACACAGTAATTAGGTTAGGGTTAGGGTTAAGTAGGTTAGGTTTTTATATATAAGGGTTTTGGGTTTTTGGGTTATTGGATAGCGGGTTTGAGTAGGATCCAACAGGAGATTGAGTCAAAATTCATTATAATTAGGGAAAATGAAATAGATGAAGTGAAACAATCAACTCTTCATGAAGAACATCAAATCAGAGCTGATAACAATGATGCAATTGAAATAAATACTGGCACAAAATTGAGTTGAAACAAATGAAATGATTTTTATTAGAACTGGAATAAAATACAGATCTCAAATTGAAGGATGGAGTACAAGGAATGGAAATACAGTAGAAAAATACAGATACGGAAAATAGGAGTTACAAATCCTACCCACCTAACAAGCAGAATTTCGTCCACGAAATTCAGACAAGTGGTACATAGGACACCCCCCCCCCCCCGCCTCCAAAAAAAAAGAAAGAACAACAACAAAACAAAAGCTACTGAAACATATGGGGAAACTTCTGCTGAATCTCCTTCTCCAATTTCCAAGTCGACTCATCCGGCGAGTAAGGATTCCAAGAAACTCGACCAGCTTGTTGACCTTGTTCTTCAGCACCTTCTCACGCCTGTCCAAGATAGTAACTGGCGGAATCTCACAAGACAGATCCGGTTGCACATACAACTCAGATTAATCGATCACATGGCTCTCATCCCTGATGTATCTTTTGAGCTGGGAGACATGAAAGACATCATGCACCCCAGATAGAGCCGGCGGCAATGTAAGTCGATAGGCCACCTTGCCTACTCGCTCCACAATATCAAAAGGCCCGATGAACCTTGGGCTTAGCTTGCCTCCACCTCCGAATCGGATAATGCCTCTCTACGGCGATACCTTAAGGAACACATGGTCTCCCACCTCAAACTCTAAGGGCCTTCTGTGGACATCTGCCCATTTCCTCTGCCTGTCCTGCGCTGCCAGAAGGAGCTTCCTGGTCTGAGCCACTGCATCGACAATCTTGGTGATCAATTCTGGCCCCAACAATTTTCTCTCACCAATGTCATCCCAGCACACTAGTGACCTACACTTCCGACCATACAGTACCTCGTACAGTGCAACTTTAAGACTGACTTGATAGTTGTTGTTGTACGAGAACTCGGCCAAGTGCAGGTGATCCTCCCAAGACCCTCCAAACTGAAGTACATAGGACCTCAACATGTCCTCTAATGTCTGAATGGTCCTTTCTGACTGCCCGTCTGTCTGAGGGTGGAAAGCTATACTGTACTTCAACTTGCTCCCAAGACTGCTCTGAAGGCTCTCCTAAAACTGAGATCTAAACCTAGTATCCCTGTCGGATACAATGCTGACTGGAACCCCATAAAGCCTGACAATCTCCTGCATGTATTCCTCAGCGAGACTCTCAGTAGACTGACCAACTCTGAAGGGGATGAAGTGAGCACTCTTCGTCAGCATGTTGACAATCACCCAAATGGCGTAGTGACCCTTAGGACTCCTTGGCAAGGCAGTCACAAAATCCATGGTGATATGCTCCTACTTCCACTCCGGAATGGAAAAAGGCTGAAGAAGTCCGGCGGTCCTCTGATGTTCTGCCTACCTGCTGGCAGATCAAGTACTGAGACACAAATCTGGCTACTGCCCTCTTCATACCATGCCACCAGAAGTGAAGCTTCAAATTCCGATACATCTTCGTATCACCGGGGTGAATAGAGTATGCTGACTGGTGGGCTTCCTCGACCTGCTTTTTAAAGCTTTTTACGACTACATATCCTAACTTAGTATCCAACACTAAGTATTCCTCACTAAGTATCCAATTTCTCAAAAATTACTCAATAAACAAACAATCAATTTGGGTCACATTATTAACAATAAGTGGAAAAAATTTGTAACCAACACCAACAATCAACCATCATAATACTAGGCATACCTCTTTAGGGTTTGGAGATTGGATATGATTTGCGGATTTCAAAAATCTGTAGTGAGGAGAGTGATTAGGTATAGATGAAGTGTGAGGAGAGAGATCGGGTGGAGAAGAAGCAAACTTGGATTAATGGAATTTTGGGGGAGAAATTAAGGGTTAGGGTTTTGGGTTTTCTGGAGAAAAATAGAGAGGCCGTTGTTGGGGAAGAGGGGTAGAAGAAGAAAACGAAATGAGATAGAGAGAGACAGTCGGGGTCGACTGTATCTTCAAAGCAATTGGGCCCACCTGAGGTCGCGATTGGGAATAGCGACCTCAGTTAGCGAAGGTCGCTACTGACATTAGCGACTGCAGTTACACAAACTCTATACAATACTCCCTCTATAATCTATTAAGTGTGGGAGTACAATGTTGGTCGTTATGAAGAGGCCGCTATTCCCAATAGCGGCCGCTGCTGACGTGGCAGTGGCTAGCCCATGAACGCTAATAGTTTGGGAACTGGCCTAAAATTGCAAATAGTTTCAAAAAGTGGCCTAGTATGACAAAAAATTCTGAAAGAAACATGGTTCAAAAACACCATAGATGCTTTCTTAAAGACATGATTCCTATATATCTATATAATAAATTACAAAGAAAGCTATCAAGTGGCTCTCCTTCAATCTCCCCCAAAATCAATGGCCCATATCTAATATCACAAAACACATTTCTCCCCCCCCCCCCCCCCCCCCAAAAAAAAGTTTTCCCCCCAAAACTCAAATTCAAATCCCCCCCCCCCCCCAAACAACTCATTTATTTATTTAACTCTCTCTCTCTCTCTCTCTCTATATATATATATATATATATATATATATATATATATATATGGAAACATGAACTTTTATACCCCAATTTATAATTATTTTTCACCATAACTAATGAAAACATGGACTTTTATTTACAACTAATTATTGTCATATTATACAAATTCAGCTACATAATTGTTGATTTACTGTTTACAAAGTTTTTCATATGCTGTATCGTTCTGAAGACGTGCCGTAGGCACGTGGCCATGGGCAAATCTAGTCTATATAATAAAATATAAAGAAAGCTATCAAGTGTCTCTCCTTCAATCCCCCAAAAATCAAAGGCCCAGATCTAACTTCACAAAACACATTTTCCTCCCCAAAACTCAAATTCAAATCCCTCACCCAAAACACCTCCTTTATTTATTTAATTATTTCTCTCTCTCCCCCCCCCCCCCTTCCCTCCCCCTCTCTTCTATTCAAAAAATTAAGAAAATAAAATTTTAAAAAATTTCAAAAAATTTTAAAAATATTTAAAAACTAAAAAACAAAAAAAATTAAAACTTTAAAAGCTTTAAAATTAATTCAAAAAAATAAAAAACTTATAAAAAAATTATTTATTTTTAAATTTTAAAAAAAGATAAAAAATTTAAAATTTTAAAATTTTGATTTTTTTTTACAAAATTAAAAAAATAAAAAAATTCTCATTCTAATTTTTAATTTTGTGTTTGCAGAGGATTACTTAGTTTTTTGCTGACTCGAATTTTGTGTGTGCATGAGATCTAAGTTCAGAGAGGTATGATTGTTTCATTTTTGGGTTTAAATTTTTTTAATTTGGTGATTTATTTGATGCGTTTTTTTATTGGTTTTGATTTAAGGTGTACGCAAGTGAGAGATGGATTATTTGGTGGCCACAATTTGGGCTTCCAAACCATAGCAGGATAGGTAAGCTGACCAGCAACCTAAAACAACTTGGCAAATATGCAACATTAATTTCTTTACTACAAGAGAAAATACTATCGTGAAGTGTTTCCTTCACTGGTTATTAGAAACCGTGGATAACATAACATATAAGAACTTTTTGTATATGTTTGGATATATAGGATTAAGATGACTGAAGTTTACCAATGAAGGGTGCAAACTCTCCACTTAAGAAAGACAACTAAAGTAAATTTGTTATTTATCTATTTTTTTTATAAAGGTGCAATGAGGAGACAAAGTGGAGATAAAAGAAATGATTAGCTTGGTTTAGAGTTTTGAGAACTTCATGTATTTCATTTTGGTTGAAATAATAATAAGAGGTATTTCAATTGCAAACTAAGTCTCAGATAAACAAATGTTTAGATTATTGGTATTGTATATACCTTCACACCTACACTTATGTTACCATTGTATTTAGACATGCTCATAGTGGTTATGGAGTTAGACTAAGCTCTATAAAACATATATGATAATGTCCTTGCATAACTATTACAAGCGTCTAAAAGTGATGCTGAAGTTTAAAAAAACGTTATGCAGTGTTCCCAATAAACTATATGCATTCCAGGTAAGTTCAAGCTAATGATCAAGAAGGCGATGGTTGAGCTTAAAGGTAGATATACTGTTTCCTCATATAATATGTCTTCTACTTCAATTAATTTGCTGCACCTCCAAAACTATTTTATATAATCAAACCAGGTGCACCGTTCCGAAGACGTGTCGTAGGCACGTGTCAACGGGCAAACCTGGTAATTGTACAAGTTCCCTAAGTTTTTTTCCCTATTATTTTTATTCATTTATTTTACTATTATTATTGTTGTTGTTATTTGATAAGGCTATAGTCGCATAATACCCCACACATAAGCACATACTCTCATCCCCAATAGGTGGAATTGGGCAAGCGGGGCTTCGAATCCCCAACATATTGCTCACTAACGAATAGGCTTTTACTATTAGGGCATGACTTACCCTAAATATATATTAATTGGTGAGTTTTTAGTGCAAGCGGGATTCAAATTCCCAACCTGTTGTTCACCAACGAGGAGGCTAACTAGTGGACCACACTGACACATGCCTAAGTCTTAATTATTTAAACACTCATTTATGTGTGTGTGTGTGTGTGTGTGTGTGTGTGTGTGTGAAAATGCTTAGTTGCAAACGGTCTGTTTGCATAGACCCATTGCAAACTGGCCTATAGGTCGTTGGATCGTTTCGATCATGATCCAACGGCCAGGATCGATCCCGCCCATCTTCCCCTCTATCTCACTTAACTTCGGAGGGGTAAAAATGATATTTCACCCTCAAATAACTCTTCACTTAGTATTTCGCTCACACTCTCTCTCGCTCGTCGCTGATGACTTGTATTTTTTGGCCAAATTTGAACCTAGGCCATGTTCAACAACGGCCTAACTAAAACAAATTCATTTCCAACATTGGCCATTGCTTCACACAACGGCCGATGTATAACCTAGACCGTTGTGTGGAACAACGACTTAGGTTATATAAGTGTTTTAAAACACTTGTACAGATCTCGCTCTCCTCCTACATTCTATTTTTCACTCTCACACTACCCTCTCTCTCTCTCTGTCGCTCGTTCCTGAACCCAAACTCGAAACCCTAGCTCTCCTTCACCTAATCCACCCATCATCTCTCACTTGACTCTCTCACTCACTCTCCCTCTTTGCGAACTCTTGCTATCTTCCTTTGAATCTCCCGATCCCAAAAAACCTAACCCTAACAAGCTCTCATCGTCTACAACAACGCAACCACTTCCTCTCTCTCCTTCTCAAAGACCTACATTGTGCAAGGTATTCACTATATTCTAGCTTTCGTAGATGTAGCTACGTTGGTTGATTGAAGTTTTATTAAATTTTTTAGACTACATTTTTTTTTATGCGTAGTTAGTCGTTTGATGTGTATTGTATATAGTTTTTCGATAATTGTAGATGGTTAAATTATAGAAGTAGTTGTTTTTTCAAATTATAGTTGTAGGTTGTAGATTATATCTTCATTTTTTTTTGTAAAAGCACACAAACGAGATCCAGAAGTTCCAAAATTTTGTGAGAACGTCGGACTCACCACGCACAAGCCAATGCAACTTGTAGAAGTGAGTTTAGACACACAGTTTGCAATACACGGCCGTGTATCGCATTCAACTCTTTTTCATGAGTGAAAGTGATACATTGTCGTATATTGCAAACCGTGAGTCAAACTCACTTCTACATGTTGTGTTGACTCGTGTGTGGTGCGTCCGACCTACTAGCAAAGTTGCAGAATTTTTTGATCTCGTTTGTGCGGTTTTTTACCGTATATCAAACAACAACAATAATTATTCTTTGATATTTTTTGAGTGACTTTTCACTAGAAAACTGCACAAATAACATCCAAAAAATACTAAAATACTAAATTTTGCGAATATGTCAAACTCACCAGACACAAGTCAAACACAACTTGTAGAAGTGAGTTCTGACTCACGGTTTGCAATATACGGCCGTATATCGCTTTGATTGCTTCTAATTTGAAATGAAGTGATATATTGCCATATCTTGCAAACCGTAAGTCCAAACTCGCTTCTACAAGTTGCAGTGACTTGCGTGTGGTGATTCTGACCTACTCGCAAAGTTTCAGAATTTTTTGATGTCATTGTGCGCTTTTTGTACGTATTTTTTTCGTAACTATATATATGCAAATAATGTGATTGTCTCTATATAATCAATGTATTGATAATTGTTATATTATTCTTTATGTTATATATGGACAGTGCTGAAGGATATTCTGTTGCCGGCGATAATTTTATGTGTGCACAACAAAGTGGTGAATGCATGCCGCTACTTGAAGAGCACATCAAACCAAAGGTAGGTATGACATTTCATACCTTAGATGAAGCTGAGAACTTTTATTCGTCATATGCTAAATGTGAAGGTTTCGCAATACGTAAGGGTGGAAATAAATACAAGGGAACCCAAGTCTTGGATAAGTTTTTTTGTGTAATAAAGAAGGGACTTCACCGAGTCTTCCTAGTGAAGGTAAACAGGGAACTATTTCTAGAATCGGTTGCAAAGCTGTCATTCGTGTAAAACTGAACGAAGAAAGTAATAAATGAGTGTTGTATTCATTTCATGAACCACATAGTCACGTATTTACTTCACTTGGTAGAAGACATTTTTTGCCCAGAAACCGTTCGGTGTCGAATACCGATAGAATAATAATGGATCAAAATCAAATGACCCAAGCTAATATCCCTACTTGTAAATAAATGTTCTTCTTCGAAAGTGCTAGTGGTGGTCACGATAAAATAAGATTCACCGAAAAATATGCTAGAAATCTACTTAGAGACTCACACAAAACGATGAAATGATATGATGGGAAGATTATCATTGATTTTTTTTCAATCGAAAAATTGACTGATCCTTTATTTTTTAATGATTTTCAAGTAGACCCCGAAGGCCGGTTATCTCATTGTATTTGGGTGGATGGTACTTCTAAGATGAACTATGTAGAATTTGGGGATGCACTTTGCTTTGATGCCACATACAACATGAACTGATATGGAATGTTATTTGTTCTATTTGTCGGAATCAATCATGATTGGGGTGGGTTCATTCCAAATAAGAAGACCTCTTGTAACACCCCTGCCCCGAGCTCGTACAATTTATACAATTTCGAAGACAAATTATTTATAGTATAGTACAACTGTCCACCACAGGCTGCCTCTCAAAAGGTGGTTAACCGGATTGGTGACTCTTGATCATAAGCATTATTATTTATTAATATTATATTCTTTGTAATCTCCGGATATGGGACTAATTCTCAAACAATTCCCGTTCTCTCTCTCTTGCAAAATAGGCAGCCGAAGCCCATCTCCCACGTGGGCCCCATCGCCCACGTAAGCATGAATAGGCAGTGCCTACTGCCTTCTCAATTTAGCTAGCGGTGGGCCCCAGTGGCGATGCCGTGTCACCAGGAGCACAACAACAAACAACATGCTATGTTGTTTTCAACCGTGGCCCCTCATTCACTATTCATTTTCAATATAATTACCATCATGCCACCATACTCTATTTTATATATATATATATATATGAGCTATCTTCCATTGCAAACACAAATATTGTGCAAACGCGTGCACACCACTTAACCCGTCATTGGCAATTACGGGTTAAGGCAAAACACATAACCCGTCATGGGCGATGACGGGTTATGTGTTTTGCCTTAACCCGTAATCGCCAATGACGGTTAAGTGGTGTGCACGTTTGCAAACGCTACAGTAGCATTTGCAATGGAAGAAAGCTCTCTCTCTCTCTCTCTCTCTCTCTCTCTCTCTCTATATATATATATATATATATATATATATATATATATATATATATTCAGAAATCAGCGTCCTCGCTGAGCACGGGGCAGGATCTACTTTCTAGCCGTTGTGGAGCATCTGCTCTTCTATCCGCCCGATCAATCATAATCTCGGATTTAATTGAGTTGCCTTCCTATCCGCCCGACTAATCAGGATGCCCCATGCTTGGACAATTTATACAATTTAGAAGACAAATTATTTATAGTATAGTACAACTGCCTACCATAGGCTGCCTCTCAAAAGGTGCTTAACCGGATTGGTGACTCTTGATCATTTGCATTATTATTTATTAATGTTATATTATTTGTAATCTCCCGGTATGGGAGAAATTCTCAAACAATTCCCATTCTCTCTCTTGCGAAATAGGCAGCCGAAGCCTCTCTCTCACGTGGGCCCCATCACCCACGTCAACATGAACAGGCAGCGCCTACTACCTTCTCACTTCAACTGGTAGTGGGCCCCAGTGGCGATGCCACGTCACCAAGAGCACAACAAAAAATAGCATGCTATGTTGTTTTCAACCGTGGCCCCGCCATTCACTATTCATTTTCAATATAATTACCATCATGCCACCATACTATATATATATATATATATATATATAATTATTATTATTATTATTATTATTATTATTATTATTATTATTATTATTATTATTATTATTATAGTTATTTTGAAAATACGGGGTGTTACACCTCTTCTTTTGTGTGGTACTTTGAAGTGACTAGGAGTAATGAATCATGCTCCATCCGGCATCGTGACGGATTAGGATCATGAGATCGCCGTCGCAGCGAAAAAAGTTTTCCCCGAGACTCGGCATCGGTATTACATTTGGCACATATTGGATAAGTTACCGCAGGATGTGCATATATCTAATGATGTTAATAAGTTTGGGGTTATCTGAAGACTGTCATCTATGATTCCGAATATGTACATGATTTCGAAGATAAATGAAAATTAGTGCTTCTAAACTACGGAGTTGAGAATAAAAAATGGTCGGACGATCTATTTAAAATTCGTGATAAATGTGCACCCATCTATGGAAGATATTCATTTTGGGTTGGTATGTTGAGTAGCCAACGGGTTGAGTCTATGCATTCTTCTTTGCAACAACATACAAAAAAGAAGTACCCCTTACTTGAATTGTCGTCATCTTCAACATATTTTTGGCAAAGCAAAGACACGATGATATTAAAGAAAACCATCGTAACCATGAGAGGAGACTGAAATTGAAGACCCAATGGGCGTTGGAAGAATATATGGCACGAATATACACTTTGAAAATATTCTATAAATTCCAATATGAAGTTACAAAAAACTTATTATATAATGTGACTTTCGTTGTCAATCTTGACACACCGGATAGTTCAACCTTTCATGTGATGCTTTTGTAGAGAATCAGAACTAGGAAGGTTCATTCAATTATGCAAACTCCGTCAAATTGTTACCTGTGGTTGTAACATGTTCTAGTTCGTTGGAATTCCCTGCAAACATATTATGGCTGTTCTTCAATTCAGTCATCACACATCTCTACCGGATATATATATATATTAAAAGAAGATGGACCCAAGATGTGATGAGAAGAAGTTATACATCTATTCCACTCGAAGGAAGTAGCCAAAATTTTGCATCTCGCTATTGTGAATTAAGTCATCACGTAAAACAAATGGTTGATCTTGTTTGTTCCTAAAATTCTAGTTACAAATACATGCTCGATATTATGCTCAAATGCATTGAAGGCGTTTCTCATCCTCAAATACATCCCGAAGGTAGTGCACAACCCCATGAAGAAGGACATGCACAACCCCATGTTGAAGGCATTGGACATGCACGTGCACGTATAAGGAACCCAGGTCAGAGTGTTACAAAGGAAAGGCCTACAGGGAAGAGATTGAAGCCGATAAGAGAGGATCGCGGTAAAAAACCTAGATGGTGTAAAACCTGCGACTTGTCCGTACTCGGACATGATTCAAGAAATTGTCCAACCCTA
Organism: Hemerocallis citrina; assembly: GCA_017893485.1. Classification (NCBI taxonomy): domain Eukaryota; kingdom Viridiplantae; phylum Streptophyta; class Magnoliopsida; order Asparagales; family Asphodelaceae; genus Hemerocallis; species Hemerocallis citrina. The sequence goes on along the minus strand of CM030358.1, from coordinate 157,343,282 downwards.
GTTGAGGGGTGATATATTTGTAACTTTTGTCAACTTATATTAAAAATATTCAATCTTACTTTGTATTTTGACGTGCATATATATAAAATGTTAACTCCAACAACGACTTCAGTTATACCTTAACAATATACAAATGACTACTGTTCAAGTTAGAGAGAAAGGGAGCTAAAATAAAAATTTATACATAAACAAAAGTCCTTGTCTCCAACGACGGCCAAGGTTATCTTATGTCGTTGTCTCCAACAACGGCTTTAGGTAGCTATTGTTCAAGTCAGAGAGCAAGGGAGCTGAGAGATTCCATCTTTTGTCTATATTTTGGCATTTAGCTTAGACCGTTGTCTACAACAACGACCTAGGTTATTGAAAAAAAACAATGGCATCAGCAACTGCTAAAGCTGCTAAACTTGTATCCCATCAGCAATAATATATTTTTAAAATGACTTTACTTCACTAACAAAAATAGCTTCATAATCACTTCAACCCACATAAAAACTAACAACAAATATAATATAATCAACAAAAATAAGAGGAACAATTGAAAAATGTAACTAACATACAAAATATTGACATTAACATTAATACCAAGTTTCACGTACAACACGAATAAAAAAAACTCAACCTACCCCGGTGTGTAATATTGTGGCGCTCGCCTCTTCCGGGTAGGTTGTCGCCGAGCACACCCAACTTGGATTACTTGCGAACGGACGGTATCTTCTTCCTGCACTTCTTGGTCTTTTTCTTCGTCCTCTTCTTGTTGCTCTTCTTCTTGTGGTGGAGGTTGGAGTAACTGTTGTTTCCCTAAGCGAGATGACCTATTAATCACGCTCTTACGGCACTGTGAACGTATGTTCGTATTTACATAACAAGTTAGGGCTTCACCATCTCCTACCTCTTCTAGTGTGGCCCGACATGTAGTAAACATCTTCCAAGCGAAGACTTTCATGTTCGACTGACATTGCTCTTAAGTACTTGTGCACATTCTTTTGCCATATCCCATGTATTCTCAATCTACAATAAAAATGAAAATATGGTAACACAATTTCATGATGAAACCATCAATTTAAAAACAATTAATGTGAATACTATAAAATTATTCCTAACAAATTTGACTTACTAACAACCGATATGATGATGCCTTCGGTTGGTACATGGGTTGTGACGTAGAATACGCCAGTGGTGGTTCGCTCTCTCTCTTTCTCTCTCCGGAATTGGTACTTGAATTTCAACTGGTACTTCGGTCTTTGGAGATATGTACAGTCGTGTTATTCCCCGGTACCAAGTCATGTACGTTATAATTGAAGTGTCATCGTATGGCTTGACATCATCAAAAACCATTTGAAACCTTCGCTCATTCCAAATTGCTACAACACCACGGTGGAAATCCACCCAATAATGATTGGGTGTATAACCCATACCTCTAATGGTGTGTAACCCAATGCTTTACCGACGACGGATGAGAATTTACTGCTCCAGCCCAAATTGGCGAAGGACTATATCTGGCAAATGATGCTCCATCGTACCAAAGTTGATGAATGTTGTCAGTGTCAATAACAACTGCGAACTAGCCATACACGTTGGTGGTAGTCTTTCCACACGCTCGAGGGTATACGGCTCCCAAGTTTCCAATTCATATCGCAGTTGGTCGAACTCGTGTCTATAGTATATTAGAACTCCTTTTGGGTTGTTTTTGTAGCTTCGACTACCAGCCCAACACACACCTAAAGGTGGTCGCATCTCAACGATGGGTGCAAGAGCCCACCAACCCTCCGTAGGTCTCATAATACGTGGACGACCCAAGTGTATACGTTCCCATGCCCAAATTTGAAGCAAGACCATCGGCCCAGTAATCTCAACTCCATCGAAAGCAACTGCACACAATGTTCTGTACTAGGTGGCTAATGTGCAATTTTCCCAACTATACCGGTCGGCTAAGCTTAGGTCGGCGATCAATCGTAGATACATAAGCGAGACGGTATCTCTGGCGGAGTTAGGCAATAGTACACCTCCAAGCACTGTTAGAATATATGCTCTAGTGCAGCACTGCACATCGTAGTCACTTGATGCATCCGTCAAATTCCTTTCAAAATTTTCGTTTAACCATGACAGTCAGATTGATTGTCCGACAAAAATACCATTATCATTATCTTCATCCTCATTAAACATTGTACCGAGGAGCTTATTACACAACTCTATTTTCTGGAAATTCATATTACCCGTCACGGCCATTCCATCTATAGGAAGACCCAAAATCTTGTCGTTATCTTACAATGTCATCGTCATTTTCCCAGCCGGTAGATGAAAAATGTGTCTCTGGCCTCCATCGCTCACCTAGGGTTGAAAGAAGTGCTCGGTATAGTTTCACCTTACCCATCAAACCAACTCCGTAAAAACCGGCTTCGACAAGGTACTCGTGGGTACGCAGGTGCATCGTCAATGTCTCTGCGTACGAAAGTTATAATTCTGTGTCGTCGCTCTCCACACTTCCTCAGATCTGTGGCAGTCTTGCAAAGTGAGTATGACTTGATGTAAAGGTGCTGGACCGTGAAATTCACCCGAAGACGACGCACCAACCAACACCAACGTTAAAAATTCTATTATTGTACATACAACATCACATATACTAAATTCATAATGAAAACTAATAGTACACTTACTTCTGTGGAAGGTTCGCCCCTACCACTACCAGACAACTTTTCAGTTCCCCTCGTTCTAACCATTTCTCTGTAAAAAAAATATAACAGTTGGTCAATACACTATTCATATATATATATAGATATGAAACTAAATACGTGAGAAAACCGCACAAATGACATCAGAAAATTCCACATTTTTGTGAATATATCGGACTCACCACATGCAAGTCAACACAACATGTAGAAGCGAGTTTCGACTCACGGTTTGCAAGATACGGCAATGTATCACTTTCACTCATGAAAAATAGTGAAAAGCGATGTGTTGTCGTATCATGCAAACCGTGAGTCGAAACTCACTTCTATAAGTTGCGTTGGCTTGTGTGTGATGATTCCAACCTACTCACAAAATTTTGTATTTTTTTGATATTTTCTGTGCGGTTTTCTAGTGAAAACTCATTCAAAAAATATCAAAGTATATTTTTTGTTGTTTGATATACGGGACAAAACTGCACAAACAACATCAAAAAAATACAAAATTTTGCAAGTTTTTCGGACTCAACACACATAAGCCAATGCAACTTGTAGAAGCGAGGTTCGACAAGATAAGTCAATATATCGCTTTCACTCAATGAAAATGAGTGAAAAGCAACACTTTGTCGTATCATGCAAATCGTGAGTCGAAACTCGTTTCTACAAGTTGCATTGGTTTGTGTGTGGTGAGTCCAACATACTCGCAAAATGTTATTTTTTTTAATGTTCTTTGTGCGGTTTCTAGTGAAAAGCCACTTAAAAAATATCGAAGTATAATTGTTGTTGTTGTTTGATATACGAGACAAATCCGTACAAATGACATCAAAAAATTCTGAAACTTAGCGAGTAGGTCGGACTCACCACGTACGAGCCAACGCAACTTGTAGAAGTGAGTTTCGACTCACGGTTTAAGCGATACAGCAATGTATCGATTTTCACTCAAGAAAAAGAATGGAAAGCAATATATGGCCAATTTGTAACACCCCAGATCCCCGTTATCGGACATCCATGACACAACCAGAATTTTTGCCTTTAAATGTATCTTAACACAGTAAATAACACGGAAATTTAAATACTTTTATTGCCATCAGAGTTGTTATATTAATAATTACAAATATCAAATTGTCCTTGAACAAGGAATACAAATTACATAACTTATTACAACTGATTACTAGAACATTCAAACTCTTCTTGTGAGGCTATCAGTTGTCATCCAGACCGGCAATCCGTTGGTTACTGCCGAAACTCTGCTGAGTGGTCTCTCTGCCCCCTGGGATTTGTCCCTTGACTTGAGCCTTCTGCTGCGTGACTCTGATAATTCTGCACCAGATCGAATGGTAGGCATGTACACTGCCACCGTACTTGGATGCCCTGCTGATCTTGGGCTCTCGTGCACTCGTGACCTGATATCCATGTACCTAAAAGGTGGGGTACATCAGTAATTCTACTGACGCAATGCTGATAAGGAAACAACGATTCTCCAACTATCACACTCACAAATTTATCTTGAATGGAAATTAAACGTGCATCCTGATTTCCTAGTGTTCGTGTATGCCATGACCTGAAGTCTATTCAAACACAGAGTACAGAACAGATGCTCCTAATCTAATGTCAGCAAGACTCTGGACACACATGCATCCCATACTACATGTGCCCCAGATCAAGTCATTTCTCCAGTTCAGGGATTTGAATCCTCGCTATGCAATGCATTCTATTTCGGTCCACTTTCTGTTCCTGATAGTATCACATGGTTGGGGAGGTATAAATAAAAGAAATAATTTGGGGGCACTACCCCGTTATCACCAATAATTATTGCATCGGACCCTCCTCGAAAGCTGTAACGAACTTACAGATATACACGCAGCATATCCATTGCACAGAAGATTCATTATGATCCGTTCGTGTCCACCAACATAGAACATGACAGCCTCGAAGGTCTAAAACTCCCTATCCGCCAGGAAATTGACGTTCTGTTCTTACCATGGTACTTCAGGAATCAGCAGTGCAAGATACGCACACGCAACACGTATCCCTAATGACAGGAAGAGACAACCCCATAGTATCACCACCTAGTGCTAACTCTCAGAATGAGTTGGATTATAGGGAATCACCCCTAACACCAATTCGGTCTTCGAGCGAAACGATAAAGAAAAACCTAATCAATGCAATTTATTGAAACAAGTTGTTACCCAAATCACACTCGATGTTGATCAACAATATCGAGCCCGTCCGGTCTGTCAAAATAACAATCATCACGGAAATCACATCCACTGATTCCTAATACCTTCACAGGTTAGCGACCAAATAATTTCGGCCCGTGACCCTCAGCGAGTGGTCCAACAGCGCCCTAATGATGCAATACAATTCAATGAAGGTAAGCACACACATAACCATCCATTCTTGACCATTGACAGACTCAGGCATCGAGACACCCAACACAACCCAACCAGAGCTATAACCCAACTCGCACATGTCCACCATGAGTACTAAGTACAGGAACTTGTCTAAGTTCCAAATAAAATGCTAAAACCCATCATTTAAACCTGATAGCTCATGATCACCATACTGCAGTATGCAGAGGGTTCCTCATCAATTGTCCGATGAAACAGTTCAAGAAATACCAGTAGCTGTGACCCAAGCTATGCTCAACGGAAACCAATACACTCAGAATTTTCTAGAAGGGTAGGGAGATCCACTGCAATCCCCTAGTGGATGACTCCCTCAAATTCTTATAAAACCCAAGTCCCCGAGTTAACTTAAGCTCAAAGTCAAACTAAACAACAGGTTGCTAAACTTGCAACAACCATAACTTCCAGCACACAGCTCAGATTTGCTTGATATCTTCCATTCTGGAAAGGTAAGACCCTGGTCTACAACTCTCCTGTTGACCATTTCTTCAAATTCAATCATCTTGATATCCAATAATCCTCATATACTCTTAGTAGTATGTTCCTTCTCGCACTCGCTACAGTTTTCTGATACCATAAAAGTTTACTCAGTCATCGAAAATTCTCGATTCTGGGTCCTATGAGAAGATGGGGGTGTCTACTATAACTTTCTAGTTGGACACGTCCTCAGATTCAATCCTTAAGGTCCTCAAAGATACCAAATTCCATTGGGTGCACAACAAGGGAAAAGTTGATTTATCTAGCAAACATTTCCTTGATAAGGCCGAATCTACCCCAACTTTGGAAAATCATAACTTCCAACCTACAAACTAGAATTACAAAATTCTAGTTGGGTTACAAATCTATGATTTCCTACTGCAAATCTCTAGTTGTCCAGTCGCCCAAATTCTTAACAGATAAGTCCAGGAATATCTATCCCACGAACTAGACAACTTGTACTAGGCTGAACGTATCCTAATTCGAAATTCAATAATAAATCAACCTTAAGTCCAATGCTCATGAAATTTGAGATTCTCTATCCATACATATACCATTTCATTGTGTCCAAAATTCACATTCAAATTCATTTCACACAATAATCTACGACTCCTCAAACATAGCAAGATTTTCAGCTGTTCTCTTTCAGCAGGGTATTTACTACTCCTCACTAAATAGTTTTGAAACCTCATCGAATGACCTCTAAAAATTCTAAAATTTGGAATCACCAAATAGACTCATACCCCAAGCTACCCCCAAAATTTCATAGCAAAATAATAAACATACAACGATTTATGGCTTTTTGAACTTCAGCCCAAAACACAGTCAGCTTCAGCCGACACCTTCAGACCAGTCGCATTCTACAAATTTTTCGGAGCATCAAATGACCTCGGAAAATTACGAAATTTAGGACTATAGTTGTAGAAACATACAAGAGTGTCCAAAAAAATTCTCAGCTCAAAATACCCTGTATTTTTCATGATACAAAATCGGAAAGACACACAAAAATTCTCACAGCCAGCAGCTATTCTGGCTGCTCACTATCCTGACTTGGACCCATTGTTTGGGCTACTAAAATGCATCCAAATATTATGAAAAAAATAATGAGTACTCTACATACATAGAAGAACAATATCCCAAAGTTTGAGCCCAAGATTCCAAACCGTTTGGGAGAAAGAAATTTCCAAACATACCCTTACAATCATGCTACTAAACAAAAGCTTATAGAATTGAGTTGTTCATACCATACCATTATCTTCTTCTTAGCATGTCATTCATATTCATGAAAATCAAAATTTCTCCATCTAATTTCTCATGCTAAAATTCCACATATACAAAAGAAATCCAAACTAGAGTTAGAGTACCACCCACATGAAGTTTGCAAAATCTCTTTGTAGCTTGGCTCCTAGTTTTGTTTGCTTGCTTGCCTTTGCTCCTTGTACTTGTATAGCTTGGCCAACATCCTCTCCTACACTTCTTCTTCTCCTTCTCTACTACTCCTATTCTAAAAGACTTCTCCCTTTCCCTTATTATTATTATTATTATTATTATTATTATTTGAACAAGGAGGAATGGAGAAGGTTAGGAGAAGAATGAATGGAGTTTAGAAAAATGGAGTGAGATAAGATGGGAGGGGTTTAAATGGGCCGGAATTGGGAGGGTGGGTGTAGGATGGAATGTGGTGAGGTGTAGGGTTGAGATGGAGGGTGGGATGGGTGAAGGGATGAAGGGTGGATTGAGTGCCAACACACCCAAGCTAGAAGCTTCATGGAAACTTCCCATTCATAAGTCAACATGCACATGGTGATTTATCTCCACCATTGGATCTTTACCAAGATCCAAGCCATGATGTGATGCTAGGGTTCCTAACCCTGGGTTAGGTCAAGGAACCCTAGGTCACCCAATTCTAACCCTAGTGCATAAAGACAATCCACATTCAATCCAAGCACTAGCTTAATTGAAAGTGACCAATATATATAAATTAAAATCTATAAAAATATAGGTTTTGTAGAAATTATAACTTTCTCCCGACAATTGTCTGGTCGAAACAATCAGGACAAAACCACAGTTTAATTGAGAAGATATCCCGAGTTTATCTCATCGGTTTCAGAATAGCTCATATGTCTGAAATCTCCCTATTAAAGCTGATAACTATTAGAAAAGTATGTAATCGTGTGCAATACTCAGATGTGCACAGATTACTACGCAAAAATAGCCATATGCTATTTTGCGAGGTATTACACAATTCTCCCAAACCGTGAATCCGAACACACTTCTACAAGTTTAGTTGGCTTGTTTGTGGTGAGTCCGACCTGCTCCAAAAATTTCGAAATTTTTGGATCTCATTTGTGCGCTATTACTAATAACGAGCAACAACAACTAATACTACATCTACATCTACAAAAACAACTACATACAATACACATCGTGAAACTAACCTATAATTAACTACACATAATACATAAATTTTAGACTCAAACATTGAAACAAAAATTCAATCAATTAACATAGTTAGATCTACTAAAGTAGAAAAGAGTTAATATCTTTTATAATGGAGGTTTTCAGAAAGGAGATAGAGGAGGTGGTTGCGCTGCTGTAGACGAAGGAGGAGTAGAGTTTGGATAATTTTGTTAGGGTTTTAGGGTTTGGGATATTTCGTTAGGGTTAGGGTTTTTTGGGTTCGGGAGATTCAATGGAAGAGAGAGTCAAGATAAGGAGGAGGAGCTAGGGTTTTGACTATGGGTTCGAGTTCGCCAGAGAGAGAGAGAGAGAGAGAGAAAGAGTGAGTGTAGGAGGAGAACAAAATTTGTACAAGTACTTTAAAACACTTGTATAACCTAAGCCGTTGTTCCACACAACGGCCTAGGTTATACATAGGTCGTTGTGTGAAGCAACGACCAAGGTCGATAACTCCTAGATTCAATCTTCGCCTAAAAAAATACAAGTTCAGCAGCGGCGAGCGAGAGAGAGTGAGAGATTGAATAAGTCAAAGAGTTATTTTGGGGCAAAATATCGCATTTACCCATCCTCACTTAAGTGAGAGAGGGGGCTGATGGGCGGGATCGATCCCGGCAGTTGGATCAGGATCGAAGCGGTCTAACGGCCAGGAACTCAGTTTGCAACGAGTCTGTGCAAATAGACCCATTTGCAACTATATATATATATATATATATATATATATATATATATATATATATATATATGTATGTATGTATGTATGTATGTATATATATATATTTTTTTGAATACGATTTTCAAAAACCCGATTTCAAACTTTCACGATTCCTCCTTTCCCTCTTTCACACCTGCGACTCTTCTTTTTAATGTGGTTCGTTTTTCTCTCGTTATTCCTCTTTTCCACTATCACGATTCATCATTTTATTGTTCTCTCACAATTCGACATACACACACACACACACACACACATATGATCCACTGCCTCTCCGATCCCATCGTGACCACTGCATGCGCTGTCCCACCACCAGATCTATTGTCGCTGCCTCCTCACGCTCTCTCTTCAACCCTCCTTCTCCTCCTTCTGAATTCGACTTTCAAATATCCAGAGCCGAATTTCAAAACCTGATTTTCTTTGAGCTAGTCCAAGCTACTACTGAATCGACTATGAGGTCGATCTCAGCAAATAAAACTAAAGGAGGCCAATTAAGGTGATTTTTTTAAATAAATGATTATCTCTACTATATTAATGGGAGAGTTGGGGTTCAAACAAACAAATAATTTATTATTATTATTTTGTTATCAAACAAACCCGTGCGTCGCACACACACCTCCATCTCCATTTATGTACGCGTATATCACACGTGCAAATCAAACTTTTCAAAGCTTTCAAACAAACAAACATTTTTAAAATATTTTTTTCACCAATCAAATCCGTGCATTGCACGCGCACCTCCATCTCCATTTATCTATATTTATTAACACGTACATCACACGTGCAAATCAAAGTTTTCAAAGTTTTCAAAGTTTTTTTTTGGAATTATGTGTATCACCCGTTTTACTCCAACCTTTTCAAATAAAACACCATTTTCTCATCAAATAAAGTCGGGCACCACACGTACAACTCTAACTCTATTTATTAACACGTGCATCGCACGTGCAAATCATTTTTTTTTCAACATCCTTTAAAACTTAAGAGCATCGTCTCAACTCCAATTTTTTTTATAAAAAAAATAAGACATTTATTGTGCGTGCTAATTACTATCGACTTGAGTTACGACTTGAGTTACGTATATCGCGAGTTTAACTCAAGTCTTTATTAAAAGTACATCGCACGTGAAATGGAAAAGTAGCTTGTTACTGCACTTTCAAGAATTACAATTATAATGCTAAAATTAAATTCCATATTGCCAAGGACTTATTTATTATTGATCATGACTAGTAGAATTTTCTATATTTTATGCAAATCTAATTTTGAATTCACACAATTTTCCAATCTTTACTTTGTCAAAGCTTTGACAGATTCTGGGTGTAGAGGAATACAGTGAGATTAATTCTCCTTATTAAATGACTAGTAATTTATATGTGCGATGCATTTCGCATTGCACGTCTCAATAGATATATTGTTTTAAGGCAAAAAATTCGATGTAGTATGGCCTCGAATTTTAGATCTATTTTATATTAATTATGCACGAACAATATATGTCTTAAAAATTTTTCTTTAAAAAAAAATAAAAACTGATGTAGTGAGGACTCTAACTTGAAACTTCCTTCATATTAGTTATGTACGTGCGTCACATGCGTTGATAGATTTATAAATAACACTAAGGCCTTCTCTCAATATAATACTAGTAATTTACATGTGCGATGCACGTTTTAATAATTTCAAAAAATAAAAATAAAAATTCTGACGTAGGGAGGATTCGAACCGGAAACCTCATTTATATTAGTTATGTACGTGCGTTACACATATTGGTAGAATGACAAATGACAAATGACACTAAGGCCTTCTCTCATTATAATATTAGAGATTAGAGATTATATATTATATATTATAAATAGATAGACAATAATTTACACGTGTGTTGCACATTTAATATATTAAAAATTTTAAAAGTAAAAAATCTAACGTTGTGAAGATTCGAATTTAAGACATCTTTTATATTAGTTATGTACGTATAATACACACATTGGTAGATTTACAAATAATACTAAGATCTTCTCCCATATAATATTAGAGATTAGAGATTAGAGATATATCCTAGATGTCCAAAACCAACCCAAATAATTGACCTACACCGTACCTTTTGATCCATAGTCCTGCTCCTAAATTCAAAATTCAAAGCTCAAACTAAGGTAGTGTTATTTTTCTTCTCTTATAAGAGATTTACCTCTTGTAAGAGGTGGTCCACCTCTTACAAGAGTTTTTTTAGCGTTTTTTTTTTTACCTCTTATAAGACATTTTTCCCAAAATCTCTTATAAGCCTAAAAGACTTCTAGTAGCCTCTTTCAAATTCTTATAAGACTTCTATCACTTAAAAAGTCTATATTACCCCAAAGTCAATGTAACTATTTTTGTTTCCTTTTTAGTTAATGAATTTTTTTCTTTCTTCTATTTCTTACCGAAACTTTAGCAGATTGAGCTTGTTCATATTGCTTCGGCTTATTATATACAGACATAAGGAGGTATTCATACCCATCGCATACAATTTAAAATTATAGGTTTCTTTCTGTAATTTCTTTTATATTTCAGGTTAACATGCTTTGATTTATTTTATTATGAGCTTAAATAAATGCATAACGTTTCTTCTTTACTATGATTATTTGCCCTTGAGTGCTACTTCACCAATTCATATAGTGACAAAGTGAAACTAAAGACTTGCTTAGTTCTGTTGTGAACTCTGTGTTGGGATGTTTTTTTACTCAATCATACAATGTGTATGTTTTTTTACTCAATCTTACCGAAACTTTAGCAGATTGCCACAATCTTTAGTAAATAATTTGTTTATATGCTCATTATCTAATTTGTATGTATTTGCTCATTAAAAAATGTCCACTAAATGTAGTTTGCTCATTAAAAAATGAGAAGCTGGGCGAGTTTGTGAAGGATATCGATGTGAGTTGATTTGGATTTTGTAAAGATTAAGGAAGTCAGGAATAGAATTAATAGTAATTCTGTAGAGAAAATGTATCAGGAGATATGTATAGTGAAATCATTGGACTGTGGATGGATAAATTATGTCTTTGGGGTAATATAGACTTTGGGATAATATAGGCTCTTGTAAGAGGTGAAAAAAGAACAGAAATCTCTTATAAGAGGTTCTTATAAGATGTTATTTTTATATAAAAAGAACACCTAAAAAAGAGGCTCTTACAAGAGGCTCTTACTGTAAATCTCTTATAAGAGATCGCCTTTTATAAGAGGCAAAAAAAGAACATACCCTAAGTCAACTACCCCAAACCCCCTCTTGCATCATTCACATTGTTCAAAAACTCCAAATCAAAAATTTCAAAAACATCTCACATTGGTCTAATTCTTAAAAGTCAAATTCCAAAGTTAGATTATTTCTTTTTCTTTAAATACATTATCCACTTATAACTCAACCCCTTATAACTATTAAATTATCCATTTTAAAGTATCCAGCTAAGAGCATATGTAGTAGTCGTTTGTTAAATATGCATAATATGCATCTTTTCTCAAAAATATCACTGCAGTCGTTTGCTAAATATGCATATTTTGCATATTTTCTACAGTAGATTGCTATAAATGAGAGCGGATATGAGAATCATGCATAATTTAAAGGACTGTCGCTTGAAAAAATATTATTTTTAAATCATCAGACGCAACTTCACATTGCGTCCGACGACTTAAAAAAAAAATTTAATAAATGGAATTCAACCAGGGAGCTCCTTGGACGCAACTAACGGAGGGGCCCATTTTTAATTTTTTTTACTTTATTATTATTATTATTATTATTATTATTATTATTATTATTATTATTACTTAAATAACGTTTTTAATTAATAAAAAATTCATAAAAAATTCTAAAAAATTGTGCGACGCAAAGTGAAATTCCGTCTGATTTTTATTATTATATTAAATTGGTAATAAATACCAATCGACGACTGCAACGAATTGGCCAAATGCTATATGCATTTTTTAAACAATGACGACTGCGAATGCTCTAAGGAATTTCAAAATTAATTAATGATTCCAAACTTTTAAGAATCAAATCACCTAAGAATTAGATTGCTATGTTTGACAATCTCAATAGATCGAACATTATGCCAAATGCTAGACATATATGAGTTTTTACCCCAAACATACATTATAAATGCATTGGGGTCCACTTCTCACTAAAAGACAAGGTTTTAACATTATATTTTAGTGAGAAGTGAGCCCCAATGCATTTATAATGTATGTTTGTGGTAAAAACTTATGTATGTGTAGCCATCCTCGTACATTATCTAGTATTTTTTTTGAAAACAGTTGCTCTTATCTTAAAATATAAGTCGGTGATTTATATAGATTGATAATTTAACAGTATAGTTGAGATTAAACAGATGGTTAATATAAATCCAAGTTTGCGATCGATTTTAGCAAGTGAAAAAGAAAAGAGTAGGATACAACTTTTGAATGAAAGAGGTGTGAAAAGTGAAAAAACAAGAATGGTCAAGTGCTAATCATCTATATATCCATAAAATGGATATTTTGAAGGAAAAAAATCTCTGTAGTCGTCATCTAAATATATCAATTTTTTTTTTGTTTTGGATGAACATGAGACGTCTATATTTGGTAGCGGAAATGACATTATGCATATTTTAGAAATCGGAAGATGATTTACCGTCTTAGTGTCGGACGGTATACGATATGCCGTCTGAGACCAATTTTTTAATTGCAAAATAAGTGGATGGCACATTATTTACCGTTACATTATTAAAAAAAAAATGAAATCGGAAGATGTTCTTCCGTTTGGGGAAGAGAGAGAAAAGAGAGAAACGTTGGCAATTTTTGTATAGGTGTTGGACGGATGTGCCGCCCTTCACATTTTTCGATTGTTTTTCATATATTTTACGGGACAACAGATGATCTGCCGTCCTTCACACAATTTAAATAAAAAATAATATACAAATCTTCAAACGATATACGATCTTCCACTTCATCCAAAAAAAGCCATTTTTTTAGTATAGATAACTGCAACGTATGAGTTAGCTGTTTCCAAAATATCCATGTACCCGACTACAGATGCTCTTTAGAGCATCCACAGTCGTTTGCTATATATGCCATTTTACCATATTATAACAAACGAATAGCAAACGAGCGCTGCAATCGTTTCTCATTTTTCCATTTTTTGGCAAACGTTCTATTCTCATTTCCCAAATATGAGAAACGAAATGAACTTTCTCAAATTATAAAGGACGGGGTATGATACCCCGTCTCTCCGATTTAATAATTTTTTAATCGATTCAGACGGAAGATCATATCCCGTCTCAATAATTTTCATATATTTTTTTTTAAATAGGTCGGACGGGGAATGATACCCCGGATGGGGTATGATACCCGTCTCTCCCCTTTAATTTTTTTTTTTTAAAAGTCCTCAGACGGGGAATGATACCCCGTCCAAGGATTAAAGCCAGTGGAGAATTAATGCTGAGGAGCTCGTACCCCGTCCAAGGATTAAAGCCAGTGGGAATGATACCCCGTCCATAAAACTGAGGAGCTCGTACCCGGAGGTCGCATCGATCAGGGCATCGATGCTGGGAAGAGGAAAAGGATCCTTCGGGCACGCCTTGTTAAGGTCGGTGAAGTCAATGTATATCCTCCAGCTCCCATTGGCTTTCTTCACCATCACCACATTGGAGAGCCACTCAGGGTAGTTTACCTCCTGAATAAATTAGGCGTTGAGGAGCTTCTCAACCTCTTCTTTGATTGCCTGTTGTCGCTCGGGAGCAAACTTCCGCCTCTTCTGTTGGACAGGCTTGGCCCCAGAGGTGACGCTCAGACGGTGCATTGAGAGCTCCTCTGAGATCCCGAGCATATCGGTTGCAGTCCAGGCGAAGCGGTCGCGGTTCTGCCGTATGCACTGGGAAATGTCTTTCTTAATGGAGGGGGGAGAGCCTTGCTGATGCGGAACGTCCTAGTGGTGTCTTCTTCAGAGAAGGCCACTTCCTCTAACTAGTCCACGGGCTCGGAGATAGTTTGACCGCCTTCCTGAGGAAGTTCAGGTGTTTCTAAAGAGAGAACTGGATCTCCCATCGAGGGCATATAACACTTCTGAGCCGCTTCTTGGCTCCCCCCCACTTCTCCCACCCCTGAGGGTGTAAGGAACTTCATCTTCATGTGGTAGGCTGAAGGGATGGTTTGAAGAGCGGCCAAACCTGGTCTACCCAAGATGACATTATAGGTGACCTTGACGTCGACCACCATGAAGTCCATCGGTTCGGTGCGAGTTGTCAGAGCCTTTCCAGCAGTTACGTCGAGGGTTATAACTCCCTCCACCGTAATCGGGACCCCAGTAAACCCGTAAAGAGTGTAGCCTGCGGGCTTGAGCTGGTCTTTCAACAGCTGGATGCCCTTAAAAGCCTCCAAGAAAAGGATGTTGACGGAGCTTTCGCTGTCCACCAAAATTCAACGAACGTCAAAGTTCGCCATTCGGAGGTTGATGACGAGGGTATAGCAGTGGGGTATGCGGACGCCCTCCAAGTCCCAATCGGAGAATATCACAGGGACTTCTAGGCCCCGGGGAGGAGGATGGCTCTGCATGGAATTAACTTCCCTAACAAAGGCTTTTCGAGAGGAGTTAGAATCTCCCCCCATTGGGCCTCCGTCTATCAAGTGCAGGATGGCCTCTGTTTCGACCTTCGGAGCCTCCGCATGCTACTCCGCTCGCCTATTGGCCCCCTCTGGGCGGTGGAGGCGGATCGATTTTGTCCTTCGTGACGAAACGAGTGAGCTGCCCCCTCTGAATGAGGGCCTCAATCTCGTCTTTAAGGGCCCGACATTCATCCGTGTCGTGCCCGTGATCCCGATGGAAATGGCACCATTTGTTCCGGTCTCTCCTCTTTCCCGGGGTATTCATCTTGGGAGGAGGTAGGAGTCCCTTATTCCCGATCTCCATCAGGATGGCGGACACACCTGCATTTAGCGGAGTGAATTTCTCGAACCGAGGAGGAAGACGACGCTGAGCCCCATTGTCATTTTGGAGCTTCTTAGCTCCTTCTTCTGCACCCTTCCGCTTGTTCACGGAGGACGATGCTTCAAAGGTGGGGCGGTGAAGAGCTTCTTCCACTCGGATGTACTTCTCGCTCCGGAGTAGGAGCTCTGAGAAGTCCCAAGGGGGCTTCTTGGTGAGGGACGCCCTGAGGTCAGCATTGAGGATGTTGGACTGGAAGGCGACAGTGGCCACCGAGGGGTTCCAAGGAGGCATTAGACCTGGATTCAGCAGTGAAGCGCTTGACATAGTCCCTTAACCGTTCGCCCTTCTTTTGGCTGAGGAAGAGGAGGGAGGCGCTCGTCTTCTCCGTGCGGCGACTGCTCACGAAATGCGTGAGGAAGAGTCCTTCGAACTGGTTGAAGGAGAAGATAGATGCCGGCGCGAGTCGAGAATACCACTCCCGAGTCGGTTCCTTGTGTGTAGCTGGGAAGATCTTGCCGAGGAGGGCATCGGATGCATGATGGATCATCATGAGAGTTTTGAAACTCTCAATGTGATTTGCGGGGTTCGACTCTCCGGTGTAGGTCTCGAAGTGTGGGGGCTTGAAGTTGTCTGGGACTGGGGCCTCCATGATGGCCCGAGAGAATGGGGGTCTGCTTGGGCGGAGGTCTCTCGCCCGTCGTTCTTCATCTCGGTCGCGCTGGCCCAGGCACCTCTCCATCTCGTGGAGACGGCAGTAGACCGAGTCTTCCCTTTTGTCGTATCTTGCTGAGCCTCGAGATTCACCCTCATGCCGAGGAGGGCTAGGGCTGCGACGGCGATGGCTCTGAGTAGGAGGTGGACTGATAGAACGACGGGGGTGGCTCGGAGCAGGTCGCAGACTCCGGAAGCGGCGGTGATGGTCAGGAGAGGGGCGGTGATGGCTCAAAGCCAGCCTGGGACTTCGGAAGCGGTGAGGATGGCTCGAGGACTGCAGGAGCGATGAGGACGGCGATGAGCTTGTTGAGGACTGTGGGAGCGGCGAGGAACTGGCGGAGGACTGGGAGCCCGACGGCCATTGTTGGGGGCAGCGTTGAGCGCCCGGAGGATTGCCTCTTGGAACTGCTGAAATTCCGCTCTGGTGACAGGGGCCTCCTGCTCCTGCTGGGCCCGAGGCACAGGACGGCCAGCCGTGGAGCGACTCCGTCTTGGACGATGTTGGGGCGACTCTCTTCGCCTCCAGAAGAGTTGGACCTCCTGCGGTCTGATCGGCGTGGTGACCGATCCCTCTGGTCCCCGTGGCGTGGGTTCGCCTCGCGGGTCCGCCTCTCCTCCATACGGGTACGAAGTTCGGGTCCATGCTCGGCCTGCCGATTGTTGAGTACATCCCGCAGATCCTTTGGCGTGGGAGGAGTGTGGGAAGCCATAGAGTCCGTGTCGGCATTGTGAATGGAAACGTGAACCTGATGTACAGATTGCTTGTAGCGGCTTCGTCGAGAGTGCTCTCCCACTGTGGGTTGGGGTCCCAAGGGCTACTGAATGGACTGCGGAGCTTGATCGAGCTGCGGGGTCGGTTTGTTGAGTGGAGGGAGATCCCCCTGCGGAGGAGGGGGAGGAGGATGAGAAGAGGTTGTTCTTCGATTGGAGTTTGCGGGTCTCTTCTTGGGAGGCATGGCTGAAGGATGAAGGTGGGGTTGCTTGTCGAGTTTTCCCACAGACGGTGTCAATCTGTTGCCGCTGAATCTGGTGTGGGGGCAATAGATGAGATTTGTAGGTTCGTAAGAACTCGAACCGGCTGAATCCCTCTTCTTTCTTGTTGATAAGTTGACTCCTTGGTGCTCCCACGGACCTGCACAAACGTTCGAAACACCGGGATGGATCCCGACGACGAACCCTCCGACGCTCTTGTCAATACCAGAAAAAGTAAAGGGAAAGGGCTTGAGTAGACCAAGAGTGATCACCTGTGACAGTAGGAGGTAGGGGATATTTATAGTCGCCAGAGGGATCTGCCTCGGGATAAGATCAAATCCCTACTTCCCGGTGCGACTGGATAGAAGTGGTTGTAACTACCTCCAGCGGATAAGGACGAGACGAGATTTCCTCCTATCCCGTTGAGCTGGTCCTTAACAGGTTGAGACCCGTTCTCTGCTGAACAGACCCGTTCATGGGTTAGCGGGTCCAAGAGGAGAGACCCGATACCCAATTTGGACCCGTCTGTAGGTGAAATTACCATCTCGCCCCTGAGACTTTAAGATTCGTGTCTATTTTGAACGGTTCCGATTTAACCCCATTTTTAGCCATATCAGTACTCTTTTTAAAAAATATGTCGTGTTTCCTTAAAATGTTTAAAAAATATGTCGTGTTTCCTTAAAAATGTTCAATAGCTTAAATTGAAGTGATTATCTGGTTAATGTGTTGTTTTTGTTGAAGTGTAATGCTTCATATTAAGACGTACTTTTAGTTATGCTTCAGTATGGTCTCATCCAAGAAAAAGTTAAAGATACTCTTTATGTGCAGTGTGGAGATTAAGTGTATATAAAAGACTCGAGGGGATAACAGAAAATAACGCCAAATGGGGGACTCAGTACAAATTTTGTATTTTCTATTATTAGGGCTACCTAAGAAAGTTCAGATAGTTTTCAGTCACAACCTCCTTGCTTGTACATCAGTTAGTCAAAACCTCACTGATAAATTTTGTATTTTCTACATCAGTTAGTCACTGATAAATTTTACTCTGTAATCTTAGCTAATTATCTTGCTGAGCTGGCACTTATCGAGTATAGCTTCTTGAAGTTTCTTCCTTCAGTCATTGCTGCATCTGCTGTTGCAAGGTGGACATTGGAGCAATCAGATCACCAATGGGTGTGTAAACAAGTGAACTCTCTCTTTTTTTGTTATGTTATAGACATAAGGATATATTGCATTTAAAATACCTCAGTGTTTTCATTGATATTACATTTTACAACCCTACGCAAAGTGGCTATGTTTTGAATGTCAGCTTGTTAACGCTAACTGAGCCCAGCCAATTATATGCAAAAACCTTTTATATTAATGGTAAAAAGAAGTCCAAAGTAGATATGGTCATTTTTATAGATGCCATTTTTGGTGAAAATACTAGAGGTTTGTTCGATATTGGCTTTGGAGTTCACAAGTACCTTTTAAACTCCAAAGTCTACTTTAAGAATAGGTGTTTTTCACAGCACTGGGTAAAAATGTGTTGGGTCAAGTGTACTTCAAAATTGGTTTCCTTTTTGCCCCTTGCACCACGATATGTGCTTTTAGGTTTTTTTAAAAAAACTGAATAAGTAAATACACTTACCTGCATACAACAATGTCAAACAGTCTAAGTTGCAATTTTAGTGTACTTGCAGAAGGAAAACAAATGAAAATATGGGTGCTTGTGAAACATCAAGATACTTTGCATGTTCATTTGAAATACAGTCACTAATTTACTTCATAATGTTACTGGGAGGTTTGTTGGGATTGGGGCGTCAACAAAGGCCTCTGGTCGCAGCGGAACTATTACAGCAATGAGGAAGTCGAAGAGATGAGACGAATCAATTGAGCAAGCAAGCAGATCCACCAATCCAAATACAAACACAACGAGAATTTATCCCGGTTAGCTTTTGCTTAATCTGGGAGAAAATATAGGGAGATCTGATATTCAACTAGAAGAGATTAGAAAGAGTTACTGATTCACTCAATGCAAAGAATTAAACTCACTCACCAAAAACTATCTCTCTCGAGCATCTCTTTGGAATGGAGAAAAAAATCTATGAAGTACTATCTCTTATATTGGAGGAGTTTACAATATATATAGAAGAATAGACAGAAAGCCAAGGTCTAATCTTGATTCTCAGTCGTCCGATATAACCTGAAAAAAAAGTAACTGAATAGGAGCCGTACGATCTAACTTGGAGTTGAAGATTGGGTTGAAACGACCTAACAAATCGAAGCCCAAAAACGAACACAGCGCTGCGGGTGGTCGATCGTCCAACAAGGCCGGTCGACCGTCCTTCTCTCGGACAATCCCCATACTACAAGCGGTCGGGGGGTGCGGTCGACCGCAACTTGGGACAGTCGACCGAAACTATGCCTGCACCTTGCTGCTGCTGTTTTCTTCTTCTACTCATTTCGATGCTTTGACCTCCGTGCTTCATCTTACCTTCTTCTAATTTGAACCACGAGTATTCAATACACATTCCTAACAAACTCCACCTTGGATTGCATACGAGTGCTATCACATGATGTGTTACTCATCTCCAAACTCTAATAAATTTCACTTGCAAAAAAAATTAGAACAATAGCTTCTTCTTCTAGTTGAACAGATCTCTATCCAATCTCACTGATTCCAGTATACCCCTTCAAGGGTACCCCTCCGTAGATGTACTCACGAAGTTGCCAAACTCCACACAAACTCCGCCTACCCTTCGGCTTTGTCCACCTCTCGACGATATTCGAATATCGTGATCTCGTCTCGATGAATCTAGTTGCGGCAAACTAGCCGAGTTTGCGGGAATAACGGAAAAAGAACTAGCAACCCCTACGCAGGATTTTCGAATTCCCCAAAGCTTGTAAAGATTGTGTAGGCTTGGTCCAACCACTCTCATACCTCTAATTACTTCACGACGATCTTGAAAAACAGACAGAACTCCACATCGAGCTGTGTACCTACAACCCCGTGCATCCAGAGTTCCCAAGAAAATCAGATTCTGTTTCAACAGAGGAACATGCAAAACATCTCTTAAAGTGAACAAATTTAGACCTAGCATCTTCAACTCAACTATCCCCTCATCTACTTCTTCACAAATCTCCCTAGTTCCTGTTATCACACAACGCCCTGTAGTAGACTTATAAACAGAAAACAACTCCCTCTTGGAGAAAATATGAGAAGAACTCCTTGAGTCAAGAAGCCAACTAGAATCCACTTCTAAAGAATTTGAAACAAGAAGACACGAATCGCCTGAATCAAAGGCACTAACCACATTAGCGGCTGAACTCCCGTTCTTTGCACTTTCCTGATTCAGCAGTTTTTAACAATCTTTCTTGATATGCCCTGACCTCTTGCAATAACGGCAACGGATTAAATTATTTTGCAAAGCACTTTGTCTTCCCCCTGAAGGACCATCCTGTAGTACCCCGTATTTTAAAATATTATTTTAAAAGATTTATAAATGAATTTAAATGATTTTCTGGAGATTTAATAAATATTTTTCTGAAGATTTATCTTTTTACACGTGCAAAACATGTACAAATATTTTCTTGGAAAATTCAAAAGCCAGAATTTTTGTGTGGAAAATCATTATTTATTATTTGAGATTATTTGTGATTTTTCTAATTTTTATTGGACCTATTTGCAAATATTACAAAAAGAAAGACTTTTGTGCAAAATTACCAAATGGAGTGAAAACTCCAGATTATCGGATTTTTGGGCTAGGTATAATGCCTAGTCAACTCAGAGGTAAAGAGTTTACTTTTTGTTTTAATGAATTTGGTTTATTTAACAAGTTTTGATAAAAAAGATCTTTTTGCAAAATTGTCATTTTGAGGGGTAAAAGTGCAAATTCATTTTTCTGGATTTTCCCTACACTGCCGGCTGACTTTATGATGGTTATTTTGTTTTTAAAACTCAATTAAATTGGTTTTATCAAATTTCCAAGTATAGAGATCTATTTATGTAAAGTTATATTTAAAAGGAGTATTTTTGCAAATATGTTCAAAACCCTAATTCTCTTATTTCCGGCCTATTTAAAAATGTGGAGTGCAGACGTCTTTTGCTGCACAACACAAAGGTTTTATTATTTTTATTTTCTTGGAGATTTAAAGAGATCTTGGATTTCTCGCGAAAGAGGGATTTTTCTATTGCTTTATCATATTCGTTTGATCTCTTCAACAAGGCGAGTGACATGTTTTGTTTTGTTTTATTTTATGCATGTTGTATGTGATGATCTATTGATTAGAAAGCATGCTAGGATTTTGATATGAATACATATGGCGGATTGGATGAATTGGTAAGTTAAAAAATTAGATCTTTTGTCAAAAATCTTAGTTATTTGTGAGTAGAATTGCATGTGAATGATTTTAGATTGTTGGAGAACCCAATATAAATTGTGAGTAGACTATTTCTCTTGGATTATTGCTGATTTGATTGAGTATGGTGAATGTTATGCATAAATTGATTAAAGATGGGATTTTTGACTATTGGCGAGTTGGATGAATGCAACTTGGCCATGTTAATGATAAATTTGCTTTTGTTCATGAAGTAACTATTGAGAATAGTATAGATTGAGTTTAATGAATTTTGAGGAGTAATGGATTAAAAGACCATGTCTTGAAGATTTGAGTTGTGATGACTAGATTTGGATTTGATACATTTTTTGACTAATTTGGGAATTTGTGATTTTGTGAAAGATGTTGCTTGAATTTGGATTTGCTCAAATACTAAGTTTTTAACCTGAATATTTTGTTAATTTTAATCGATGGATTTGTGAAGTTTTCTTTGGTGCACAAACAATTTGCATGAATATCGTATTTCATTGTTTTTGAAGAACTTGAGTCTTTATGTGTTTTCGAAGGATTTGACTATATCTCAACTTATTTTGGTATTGATATGGTTTGGAATATAAAACGAAGTAATTTTGATATATGATTGATTCTCAAAAACTCTAGTTTTGATATACGCACACATTTATGTTTTATTTTGAAGAAATTCATAAAAAAGCTATTTTTATTAATTCAAGTGGTTTTGATTGGTTTTTATGGACTATTATATACTCTACAAGTCGTATTTGAACTTATCAGAATTGTACCTTTTTCAAATTTGGTTCTTATAAAGTAAAACTCCGTATCGGTTGAAAAATGGACAACTAAAACTGCAGTCTGTAGGAGTAACAGTCGACCGATCACTATCGACAGTCGACCGTCGCTACCTGGCTGCTGTGTTTTCTCGTTTTCTTGAAATTTCGTGCGGAACAGTCGACTTACCCATTTTTTCAGTCGACTGTCTCTGCTCTGTTTTGTATTTCTTAAAGTTTTGGAATCTCGCGCGGAACAGTCGACTGACCTATTTCTCCAGTCGACTGTGTCTGCTTTGTTTTGATGTTTTCTCGAAGTTTTGGATTTTCACTCTGGACTGTCGACCGATTACTCTTTTACAGTCGACTGTTACTGATGTTTTCTTGAGTTTTTCAGCTGTTCTTTAAACAATTGATTCTTTAAAAAATTTTGGTTCAATAACTTACTATTCTAAATACTATCTTTTCCACAGAACATATGTTTTCAAGATGTTTTATTGTTGAGTTTGGATTCTAAAATTTTATAAAAGATTTAGTTTTATTGATTGTAGAAGATTCTTCATATGATCGTTTTGACGATGGATTTGTGAGTTTTTGGTCTTGATGATATATCTAGAAGTTGAGTGGGAGTCCTGTGACCGGCAGTTGAGATTTGTCGATTTAGACCAGTTGGGTCTTGGGGTTGTTGTTGAGTATTTAAGTCCGGCAGGATACACTAACTCTAGAGATGGTGATTTTTGTGTTTTAATAATAATCAACTTAAGGACATGCACTAGTGGAGATGTGATGGAGCTTGGGAAACGTAAATATAGGCTCATGGTTTTGTTAGTCCAACGGATGCGTTGCAGGACCGTTTGTTGTGTTCTGTCTCGAGAAGACATTTGTATGTTCGCGTGTCGAGGGTCTGCAGAACTATTCACGAAAAATGCAGGGTGCATTCGCGTGTCGAGAGTCGGCATGCCTATTCACGGGATGTACCTGGTGTATCTGCACGTCGAGGGCCTTGCAAGCCTATTCTTGGGGTACACGGCCGGGAGATGATTCTCCGGATTTTGAGCTATCTTATATGATGCTTGCGTGTCGAGGGTTGTGGTGCCTATTCGCAGAGTATTCTGGATCTTGTTTCCCATCACCGTAGTAGGATTTGTTGCATAACGAGGGGTTTAACCCTATAAAGTGGAGTTCGTTAAGGGCTTGCACCAGACCTATGTACTATGGAATGTATAGAATCCGACAAGTATGCATTAGAGAGTCAGCATATAGAGATTGTGTCTTCTTGACTAGGTTTTTGTGTTTTCCTGTTTTTCCTACACTTGACACTTGGTCTAGATTCACTTGATTTTTTTGTGTATTACTATTTACTATCTTATATTCCTTGATGTTTTCATGTTTTTTACTTATCGTTATTTCTCATTTCATTTAAAATCGTCTTTATTACATGTTGTTTATGATTCAATGTTTCATGTTTTATTTATGTTGCCTTGTTTTTATGTCACTCACACCGTTATGGCTGATCCCTGTAGTTGTGGGGGTTAGAGTTATCTCTAGCCTCATGTTTTACAGGTAGGTGTTTGTAGCTTGGGATTTGGATGCTTGTGCTAGAAAGATAATAGAGCTTGTGTAAATTTGTAAAAGATGTGTTGTAAAAAGAAAATTTGTAATTCAAGGTGTTTTGTATTCCGATGTGTTGTAAATGATTGTTGTAATAAAAGTTGAAATAAAAATTATCTGTGTTTTTTGGCTATGTTTACTATTGCAATTGAAGTTGATGCTGGGAATTGTGACACATATTTCTAAGATATCATATTGAAATTTCGGGGCGCTACACATCCACTGCTAGACAACTTGTAGGAATAGACGATGATGATTTATGGGTCTCCCTCCTAAGTTGATTTTTCTTTAATGCTTTGATCTCACTATCTACCGAAATACTCTCCTTGCCAGATCTACCGTGTAGCATGGTAGTTATCAAAAGCTTATACGAATCGGCAGTGAATATATCAGGTTGAAAGCTTTATCTTCCTCACACACAACCGCGTTAATCGCCTTAAGTTCAAATTATATCTTATTGAACTCAGTAATGTGGTCTTGGAGATCGGTATCTTCCTTCATAGATAAACGGAACAACTTTCTCTTCCAATGCATCCGATTTAATAACGACGAACCAGAGTAGTCAACTATGAGTTTTTCCCACAAACTTGTCGCGTCAGTTTCTTCCAAAAATCTGCACTTGATCTCGCCCGCCAAGGATAGTCGGATTAGATTTATGGCTCTTTCACGAATATCTTTCCAAACATCCTCCTTCATGTCGGATAGCCTTTCATTGATCTTTCCATCGAACTACTTGATCTTCAAAAGACCGTGACCTGTCATCTTAACCAAGGGACTCGGCAACCTGAAGCTCCGATACCATTTGTTGGGATTGGGGCGTCAAGAAACGCCTCTGGTCGCAGCGGAACTAATTACAGCAATGAGGAAGTCGATGAGATGAGACGAATCAATTAAGTAAGCAAGTAGATCCACCAATCCAAACACAAACACAACGAGGATTTATCCCGGTTAGCTTTTGCTTAATCCGGGGAGAAATATAGGGAGATCTGATATTCAACTAGGATAGATTACAAGGAGTTATTGATTCACTCAATACAAGAAATTAAACTCACCCACCAAGAACTATCTCTCTCGAGCCTCTCTTTGCAATGGAGAAAAGAATCTATAAAGTACTACCTCTCATATTGGAGGAATTTACAATATATATAGAAGAATAGAAAGAAAACCTGGGTCTAATCTTGATTCTCAGTCGTCCGATATAACCTGAAAAAGAAGTAACTGAATAGAAGCCGTACAATCTAACTTGGAGTTGAAGATTGGGCTGAAATGACCTAACAAATCGAAACTCAAAAATGAACACAGCACCGCGGGCGGTCGACTGTCCAACAAGACCGGCCGACCGTCCCTCTCTCGGACAATCCCTGTACTACGAGCAGTCGGGGGTGCAGTCGACCGCAACTTGGGACAGTCGACCGCAACTATGCCTGCACATTGTTGCTGCTGTTTTTTTCTTCTACTCATTTCGACGCTTTGACCTCCGTGCTTCATTTTTTCTTCTTCTAATCTGAACCACGAGTATTCAATACACATTCCTAACAAGGTTGGGAGCTTTGCATGTCTCTCACCCCCTCCAATATATGAAATCCTTCCGCAAGTTTTGCCTCTTCAATAAGATTATTAGAGCATCCACAGTCGTTTTCTAAAATTCCCATATTTCCAAATTATAGCAAACGAATACAAAAGAGACGCTGCAGTCGTTTCTCAAATTCCCATATTTTGGCAAACTTTCTATTTCCATTTCTCAAATATGAGAAACGATCTGAGCTTTCTCAAATTATAAAGGACGGGGTATGATACCCCGTCTCTTCGATTTAATTATTTTTTAATCCTATCGGACGGAGGATCATATACCGTCTCTATCATTAACCCAAATTTTTTTTAAAAAAAAAGTGTTCAGACGGGGAATGATACCCCGTCCGGGGTATCAAACCCCGTCCCACAATTTGACCACAATATTTTTTTTTTTTAAAATCCCCTCAGACGGGGATAGAGATACCCCGTCCGGGAGTTGGTTTTAATTTTTTTTTTTTTTTTAATTTTTTTTATTCCTAATTTGCCCATGATAGCATTCAATCCTATTCAATCCTATGTTATACTGTGTCAATCCAGTGGCATTCAACAAACTTGAAATGGGCATTATAGTAATCCAGTGGCATTCAATCCTATATTAAATGTGCCTGCATTCATGGACGGGGTATGATACCCCGTCCAAAGCTTTGAAACTTTTTTTTTTTTTTTTTTGAAAGACGGGGAATGATTCTCCGTCCTACCCCATTTTAAAATTAAAAAACTTGGGACGGTTAATCATATCCCGTCTCTAACGAATATGAGAAAAATTTAGCAAACCACGACTGCAAGCACTTCGTCCATTTGCTATTACTGTAGGTGCCATTTTATGAGAAATGAGAAAAACGACTGTGGATGCTCTTACTACCTCTTTTTTCTCAAATGCACACAAGGACTCTCGAGCATTATACCTGCTACAAGGCTTCAGAAATTAAGGGAACAGTTCCTGCATTGCATGCTTTACAGACAATTTCCAATGGATGCCGTCTTATTGTTATTAGGGAAAAGTATAAACAGCCAAAGGTATTATAATATATCGTACCCCCTCTTTTTCATAAAATCGCAAAAAGTGGACAAGAACATCTATATGCGCATGTAATTTGTCATGATATTTATTTTAAAGATTCATCCAGTGTTGGTCTAGAGGCTACAATATCGTATTTGTTTTGAGATCTGGAAAATTCGTGTTTACTCTTTTAAGTACACTCCATTTGCCAAATGGGAGTCCTCAAATCTCTAAGCAGATCCAATGGGGAAAAAAACTGTTACATCTACTTGAAAACTTTAATAGAAATTTGGTATTCCAACCATTACAAATGCTGCACTTCATGTTTTTGTACCATACAACCTTTTTGTGTTCTGCTTCTGCTTATTAAATGTTAGGCTACCATATAGTCACTTGCTTTACTGTTTGTAATTCACGTAAACTTTGTATTTAGCAACTACCTAATGTCTAGTAACAAACAGGAAATAATTATTTTTCCCTTCAGTTTTTGGGTGTCAAAAGAGCGATTGGAGAGGGCTATAAGTATTAATTCATTTAAGGTTTATTTTAGACCTCAAGCAGATTACTTATTAAGAAAAACTTGCCAACAGCCGGTTCACTAGAACTAGAAATCAGTTGAAAGGTGATGTTAGTTTTATGCACTTTTTTTTCTGACTTAATCTTAAAATTTTGTTTCTGATTACAGTTCTCGAGTCTGTGTCTTCTCTGACTTCTCCAAAACCGCCCCAGTCGCTGTTCAGCTAATGATAATGTCGACTTCTCTTCCCTTCTACAGAGGGCTGCTAACAAAGTGTTATCAGGCTCAAAATTTTCTCCGTGGATTTCCTGCAAGTTCTAATTTCAGGTCCATTGACCGTCTATTTCATCTTTTATTTTTTTCTCTAAAAAAATAAAATAAAAAATCATCTTTTATAGTGGCTAACTCCGCCATTGCTTGTCTCAAGTCAGGAATCCAGGCACAAACCGGATAAGGAGGATGGTTGCGTTAGGCAGTTGACAGCCAACATAAAATTTTGTCAAATCTTATGAACATGAATTCTAATAATATACGCGCAAAGATATTGCACTAAACCGAGCAGAATGGAAAACCAGAATTCATGTAGCCGATCCCAACTAGTTCAGAAAAAGACTTTGTTGTTGTTATTGTTTTATCTTTTATGGTGGCTGAATGTTTCTGCCATCGATTTGCCCGCAATTCTCTCTCTCTCTCTGTTTTTTTTTTTGTGCGTGTGTAATGTATGAATGGATGAGAGAGGTGATTACTGCTTGAAAGCATGGCTGTTGAGAATGGCGCAGTTGTTAGTTTGTGGGGTATGTAACTAATGTTTAAAGATGATTTACATTATTAAAAATTCAATAATTATTGTTTCCCTTTCGAGTATTAATTCTTATTACATTTATATTGACTGTTTTCTTCTTGTTTTTCTCCAAAACATATTGGTCCCAAAGAAATCTTGTATTTGTCTATTAACTCATGTTAGGACCCTCCTGCATTCTGTAGTTGTCTATACAGCTATATATTATGGGAGAGGGTGTCGTTTGCCCATCACAATAACATTCACTATAAATTAAATGTGTCTTCCTTTGATCTGGTTTCGGTCTGTCAAGATTGTAACCTGACCATTGGAGTTTCATTTTTATTTTTTTTGGATTTCGGAAAGTGGATTTAGATTTTTTTTTTTTTTTTTTTTTTTTTAAAGGGACTAGTGTCACCTGCCTTATTAATGAAAAATTAACGAAACAAAGTAGTCCAAAATACAAAAACTACAATAACCACAATCTATCCAAAGACTGAATAATACAACCATTACGAATGTCTGAACCACCAAACACCTGAACCGCTACAAAAGCGCCAACAAGTGGATTTAGATTATTGATCAAGATCCATAGTATTTATTTATTACAAAAAATAAGAAACAGTAGAGGCAGAAAATGAAGATTTTTAGATGAGAAAAATGGATGACATACAAGTATTTTCCCCCTAATTACCCTTCCAAGTTCCAGTGAAGATTTTTAGTAATGAACTAATAACATGATAACTAATTAGTAGGCCAATTTCATCAATTGTTAAACATTTGTTACTTTTCTAAAATTTCATCTAGTGTTTTGTAACTCGTACAGTACTAAACTTATTGTCGAAATAAGTTTGTCATTGCAAATAAAATTTATGGGTAATTTTACTATGAAGTCACTAAAAAGAAGTAAAACTAATAGGAGAATAGTTATTTGTTTTCTAATGCTAGAAAAAAATATTTATATGCTAATCAAATATTAGAGGACATTTATTTATGTACGCCATTAGATCGTCCACAGTCGTTGAAAGCTATAAAATGGCAAAATAGATAAATAAACATAGCAATGTGTGGTTTTGCTGCAGTTATGAAATGCTAAAAAATAGCAAAGAAGATGAAAAAACATAATTGTTTCGTCCTAAATTTTTTATTAATTTTTTTGTTTCAGTAGTATTTTTTTGTCATATAGTTTGACCCACAGAAAATCATATGAGTCAATCAATAATCTATAGATAATCCAATGGTCCTAATTAATAATCCTTGGAAAATCATATGCAATCTAACACCCATAGAATCCAAGAAAAATCAATAATTTTGCCAACTCTCGGCTCTCGAGTTTTTTTAATTAAAAAATATTCTAATTTCATCGGACGTAACATCTTCGGGCGAAACATACAAATAATCTATAGATAATCCAATGGTCCTAATTAATAATCCTTGGAAAATCATATGCAATCTAACCCCCATAGAATCCAAGAAAAATCAATAATTTTGCCAACTCTTGGCTCTGTACAAAACAAGAAGTTTTGTACGAGTTTTTTTAATTAAAAAATATTCTAATTTCATCGGACGAAACATCATCGGGCGAAACATACATCATGTTTCGTCCGATCCCAAAAAAATATTATAAAATTTTTGGACGAAACATCATATTTCGTCCGATTAAATATAAATATTATAAAATATTTCGGGCGAAATATGATGTATCGTTCTCTATAATATGCGTATTTTTATATAGCCTCTCTCCAATATAGCATTCTACTGTAGCGAAAAAGCTATAAAATGACATTGTTAAAATACCACACGACTGCAGCGCTCACATTGTTTTAAAAAAATGCATTTTATGCATATATATATATATATATATACATCACACTAATGTCCATGACAAGTATTTTCAAAAGATGCATATGCAATTTTGAACTGGACAATGGTTTTTTCTGGCAAAAAAGTTCCACGTGTTCATAATGGTCAGTGCAAAACAAAATCAAAAAAAATGCGGTGAACGTGGATCGAACACGTGACCTTCAGATCTTCAGTCTGACGCTCTCCCAACTGAACTATCCCCGCTGTTGTTGTGAGGATAAGTATTAATTAATTCATTTATACTCTAATATTTTGAATTAAGTTATAAATTCACGTTTTTCAAAATAATATTAGCGATAACCATAGCAGCTCTAAATTTAACCAATTGTTTGTTAGGTAATTTCTACCATTAATTTACACGTGCGAGCAGCATTTTAATAAATTTTTTAAAAAATAAAAATAAAAACTCTGACGTAGTGCGGACTCGAATTTGAAACATCTTCTTCATATTAATTATGTACGTGCGTCACACGCGTTAATAGATTTACAAATGACACTAAGGCCTTCTCTTATTATAATATTAGTCTCTAATATTATAATGAGAGAGTTGGGGTTGTCATTTGTAGACAACATGTAATTTGTAGACTTTCATTCAACTATCTAATCTCAACCATTCGTTTTTAAGTGAGAGTTATATTAATCATTCATCTACTCAACTGATGTTAGTTATCATAATATCTTCAAAGTTCAAATTTATTTACGACATAATTATTTAAAAAAGTGTCACTCATATAAAATAAAGGTTTGCGCCACTAAGGATAATTTGTAAAGAGTATGTGATAAGTAAAGTGAGGTCTCAAGTTCGAGGCTCCTATTATTGACTATATAATTTTTTAAAAAAATTAGAACTTGCATTGCACATGTAGATGGCTAGTTAGAGAAAATTGATGAGGAATTTGCACGGTAATCACCTATTCTTTCTTTAGGAGAATTATATTATTTGGAATAAAAATTCGGATGCGAAGCGTTGCTTAATAAGATGCCTTAAAAACGCACACCCCGTTCTTAAGTGTCCTACGATGTCGCCGGTGCAGTCTTCACAGTGCCTACTATCAGGCTATTGAGTTTCCTCCATCTTAGGTCACTGGCTCGTGACAGCATCGCCTCTTTCCTCAGATTGAGAGTATGAGACGAGATAAGACTGTGTGGTGAGAAATCGCCGAAGAGTGCTAGAGCGTGAGATAGGTGAAGGTATCATCTCCACGGCTCTCTCCTGGGGCGTGGTGTTTGGTGGGGTGAGCGAGATAATTGTTTGGTGAGAAATCGCCTGAGAAAGCGCTATCGTGTGAGAGGTGAAGGTATCCTCTTCAAAGCTTTCTCTTTGGTCGGCTGTGGGAGCTATTGGCGCGTTTGTAGGATGAGTGGTGGAGATGGTGAGAGGGTGCGATCGCTGTGCATGTGCCGTGCGGTTAGAATTCGATCTACAGGGCGTGGGCCCAAAGATCAGGTCCCCCAGTGAGGTGAAGGCAGGGATCGGCGGGTGATAAAATCTTGCCAGACTTGTTTCAGGTGGGTGTGCATGTGCCGTGAAGGCACTGTACGAAGCTAAACTGACGTACTTATAATTTTGCTGAACCGAGCTTGTTTGTCGGCCCACCCTCCAGGGTTGTTGGAGGGATTTGTTGTTTGTACGCGTCATGTTGCTTCATGTATGTTCTATTTTCTGTCTGTTGTTTGTACTTTTGCTCAGTACCCTGAGTTTGTTTCGTTAAGCTCTTATTAATTAAACAGGGTGGTCAGATTCCACCTTTAACTTAAAAATAAAAAAATAAAAAAAAAAAAAAAAAAAAAAAAAAAAAAAAAAAAAAAAAAAAAAAAAAAACCGCACTCACAACCTTTCTGTCTGTTGTTTGTGCTTTAAGATGTGCATCTCTCTATCCAATGGAGAAAGGTTCTCTATAGAATTATTTTTGATTCTTAGAATTAGTTGAATTTTATATTTTCTTTATATTATTTTAATTTTAATTTTAATTATCCTTTTTTGAACAAGACCATAACTACCTACACTCACAACCCCAATAAAATTATAAAAAGATGGTGCGAAACAATACTCAAGCACCGACCTCTTACTCTCCTGGTCACTAGCAAACACTGAAACCTTAGTAGTAGTATTCACATTAAAGTTTGTTGTTGACGACCAAAAAATAAAATACAAGTTCACAGCCCACACATGTAATTGTATAGTGCTAATAAGGTACAATTAACATCACTTCTCACAACTATCACAGAAATAAAGTGGTAATAGAGCATAATAATAGAAATCACCAAACTAAAATTATTGGCACTTTGGGGGTAACATACACAGCAGAACATGTGCCCTTCCCATGGATTAAGCTTCAGTCACCTTCAAATAATGCACCCAACAATTGGGTTTATTTTCTTCAAAAAAAAAAAAAAAAAAGGTTCGCATGAGCTTTCTCACACGTTTTTTCTCCACCAAACAACGAACATAAGAAACCTCAACTCGAATGAACGACACATCAACTGTAGTGAATGAGCACATAGAAATAAAATAAAATCAAGCTCAATTGGACAACAG
The DNA here is from genome assembly GCA_017893485.1 of Hemerocallis citrina. Lineage (NCBI taxonomy): Eukaryota > Viridiplantae > Streptophyta > Magnoliopsida > Asparagales > Asphodelaceae > Hemerocallis > Hemerocallis citrina. Next base: position 157,310,972 of record CM030358.1, on the reverse strand, counting down.
ACGATCAATTACACATGCATGATGAATAACATCGGCTTCATACACTCCATTTACAATGGAGATTGATGAGCAACATGTTTTTTTCCTCAACATGCCTTTGCTACTACTGAGAGTCCCACTTTCATAGTTACAGGCTTACAACAACAAGATACTAATAACAACAAGGCCCCCTCCCCATATAAAATAAAATAAGAACATTACAAGCAAAATAAAGAAAACCCCAAAAGGTAAAAGCTTCACGGGATAAAGCACTAAAACCCTAATATTCAGAAAAGATCATGGAGGACGTGCTTTGCAATGTGCGCTCTTTGCATCCAAGGTCCGTGAGAAACCGGTTTGTCTAAAACCCAAACCCGCATAGTTCTTCTTCTTCTTCCTTTTTCTAGCTATGTAATAAGAGTGGCAACAACGGGCGAGATCGGAGGAGGCCCCACGAGGACAGCTGTATTCCCGGTCACGGGCTTCTTAAAGGCAGCTGCTGCCTCCAGCCGATCCCATGTGACCCTCCGCCTCTCCTCCATGGCAGTTCTGTTCTCTTCATCTTCCTCGAATTGGATCTGACAGGTTGAGTAGAGCTCCTCGTCCATCTCCAACAGCATTCTTCTTGCATTAAGGGTGAGGTTGAGAACCGACTGGTTCCAGTGGCTCTTGGAGTTGCGCTCGATCGCAGGGACTACGAGGGGAAGAATCACCTGCCGATTCTGTGATACAATGTTGATTATGCGGTCATTGTTCCAGAAGAAGAGCGCCCGTTCAGCGACCTGAAATATCGAGTGAGCTTTAAACTTTTCAGGAGAAAGAAAAGAGAACTACAATGAAAATAAATGGTCTATAAATCAGTATCAGCAAGTTGTTTCGCTCTCTGTTATGAACGTCAACAAATGCACTCTTGGCCTCGTGGTGTATAGACCAAATGCTGCTTAATTGTATTTTGAAAAGGTTGAAGTGCAAAAATTAATTCACTTTTCTTTTTTCTTGTTATGTACTTGTAAACAATTGCCTTGAACAAAATTGTTTCGGAAGAAAAAACATAACGGGTCTGGTAATTTTTTACTACTTCACCAGTAATTTTCATAAAACCTTCCTCGTTCAAACTTTTCAAATTTGTTTGAAAGAATGAAGGTGACAAGGAACCTTTAGCTTATTATGAAGGTAGCATCACAGGTTTTGGTAATTCAATGTCCTCATTTATATACCTATTTTGATGCAAAAATTCTGACAGTGTTTCTATGCGAAATGGTCTTTAAATATTTGCACTTTTCACAAGTATCCAGTTTCAAATGTCAAATATGATCAACAAGTTATAACTGCTTGATCAGGAATACTAAATAAGATGATGTTACAAAAACAGTGAAGTTAAAAATTCCTCAAATGATGTTTGACCAATTGGAAGATTGGAAGAGGTTAAATTCATTGATTCAAACTAGATGCTTCCTCATATACATTTCAAATGTTGTATTTTGGTTAGACAATTTGTTCACGGAGACATTTTTGACGAAAATATTCGATAGTAGAATACAAGCAAGATCATTTTTCATCATCGTTTCTGTATCACTATTGATTGAAGTATGATATAAGGTTCTACTACCACAGTTTTAGCACTTCAATAAATATATCACATCTAAAAAATATGAAGGGGTATGAAGGGGTATACAAATATGGAGTAAGAAGGGGTATGAAGGGGTATACAAATATGAACGAGTAAGAAGGGGTATGAAGGGGAAAAAAATATGAAGGGGTATACAAATTAGAATTAGCTTTAAAAGAAACGAGCCGAATACATTGTTTTGCCAAAGATGATATTCAGTGTTCTAAATGGCGGCCGCTTCGAACGCCTAGGCGCTCAGATGGAGGAGAACAAACCGCCTTTGCCATAGGCGTAGGTGTAGGTTATGGCAAAGGCGGTCGGAGGCGATTAAGTGACCGTCTTGTTGAGGAGGCGTCCATGGTGCCGATCAGGGACGCCTGAAGTCCAATGCCCAAGCATTTTTTTTTTAATTTTAAATAATATAAAAGTAACAAAAACAAAAAAAACACCCCGCGCATAACTCTTACCTCACTCCTATGCTTAGTCAAGTGAATATGTAGACTTAGAAGATTATGTAACTAGTACGCTTAGTCAAGTCATTGTTGGACTTGAAACTTTGAATTTCAAATTTAGGATTTTGGTAAAAGATAACTACTATTAATCTATTATATACTTTTACCTTTTTTTAATATTATTAGTGATGGATTGCACATATTCCACCTATTACACATAATAAAACAGCACATATTACACATATTACACATAATGGCGTATTGCACATATTACAATAGGACAATTATTTTTTTAATTGCACATATTACACATTAATTGCACGAGGAAGATTTTTTTATGCATAAACACCCTTTAATTACACATATTACACAATGACACGATGAATATTTGAAATTGGATTGCATAATTATAACTTAAAGATTGAAGAATTGGGGCTAAAATTAACTAAATCGGCAAAAAAAAATTCAACCGCCTAAGCCCTAGGCGCCCTTTGACCGAACCGCCATTGCCTAATGCCGTTTACAACACCGCCAAACGCTTTTTACAACACTAATGATATTACCTAGAAGTTTCAAAATTCAGATTCCTTGTTATGCATAACATTAAACCACTTGAATAGCAAACAAAAAGATGCACTTAGTGACACTTGACAGGTACACCAAAACAGAACAACTTTTAGGGGGGTAATTAACTATATCAAACTAAACAGTTGTCTTGTAATAGTCATGCATACATCAACTTGCATGTCCGATGCACATGCCTATTTCAAAACAGTAGATACTATTTACCACTATTTAAGTATTGAGTATGGTTGAGACTTGGGAGAAGTGTTTAATGATCTTCATTTGGATAGATATTGGCTTGACACACTCATAGGTTGGCTTCACAAAACCAATTTGGTTGTAAACTTATAATATATAAATGAATAATGAGAGCCTTGATTCATTACTCCTGACACTGCTGAAAGCAAATGAACTCTTAACTCCAAATCAAGTAACATATATTTGGCATTTCGGGTCCTATTTCAAATTTCTAGGCAGCTGTAATCCACTATAGTTTAATTATCATCTTAAACCTTTTTTCATATCGAAGTAGGGCCAAAAAACGATAAAAGTGTTGAGATAGCTTCATAAAAGAAAGTTTTTACATCCTTATAGTCAGTGTCAACACAAAGTCAAGTAATCATCTATGAGCACCTGACTAACTACCAAGCAAGAGAGGACCATACCACAGAAAGCTTGACACCAGAATGGTAAGTTTATTACCTCTTTAAATCATGCAATCCAAGCTCCTACAATCAAGAAGAATCCCTTTGCAATCCCCTAGGCTAGGAAAACTTCAGAGTTTACACTACTGAATAAGGAATTATGATATTATTTTCTGCAGGAAATATGTTTTTATGATCCATCCCTGAAGGAAGGGCACTCAGTCCTCGGGAGTCCCATCTCCTGCCAATGCAAGTTCCAGAGAGGTTCAATGTCTGCAATCTTATCATCGCATTGTAGATTTACTAATCTACAACTAAAACTAGTGAAATCTTTAGATCACACTGGAGTAGGCTTACGATGTGGAAAGAGTTTCCTCAACGGCATAAGGGGAAAAAACCAAAGATCCGATCCAGATTATAGACCCAACCCAGAATATGAATGTTTGCATTGAATTTAACAGATAAAACAAGTACAGCATCCTGACATGGTTAACCTAACCTAACGACCCAATTGAACAGTTTGAAAGAAATTCGGCTAGAGGAGTGCCCTATAATATATTATAGGGAGTTTGCACTAAATATTGATTACTGTTGTGCAAAATTGAACTTTATAGTAAAGAAAAGGCCATTTCATGTTTATTAGTAGTAAAAGCAAATCACACAAAAAAGATTGAAATTGATACACCATTTGTTGGTGACAATCATATCTGATGGGGATCAAATTCACAATTCCTACTTGAATTCACAACAAAAAAGTAGACCTGAAAAGAAATAACAATCAGAACCAAAGGAAACAAGAAAGATGGATTTTTTACCTGGAAATGGGAGCTATTGAGGCAGTAGCCAATCCTCCGAAACAAAGGAACCATACATTTCTGGAACTCCGCCACATCAGCAGCATCCAACACCTCCTCCAACTCGCTCAAAAACATCACCTCCTTTTGACTACTTGTAACAGGCCAATACTTTAACAAACCCATTACAACTGTACTCGCCAACTTGGGATCCTTCTCAATGAACTGAGTCACACAATAGGTCAACTGTTGAAGATAATTACCTACACTCTTCGGTTTGTGCAGAGGAATCAAAGCCCGCCACAAAAAGATCTTATGCTCCTCCTTCAAAGGCAAAGCAAACCCACTAATCACACTCCCAAAAACTTCCAAAAGCTCACCAATCCCATTATGCCTCTCCGTCTCAAACACAAAGCGATAAAATATATTACTCACCGACCTCCTTATAAAAGGACGATGAACCATAAACTTCCCATAGATCCTATGCAACACCGTCTTCAAACAATCCCTTTCCCTCGGATCCTCCGAATCAAACAAATCCAACAACTTCAATATAAACGAATGATCAAAATACTTCTTCCCCACTTTCGCATCCAAACAACTCGAACCCACAAGCTTTAACAACAAATCATACACCATCTGCAAATGCGTCCACGCGGGATCAAACACCGGCTCTTCCTCCTCTGTCTCCGTCCCACCCGACCGGTGGTAATTTGGAGGGAAAACCCTGAACAAATTAACTGCAAACATCTTACATATCGCCGAAACCATCTGCTCCGTCAACCGGGCAGGACCCGTATCAATAAACTCAATAAGATCCACCAAAGCTTGCTTCTTTAAATCCCTCTCCGACGATCCCTTCTCCGAATCACTAAAATCGAACACCACCGAGCAAAAATTCGCCTTGCTAATGAAAAGATTGGGTTTTTCTTGATTCGTCACATCCGTAAAGCCCAAAAGAGGCTCTGCCCCTGCGAAAAAGCTCGAAGGGAACACTGCGGAGGAGGTTCTCTTAGGGTTAGGGTTAGAGTTGCCATTGGTGCTGACGTCACTTGTTGTTCTCCTAAGGGGACCCGAATGTGGGTCCGATTTCGACGATTTTTTCGGCAATTTGCTTAGAAATTGCTTCCACATGGTTACGAAAAGATCTTAAATTAGGGTTTTAAACAACCAAAACCCTAATTTCTAAAATTCACGAAAGTGACTAAAATTGAAAATGAAGGAAGAGGAAAAGTACGAACTTTGATGGTGAGGAAACCCTAGAAGTGGCCGGAAACGGCAGGAATTGGTCGGAATTGGGCAGATCTGGGGAAGTCGACGGCGCAGATTTCAGATCTGGCGGCGGAATTGGGATCGGAGGAGGGGAAGTGGGTGGATTGCGAGGTCGGGGGTTGGCATTGAGATTTGGATTTGAAAGAGAGAGAGAGAGAGAGTGGGGAAGGAGGAGTAGAGGGGGGAAAGAAGGAAGGGAAATTGGACAAATAGTCCTGAAACAGCTTGATATTTGCATTTTCGACCTCTACTTTTTTTCTTTTTTGAAAATGAGTTTTTATATATGTCCCCTTCGCAAGTTTGATTTTGCTGATTTCTTTATCCAGAAGCGAACTTGGTAAGAGTATCTCCAGTCGTCGGCTATTTTGCCAAATTTTTCAAAATTTGGCAAAAAAGATGTTGTAGTAGTTGATCAAATACCAGAAATTTGATTTTCGGAGCTACAGTAATCAGCTATATTTGACAGACGAAATGACAATGTCAAAATATAAGTAACGAAAGATGATTTTTTGTCGGAAAGATCAGACGAAATATTATTTTTCGTCGGAGAGATTTTTTTTCACGCGTATTCATCGGACGAGGGATTATTCCCCATCCCTTTAATTTTTTTTAGAAAAATTTGGTCCGTTACTTTTTTAAAAAACAAAAAAACCTCAAACGAGTAATCATATCCCGTCCTAGAATCCAGCAGGTAAAATTTTTGATTTTTTTTTTGGGGTTTATATGTCACTATCAGACCCCTTTAATTATTATTTTTTAGGATTTTTTTTTAACGTCGAACGGAAAATAATTTCCTGTCCGTCCTATTTGAATTTCGAAAAGCCAAATTTTAGCTAACAACGACTATAGACCAAAGCTACTTTTGCTATTTGCTATATGCCAAATATCCAAATTTTGATTTTAACGACTACAAATGCTCTAAGAAAGTCAATTGTAATTACAAGAATGTAATTAGTGATGGAAGAGTTGCGAATAAATTTGTGGACAACTAATGTTTTATTGAATTACTAGATTTGTCTGTGGGCTCTTCGGAACGATACAGCATATGAAAGTCTTGTAAACAGTAAAAAAACAATTATGTAGCTCAGGTTTGAATAGTAAAACAATAGTTGTAAATAAAAGTCCATGTTTCCATTTGTATATGTTGATAAATAATTATAAATGAGGGTGTAAAATCCAACTTCTTAGAACTTTGAGTGTGGAAAATGATGAAATTTAACTATTGATGAGATATTTGTTATTTTCAATGTAAAATGAGCAATAAAAAAATGCATAAAAAATCTAAAATTTTATAAACCTGAAATCTGAAAATATAAATTTCTAAGTAAATAGAGAGAGAATGAGAGGGAGAGAGAAAAAAATAAAAAATAAATAAAGGGGTTGTTTGGGGGAATTTGAATTTGAATTTGAATTTTGGGGGGAGAACTTTTGGGCGAAAAAATTTGTTTTGTGAGGTTAGATATGGACCATTGATTTCAACCCAATTGAATGTGAGCCATTTGATAGATTTCTTTGTGTTTTATTATATAGACTAGATTTGCCCGTGGGCACGTGCCTCTGGCACGTCTTCGGAACGATACAGCATATAAATGTCTTGTAAACAGTAAAACAACAATTATTTTGCTCAAGTTTGAATAGTAAAACAATAACTAGTTGTAAATAAAAGTCCACGTTTCCATTAGTATATATTGAAAAATAATTATAAATGGGGGTGTAAAATCCAACTTCTTAAAACTTTGAGTGTGAAAAATAATGACATTTAACTGTTGATGAGATATTTGCTATTTTCAATGTAATTGAGCAATAAAAAATATATAAAAAATATGAAAATTTACAAACCTGAAATATGAAAATATAAATTTCTACGTAAATAGAAAGAGAATGAGAGAGAGAGAGAGAAAAATAAATAAATAAATAAATAAAGGAGTTATTTTGGGAATTTGAATTTGAATTTTGAGGAAAAACTTTTGGCCGGAAAAATATATTTTATGAGGTTAGATCTGGACCATTGATTTCAACCGTATTGAATGAGAGCCACTTGATAGCTTTCTCTGTGTTTTATTATATAGATTATTCATTTGAAGGATACCTTTGAGATGTTAAATATGTTATAGAATAATAGAATAATAAGTTTAAATGAACTTATGGAAAAAAAAATTATCACTAAGTGCAATTAAAAACTGGAAAAAATGCTTCAGAAAAAATGTAGTGTAGTTTCTTGTGCATAGTTATGAACGCTTGTTAAATTATTGGTATGGTTAGATATCATATGTTTATTTTCTTATTTTTCCTTTAAATGTTCTATCGAAAAGAAAAGGCAGAGTTAGAGCACCCACACTCGTGTGCTATTTATGCATAAAATATATTTTATAGCAAATGACCAGTTGCAGTCGTTTGCTATTTATGCATTTTTTGACAAAATAGTGACAGTAGATTGCTATAAATAAGAGTAGAAATGAGAGAAATGCATATTATGAAGAATGCAACTTCACTTTCCGTCCCACTGAAAAAAGTTATTTTTTAATTCTCCGACGCCACTCCACTTTCCGTCCCTCCCTTAAAAAATTAATTTTTCGTAATTAAAAACCCTCCAATTTTTTTTTTTTAACCCTCGGACGGAACTTGTAGTTCCATCCAGTGGGGTGGGCTTTTAAATTTTTTTTTTCAACTGAAAAATGGTTTTAAATATTAAAAAATTCGAAAAAAATCCGAAAAAACCATGGGACACAACTTCAACTTCCATTTGTCACTTTTTGATTTTTTTTTTCTTCCGACGCAACTTCAACTTTCGTCTAACAATAAAAAAACTATTTAAATAATTCAGTTCGCCCTTGGACACAACTACAAAATTCGTCTTGTTTTTTTAATCTTAATTTGCTATAAAATAGTATTGTACGCACTGCAGCAAAAGCTAAAAAAACTATATGTAAATATGCATTTATTCATTTTTTGACATTCACGACTGTGGATGCTCTTACATATCTTGATGGTGAAACATTAATATCATCAATAGTCTAATTTTCTAATTTGGCATAAATTTCAAAACTAATACATAGACGTTTTTTATATCATATTTTATTCGAAAAAGATTATGTATGAGCGGTAGGGCTGCAATCGAGTCGAGCCGAGCCGAATACCTTCAAGCTCGAGCTCGGCTCGTTTACGAAACGAGCTTAGTTTTGAGGCTCGAGCTCGATTCGAGTCGAGCTCGGCTCGAGCTCGATTCGAGTCGAGCTTTGACCGTATTCAAACCGAATAGCTTGCGAGCTTAGCCTAAATATTAAAAAAAACTTCAATTCGAGCTCGGCTCGTGCTCGTTTACAAAACGAGCTAACCGAGCTCGAGCCGAATAGCTCGCGAATAGCTCGATTCATTTGCAGCCATAATGAGCGGCTTTTCTTATAATTTAGAGAGGCGAATTCAAAATAAGAAACTGGTGTTTGATATACTAATATTAAGGATGAGAGGGTGTTATTTACAAAAGTGTAAAAGAAAAGGTAACAGCCGAAAGGGATAGCCCTAACTTGCGCCGGCGTCAGCCTGTTCGATCTCAACCGTTGGAACTGATCAGTTTACTGTCCAACCACTGCTTAAAGATAAGGGGAATCATTTTAGCTTATCAAGTTCCAATGAAAAATGACAAAAAATGACATAACTTAGAGCATCCACAATGGTATTTTTCATATTGTATAATATGGAAGCTACAGTAATAGCATATGGGGCAAGGTGATGCAGTGGTTGTTTCCTAATTTTTTTTTTAAATGGAAGAGATGGTATAACATATACCGTCCCTAAAAGAAAGAAAAAAAAAACGTTAAAGCGTCGGACGGGATAACATATCCCGTCCTAGAAATAGGTAACTTTATTTACAAATATTAATTACTTATTAACTATTAAGTTATATTAATTAAATAAATTAAATAATATAATATTAACTAAACCTAATTATAAACTAACTAATCCTAAAATTAACTACACCTCCGGTATAACATCCCTTGGACGGGAGAACATCTCTTGGACGGTACATGTTGTACCGTCCGGGAAATCAGGGGATTTTTTTTTATAATTTTTTTGGGCAAAATTTGGCCGTCGGATTAAAAAAAATTTAAAAAAAATTAGAAAATTAGGACGGTATATGTTATACCGTCCGAAGCGAATAAAAAATATTAAAATAAGAGGGACGGTATATGTTATACCGTCCTTTATAATTTGAGAATCGCTACTTTGTTTCTCATATTTGAGAAACGAATATAGAAAGTTTGCCAAAAAATGGCAAAATAGAAAACCGTTGCAACATGCCATTTGCTATGATATGGCAAATTGGCAAATATAAAAGCATCCACAATGGTTTCTTATAAATGGCAAATTGCCATTTTATAAGAAACGGATCGCTGCAATGGTTTTTCATTTTGCTATTTTATAGCAAACCTGCTATATTCGTTTCTCATATATGAGAAACAGAATAGCGATTCTCAAATTTTAAAAGACGGTACAACATATACCGTCCGGTATATGTTCTACCGTCTCATTAATTTTATTTTTTTTTAAAGTGGGTCAGACGGTATAACATTTACCGTCCGGTATATGTTATACAGGCCCACGTATATTATTTTATTTTTTTTAAATTTTTTTTCTAATCCAACGGTCAGATTTATTTAAAAAAAAAAATTTAAAAATCTCAAACGGTATAACATATCCCGGCCGGGATATGTTATACCGGCTGACAATAATCTGTGAGGTTTAGTGGGTTTAATAGGTTTTAGTCGGTAGGTTAGTTATTATTATATTATTTAATTTATTTAATTAATATAGTTTAATAGTTAATAAGTAATTAATTTTTTTAAATTTATTTTTAAACGATGAGACGGTATAACATTTACCGTCGCTCGCTTATTTTCTAAAAAATGAGAAATATATAGCAAACGACCACTGCAGCTAGCATGCTTATTTACTATTGCTGTAAATGCCTTATGTTAGCAAATGAGAAAAACCATTGTGGATGCTCTAAGAAACCACTGTGATGCTCTTAAAGTTTTGAAATTGGTCGATTACAGCTGAATTGTTCTGAGGGTACAGTTTAAGAGTAAAGTGACGCAGTTTAGAATAATAATGGAGGTCGACATGAGGTCCCAAGATTTGATATTTAATTATTCATATAATTAATTATTATTTGTTTATATATTTAATAATGTGATTAGATGTCTGATGCGATGTGGAAAGAGAAAGAGTGATTGAGATAGATCCATGGAATTTTTATTAGTTTCAATCTCAAATACTATGATGTCACTTATTAATTGTTTATTTACTAGTTTATTAATGGAATTCATAATGTTAACATTGCTTTATTTTAAGAAAATAAAGGCTAAGCTTTGTACAATTTGGCAAGCGGCAGTAGGGGGAGAAAAATGACAATATGCCTGATTTGGGTTGGATACTGCACTTAAGATTTTTGAGGGTTCAATTTGGACACAAATACTTGTTGGAAATACAGATATATTTTTAATATAATAGAATATTTTTGTGTATAATATTGTATAGAGCAATACGTAATTATACGTATTATCTGTTAGTTGTTGGACCGGATTGAGTGGGCATAAAGCTCAGTATCCAAAATTCAGTTTTATCCTATATATACTGGTCTTGTGGTAGTGCAGGTGATAATTTCAGTGCTGATAATCAGGGTATTATTAAAAAATCAATTAATGTAAATATCTCTCCATTATCCCATTTTCTCCACTAACCCCATGATCTCCATGTTCTCCACTCACCATTTACTCCATGTATGCCTTTTAAACTTCTTTTGTAAGCCTATAAATAGGCTTGTACAGACTTGAAGAAATGAGGAGAACACAAATTATACTCTATTCTCTTGTCTCTTATACTTTCAGCATCGTCACTATTATTTTTACAACATTGTCTCTATTATTTTTACAACACGTTATCAGCACGAGGCTCTACTTCAACTATTCGAGGTATTTTTTTGTTCATAATTATTTCAATTACATTTTTTTTTTGTTTATACTTATATTATAATATTAAGGTCACTATAACTAAGTATGCTCTACACTCGCCATTCATTTGGATCTTGTGTATCAGAAAAGTTATAGTTTGATCTAATATTTATTTTTTTCTAATTGCACATTATATATATATATATATATATATATATATATATATATATATATATATATATATATATAGTTTCATCATATCAAACCTTGTCAAGCTTGAATTTGAAGCGCTCTTCATATTACCGGCAAGAATTACTTGTCGTGGGTGTTGGATGCGGAGATCCATTTGGATGCTAAAGGTCTCAAGGAGATAATTGATGAATCAAAAGAAACATCCAACCAAAATAAGGCGAAGGCAATGATATTTCTTTGCCATCACCTTCATGAGGGGTTGAAAGTTGAATACCTCACGGTCAAAGATCCTGCAGATCTTTGGAAATCACTGAAAGAGAGGTATGATCATCAGAAAACTGTGATTCTTCCGAAAGCACGTTACGACTGGTTGCATCTCCGTTTTCAAGATTTTAAATCTGTTAGTGAGTATAACTCGGCTATTTTTCGAATCAGTTCACAAATGAAATTATGTGGTTAAACTATTACTGATTCTGATATGATGGAAAAAACGTTATCCACGTTTCATGCATCTAATGTGCTCTTGCAACAACAATACCGTGAAAAGGGTTTTACAAAATACGGGGATTTGATATCCTGTCTTCTTGTTGCTTAGCAAAATAATGAGTTATTGATGAAAAATTATGAGTCTCGTCCTACTGGCTCTGCTCCATTCCCTGAAGTGAATGTGATAGCATTCAATAATATTCGTGGTCGTGGTCGTGGCCGAGGCCGCGGACATGGACATGGACGAGGAAGAGGAAGAGGTTATTTCCCCGGTGGTCGACGTAACCACAATGTTAGGGATGAATCATGAGGAAACAATGATGGTGGCATGAATAAGAAGATGAAGGAAAGCATCTGCCACCGATGCGGGATGCAAGGCCATTGGTCGCGTACTTGTCGTACTCCCAAGCATTTTGTTGATCTTTATCAAGAGTCGTTGAAGAACAAAGGAAAGAATGTTGAAGCAAATTTCATTGCTGACGACTCTAATGATTTCACTGAAGGCCTCGATGATTTAATGCACCTAGATGCAGCTGATTCCCTTATCCATCCTGAAGATGGAAGTGACCAGAAGTGATCAAGATGCTTATGATATTTGAAGTTTCTTTCTGCTTGTTAATTTGTTTCTATATTTAAGTTTGCTATGAACTATGTTTTATTTCACTTTGTTTTAGTTTTGTTAAAGTTTTTCTTTAGCTTAATTTTATTTTAAATTAATGTCATTCTTCATTATTATTATATGCTTTATATTGCTTTCAAGTTTATTTATTCGCTTTTTTTTCTCTCTTTATCTAGATTATGAATATGTATCAATCCAAGATCCAAGTTGGGGATATATGTCTTGCAGACAGTGCTACTACACACACCATTCTTAAAGATAAGAAATATTTTTCTAATATGAAAAATGATCAAGAACATGTCAATACCATATCAGGTTGTGCAAAGATAATTGAAGGCTCCGAAAGAGCAAATTTTATAATGCCAGAAGGCACAAAATTCATAATTGAAAATGCATTATTTTTGCCTAAGTCTCAAAGAAACTTATTAAGTTTTAAAGATATTCGTCTAAATGGATATCATATTGAGACTATGAATGAAAGAGGTATTGAATATCTTTGTACTACCTCAACTATGATGGGCAAAAAGTGTGTGTTAGAAAAATTACAAGCTTTCTCATCTGGATTGTATTATATAACTATAAGAATGGTTAAATCATATAATACAGTAAATATGAAGTTTACTGATACTGTAAACCAGAAGTTTACAGATATATTTAAGGTTTGGCATGATCGGTTAGGTCATCCCGGTTCAACGATGATGTAGAAAATTATCGAGAAATCATGTGGTCATTCATTGAAAAACCAGAAGATTTTTCAATCCCATGAATTTTCGTGTGTTGCTTGTTCCAAAGGAAAGTTAATTACAAGGCCCTCACCAGCCAAAATAAAGAACGAATCACAATCGTTTTTAGAACAAATTCATGGTGATATATGTGGTCCGATTCATCCCCCGTGTGGACCGTTTCAGTATTTTATGGCCCTAATTGACTCATCAACTCGATGGTCACATGTGTGTTTATTATCATATCGTAATTTGGCTTTTGCAAGATTACTTGCACAAATAATTCGGTCGCGGACACATTTTCCTCATTATCTGATAAAGACAATTCGTCTTGATAATGCTGGTGAATTTACATCCCAATCTTTTATGAACTATTGTATGTCAATTGGAATAAAAGTGGAACATCCAGTAGCCTATGTTCACACTCAAAATGGTTTGGCAGAATCATTTATAAAATGTGTCATGCCCCGCTTCCCGGAATATAGGAACACAGACACGTAACTGAGGCCCAGCGAATGATATAAGTACGCCAACTCATATCATCCATAAGCTGTACCAGTCTTAGCTCAACAATATAAGAAAAATGAATCACAACCACGCAGGAAACATAATCACATAAACGAGAATGGAATTCAATAACCAGATCTAGAAAATAAGAACTTACTGAATAGCTCGAGAGACTCATGCTCCAATTGTAGAAGAGCCGCTCACAAATGCCTTCTGAAAATTCTCCTTATGCACCTGTACTTGTTCATCTAAAAAGAAAGAATAATTTGTCCTTAGAGCAAGTACGGACAGCAAGTAGTGAAAAGCAGAGAGTAAAGGACAAGGTACGTGAAAGAATATAAATCAAGATCAAATTGCAAAGACAATAATGGTACTAATAACAATGGGCATAATCAAGTATATATACATGTCAAGTAGGTCTATTATCAAGTTGTTTCTCCTATCTAGTGCACGTACTACTGCATCCCATACTACAGGTTCGATGCACGCACGACAGTGTTCGTTTTAGACTTCGTGGTGGGGTCAACAGAGCGTGTACTCAGTGTATCATGACAACAAGATAACAAGATAACAAGTTCACGTCTCCACAAGTAATTCTCCACCTTCCACGCCAAGTTCATGTAACAAGTTAACAAGATAACAAGTTCACGTCTCCACAAGTAATTCTCTACCTTCCACGCCAAGTTCATGTAACAAGATAACAAGTTCACGTCTCCACAAGTAATTCTCCACCTTCCACGCCAAGTTCATGTAACAAGATAACAAGATAACAAGTTCACGTCTCCACAAGTAATTCTCCACCTTCTACCGAGTACATTTTCTGAGACTGTCCACTACTAGGTCAACCCTTAGAAACCCCAGCTTGTTTAGTATTTTATTACTAAGTCATATATCTACATGCAAGTAGGTATTAGAATGTCAAGGGGATGATAATAATGCAGCAACATGATGCATTACACAATAATAAACAAGAACTGGTAAATCTAAAACAATAATTCCCTTTATATTATTTTAACCAATTCCTAATATAACGGGGTCGAAACCTCAGTACAAGACAAACAAGGCAGCATCACATAAATGTTAATCAAGTGGGCAATTATCGAGTCATTGTATCATGCATGTATCAAGACCAATGTACAACAAGTAGTGTGAATTTTTCTAGTAAACAAGTCAAGTGAATTTTTCCAGTAACAAGTCAAGTTTACCATGTCAAGTTCAAGTAACAACATGTATTTAATCACGACGTGTTTTCTCATGTACAAGTTTATTTATTTATTCCATGTCAAATGTATGTCTAGGCTTGGATTTGAGTCAATGGATAATATTAAGAGGTCAAGAGTACGTCGAGTTAGCTCGTGTAAACCCTAGATACTCCTAACAGAAGGGACACAAGGCAGAGTTAACGATAAATAAATTGGAACTACTTGCATAAGAGGTCAATTAATCTTGAACTAGAATAAATAAAATAGTTTAAGTGGACTTGCCTTTTTCCTTGTAGACGGTTCAAATAATTAATAAGAATAATGGGATTAGAATCCCAGGGAGCAATCCCAAGAACACGTGCGAAGACCGAGCGAGAAAATCCAAGCAAATAACAGCAACAAACAGTAGATAATTTCCCCACACTGGATCAGGCAAAACAGCGAACACAATTTCAGATCCGAAGTGCACAGAACACGAAACACCGGAAGCAACCAATAGATTTCCTTCTCCTCACACCCAATCCAGACAGAATAGCGAACAGCAGGAAAGGGATCTGGCGTGGCCGAACAGCAACCAGCAAGAAGCAGCCAATCAAATCGCAGCTCTACACCGGATCGGCCAGAACACCACACAACAGAATCGGATCCGCTGTGCACGCAACACCGAACAGCAAATGCCCCCTACTCACCGTCCTCCTCCTTCCTTACTTCGACTGAGCGAGAGGGAGTGGCACGAGGGAGAAGCGGCGGCCGGCTTGGGCGACTGGAGGTCGCGACTGCGACTGGGGAGGCGCGGCATTCGGGAGGAGGACGGCAGGCAAGACTCCGATGATGGCGGATGGGTTCGTCAATAGGATTGAGTTCGAGCCGGAGGGCAGGGATGAAGACGAGGGGGCTTTCGGTGGTTGCAGGCGAGAAGTTGAAGGCGGTTCGAGTGGGGAGCGCTCGAAGGAGGAAGGCGAGGAACGATGAAGGTGTGTCGCGAGGTTGAAGACCAGGCGATCCTCTGTTTTTCGAAAGTGAACAGAGGAGTGGACAGCGGTGATGATGAACAGGGCGGAGTCGACTGGAGGGTGACTCGACAATGGCGGGGGCTGTCGACTGTGGTTGGAGGTCGGGAGCGCGACTAAGGAGGAGGGCGAGTGCTCGAGGACTGGGGAGTAATGGCGGCGATGGCGACGCTTGAGGGTCGAGGAGGGCTCAGGTGGCGTGGTCGACGTTTCGACGAGGTGGTGCTCGAGTCGAGGGAGGCTCGACGAAAGGAAGAAGAACACGATTGCGGTGGGTTCTGGCTTTGGCGTCGACGAGGTGAGCAGCGGGGGTCGAAGGCAGAGGCAGTCGATCGAGGGAGATGGTGAGGTAGAGGATGATGGCGGAGTTGGCCTTGCTTCGGGTTCTCGGAGATGTTGACGAGGAAGAAGGTGGGTCTGGTGGAGCTCGAGGTCGGTGAAGTGAATCAGTAGAATAAACGAATTATTATCGTAGACCACCCTTGCCCAGGTGGGAGACGAAGGGGGAGGGTGCTGTTGTGTTTTGGGTTTGATTTGGGTTCTGTTGGAAAACAGGAGAGGGAGAGAGATAGTAACGGGAGAGAGGGGGTTTGGGGTATTAAGGAAATAATAAAACAATTATTATTATAATGGGGGTAGTTAGAGATAATGGGGATGTGGTTACGGGGATGTGGGAAGAGTGGGAAGAAGTTGAGAAATTGCATACGGGTGAGTATATGGGTTTGTGGGTTTGGATTTAGGGTTAGAGTTCAATAGGAGATGAGATTGGGTTTGGGCTAAAATCCAACAAGAGGTGAGCTACTCTTTGGGCTTCAAATGAATATAACATAAATTCAATAATAATTGTGGGCTTCAAACCAAAAAGAGGAGAGACAAGATTTGCAGTTGGAATATAAATTTGGATCTCAATAGGAGATTCAAAACGATTTTAAATGCATTGGAATGATTTATACAGAATTTGAAATACCAGAATACATGGAGAAAAGAAGAGAACTGGAAATCCGTATAATCGGAAACAGGGGTTACAAAACGGATCCAATGGATTGCTAGACCAATGATTATGAAATCAAATGTCCCTGTTTGGGCCTGGGGACATGCTGTTTTACATGCAGCACAACTTATACGCATTCGGTCAACCAATTATAATGATAATTCTCCCCTACAATTGGTTCATGGTCAGGAACCAAATATTTCCCATTTACAAATTTTCGGATGTGCGGTCTATGTCCCAATTAATCCACCACAACACACAAAAATGGGACCTCAAAGGAGGACGGGAATATATGTTGGGTATGAATCTCCATCTATAATCAAGTATATTGAACCGACGACTGGAGATTTGTTTACTGCAAGGTTTGCAGATTGTCACTTTGATGAATCACTATTCCCAACATTAAGGGGAGATAAATCATGAACCTACCTCTGTGGAAGAGTGTAGAAAAATAAATGATTGGCCAAATGGAAAGAGGCAATTAAGTCTGAATTAGACTCGTTTGAAAAACGAGGAGTTTTTGGACCTGTAGTCCGAACACCAAAAGAGATCAAACCAATAGGCTATAAATGGATATTTGTACGAAAAAGAAATAAACGAAATGTGATTACTAGATATAAAGTACAGCTTGTCGCACAAGGTTTTACCCAGATGCCTGGTGTTGATTATGAAGAGACATATTGTCCTGTGATAGATGCAATAACATTTCGATATTTGATATCTCTGGCAGTGCATGAAAGACTTAAATGCGCCTTATGGATGTGGTCACGGCCTATTTGTATGGTTCGTTAGACCCTGATATATATATGAAAATCCCTGAAGGATTTAAAGTGCCAGAAGCACATAATGATAATTCCCGGAAAATTTACTCAGTTAAGTTAAACAAAGCGTTATATGGATTGAAATAATCAGGACGGATGTGGTATAACCGTCTGAGTGAATTTTTTATAAAAGAGGGTTATAACAATGATCCTATATGCCCATGTGTGTTTATAAAAAGTTTAGGATCAAAATTTGTTATAATTGTTGTTTATGTTGATGATTTAAATATCATCGGAAGTCCTGAAGAGTTATTACAGGCTGTGCAATGTTTAAAGAGAATTTGAAATGAAAGACCTTGGAAAAACAAGATATTGTTTAGTTCTTCAAATTGAACATTTGAAAGATGGGATTTTCTTGCATCAATCCACTTATCTGGAAAAAGTACTTAAAAGGTTTTACATGGATAAAGCTCATCCCTTAAGTACTCCCATGGTAGTGAGGTCATTAGATGTTAATAAAGATGTGTTTAGACCTCGTGAGGAACATGAAGAACTACTTGGTCCTGAAGTACCATATCTTAGTGCCATTGGAGCATTGATGTATCTTGCTAACAATACACGTCCTGATATATCTTTTGCGGTAAATTTATTGGCAAGATATAGTTCCTCACCAACTCGAAGACATTGGAATGGTGTGAAACATATATTTAGATATCTTCGAGGGACCATGGATATGGGCTTGTATTATTCTAACCTGTCCAAATCAGATTTAATTGGATATGCAGATGCAGGATATTTATCTGATCCACATAAAGCCCGATCTCAATCAGGATGTGTTCACCTGCAGAGGAACAACAATTTCATGGCGTTCTACAAAGCAAACACTAGTAGAAACTTCAACTAATCATGCAGAAATATTGGCAATCCACGAGGCAAGTCGTGAATGTGTTTGGTTGAGGTCGATATCTCAATATAGCCGGGGAACGTGTAGCCTTTCAGTCGATAAAGATATCCCCACAACCTTATTTAAAGATAATACAACATGCATAGCTCAGCTAAAGGATGGCTACATCAAAGGTGATAAAACGAAGCATATCTCACCAAAGTTCTTCTTCACTCATGATCTTCAACAAAAGGGTGAAATAAGTGTTCAGCAGATAAAATCAAGTGAGAATCCAGCAGATTTGTTCACCAAGGCTCTACCCACGACAACATTTGAAAAGATGGTAAACATGATTGGGATGCGTCATTGAAAGATCTAAAAGGATGATCTTTTCAGGGGGGAGAAAAGATATGCACTGCACTCTTTTTCCCTTCACCAAGTTTTGTCCCATTGGGTTTTCTTGGTAAGGTTTTTAATGAGGCAGTATCGAGGCATATTCTTATCCACAATTACGAGACATTCAAGGGGGAGTGTTAAAAAATTAATTAATGTGAATGTCTCTCCATTATCCCATTTTCTCCACTAACCCCATGATCTCCATGTTCTTCACTCACCATTTACTCCATGTTTGTCCTTTCAACTTCTTTTGTAAGCCTATAAATAGGCTTGTACAAACTTGAAGAAATGAGGAGAATACAAATTATACTCTATTCTCTTGTCTCTTATACTTTCCAGCATCGTCACTATTATTTTTACAACAACGTCTCTATTATTTTTACAACAGGTATATTATCTCAAGTAGTAGGATATTAAACTCTAACCCTAATGTCTCTTTGTTCTTATTCTCATTATTATTAACAACATTGAGATATTGAATTTTAATTTTGAGATTAAGAGAGAGATCATCGGAATCTAATCGTCGTTGTCGTTGAAGTCACCGTTCGTTGGGATTTTGTCGTCGTTGCTAATCACCGCCGCCGTTGTCATTGCCACCTCCACAATTACCACTGTCGCTACCTCCACTCACTTCTCCATCGATCTCTGTGTGAGATCTGAGAAGATCCAACTCAATCCAATTATTTCAATGGCTGTGAGTTGGGGTTTGGACATCGGATTTGATCTAGATCCGATCCAAATGAAGGAATTATATTAGGTGGGTTCTTGTTGTTCTGTGTTCGGCCCAAGGATGGGATCTGCTGCGTTGCTGCAGCTTGAGTCAGATCTGAGGCTTCTATTCGCTGTTTTTTAATGTTGTCTGCAGCATCAGATCCTTTGCTTTTGTGCTGTGCATTCAGATCCAACCCTCAACTGCCTCTTGATCTTCATCAAGATTCGGTCCACAATGATCTTTATGATTTGTGATTTTTTATTTAATTAAATTTCTATTTTATTGTTTTATATCAGTTTAACAGAATACCCATCATCTTTCTCTGAAATTAGGTGAGTAGTAATTACTCAAAATAAACCCTATATTTTCTGAAATTTATTGTTTATTCATTTGAGATGGAAAAACATAATTGTCCGTACGAGGTTCCTAAACTAAATAGGTTTAGCCGTTCTGAATTTAATAGTTGGAAGAGGAAAGCACAATACAAGATGAAATTTATGAAAAATTTCTATACTTGTCAAACAACTTATGATGATTGTGTTGAGGATGTGGATGATGCAACTTGGGTGACATATGAGGACTTGTGTAACGAATTCATACTAAACAACATATCAGATCGTCTTGCAGATGTGTACATGAAGTGTGAGACAACGAATGAGATATGTGACAACTTGCTAGATGAATTTAAGAAGGAGGAAGTCTCCAAGGCACATTTGGTGGATAAATTTATGGCATTTGACTTCAAAGAGGACAAAGCTATTATCTCTCAGGTAGCAAATTTTGAAAATATAGTAGGAAAACTAAAATATGAGAATATCACTGTGTGTGATGGGTTTCTTGGTGGTTGTATAATTTACAAATTACATGCTTCGTGACTCTCATTTAAACAGAGATGTATATGTTGTCTGAACAGATTAAACTTGTACATCTTAAACGTTGTATTAAGGTTGAAGATGAGACTAGAAATAAAATGAATATATAATTGGTTAACAAACAACTCTTCATAGCAAAAAAACTGACCAATAATAAATATGTTCCTAAGTTTAAGAAAAAAACAAGTTTAATCCTAAGGATGAACCAACTAAGGTAGAGGTTACGAAGAAGATTGTTTAAAAAAAAAGGAAAGTGCTACAATTGCAAGAAGTGGGGTCACCATGCCTCTAAGTGTAGGCTACTAAAAAAGAAACAACCCAACATAGAAAATGTGAACTTGCTAGTGGGAACAACTAAGCCCACCAAATTTGTTTGTGTTGTTGGTGATGTTAAGGCCAGTACCTCTGATAGTTGATTGGATTTGGGAGCCACCTATCACACATGCAATGTCGAAGGCCTATTAACTGATTTCAAAGGTGCAAATGAGTCAGTGTGAATAGCGAATGGAGAATCAGTCAGTGTACTTCATACTGGAATCGCTAATCACAGCCTCTCATCAGGTAAAATTTTAATTGCGTAACTTTAATTTTACATAATTTTAAATATGTACATGTTTTAGCAAAGTACTTGATATGTATAAGCTTACTAAATCATGCCGGTATGATAGTTACTATGATTAGTGGTAAAGTTATAATATTTGTTAATTCATTCTATTTTTGTTGTGCATATTTGGTTAATGGCATTGATGTGGGAAAAATCGTGAGCGATCTCCACCGATGATCCTTGCACGAATCGCAAAGCACCAAACCAGGCCCAACGCCAACCTCCCTATTGGCCCAAGCCAGAAAGCTCCCCAGGCCTTCCGCAAGCCCATTCATGCATCCGGATAAACCGCCTACCACTCTAGGAGCTCCGTCGGTTACGCCGTAACCGTACCCTCATAACTCATGGGAGTAACTAATCACAGATCCGAGATCAAGCATATTGGATACCGCACTAAGAGCGGGCGGTAATGGATCATTCTTAAAGGACCTATAAACACTACATAGGGTAGACCATGACAGGTAAGGACTCTTTCACCATAGAATCCTCTCCACTTGATAGTTGCTTTCTAACTTAAGCATTTAAGGGACTGTCACGGGGAACACTCCTGGTGTTTCAGACTTGATTTTGCAGGTGGACGAAGCAGCCATCAAAGACCGAACTAACCCGGGGTTCCTTCAAATCCCAAACGAAGGTCGGGATCATTGCGGTTTCCTTAAATACAAAGAACTCATATAATATGTTGCTCCCAAACCCTAAGAAAAAGAGCGCAACAGATTGGCACCTTCTGTGGGAAATTGTAGATCAATTCAACCCCCAACCCAAGTTCTTGTCCGAAGTGACCCACTTTCATGGCTCCCAAAACCAAGAGGATCGCCGCCACAGGGCCTTCGGTCCCTCCTCCCCCACCGGTCCGTAGCCCCACGAATACATAGGGCTTGCAGAGATAATAAACTGAGAATCCGCAGGGACCAGTTTCGAGCGCATCCCGCTCCGTCTCAAAGGCGGTCGAACAACATGTGGCAGACGACCTCCGGATCATCATCAACAGTCGATCCAACAAGGGAGACCTCCGAAACCAACTCAATCATTCAAGGGGAGGGACCACACCATCAAACCCGGCTCCGAACCACAATACTCTTCGGTCCTGAGGCCGAGATAGATGACACAACCACTCACCGAGAGATCGCCAACGTCCCAGCGGCCACGACGGAAAGGGCTACATCACTCGTGCGAGTTCTAAGAGTTTCAGGCAGAAGTCCTACGGGTACTTCGTGGAAGAACCCGGGATGGACGACGTCTGGCTAGATAACAAATTGAGAACTCTGGGGAAGAGGAGTCCCACAGGTCATCTAGAACTGGAGATAGGCAGGACAATGTCTGAAGACGTCTTCAGAACATGGAAGACCGCCTAGCTCGGATAGGCGAGAAAGGGGGACGATTTAAACAGGTTCGTCAACTATCCAGACCGCCTTCTCTGCCCGAATCCTCGACGCCCCTATTTCAAGGAACTTCAAACCTCTACAGTTCGAGACGTACAACAGAGAGACAAATCCTGCTGATCACATAGAGAGCTTAGAACCATTCTCACGATGATTCACAACAACTCGGATCCTCTCATGTGTCGCACATTCCTAGCCACTCTGTGTGGTCCGCCTCGAGAATGGTTCTAAGCTCACCCCTGGTTCAATTTTCTCCTTCGATCATCTCGAAGAGAACTTCCTCACGCACTTCATGACTAGTCACAAGGCGAAAAAGACCAGTGCCTCCTCTCTGGATCTAAAACAGAAGGATGGAGAGTCCCTCCGAGTCTTCATCCAAAGATTCACGGCAGAAGTCAGGAAAATATCCTCCCTCGATGTCAGGGTTGCCGCGGCGGCATTCCGAAACAACGTCTGCCACGACTAGTTGAAACCTTCCTCGCCAAAAAACCGCCCATCATTTTTTCTGATGATCTTCTACAAAGGGTCAAAAAATATATCCAAGCCGAAGAGGCTTTGCATCCCGGCGGCTGGAAGAATACCCCAACGAAGGGGAAAAGGAAGGCCGATGAGTCCAAGGTCCCGAAGAAGTCACATAAGGACCTTACTGGTCAGAGGCTTCTGCCTCCCGTTCCTCGGTTCAAGAGGTTCACCCCTCTATCCGTAAGTGTTTCAGCCATCCTCATGGAGATTGAGGATAAAAAATGCTCAAGTACCCCCCACCATCCGAAAACATCGCCATAAGAAGGGACCAAAGGTTTTACTGCCGGTTCCATCGATACCATGGGCACGAGACCGTGTTAGGCTCTCAAGGAGGAAATCGTGGCACTCATACGTAGAGGTTATTTGGCCAAGTTCACTTAGAGAACTGGACAGGCCGCCCCTCCTCGAAGGGCGGACAAGCATCCTGAATGGGCCCTGACCCGTCTGGAGCTGATGGTCTGGCTATTCTCCATTGTGTCCACAGTGGACCGATGGGTGGAGACTCTAACACATCCCGCAAGGCTTTCGTCTGAGAAGTCCGCAGTCCATCAACAACCTCCTCCCAAGATTCGAGGGCTATCGATCTCGTTCTCGAACGAAGATCTCGAGTGTGTCCGACTCCTACATTGTGACGCTTTCGTCATTAGCCTCGGTTTAGCAAATCACAAGGTTCGCTTTGTCCTAGTCAACAATGGGAGTTCGGTGAATGTTCTGTTCCTAGCTGCCTTTGACGTCCTAAAGCACCAGAAGAAAAGTTAAAACCGGAGGATACACGCTCCAGGGGTTCTCAGGAGCACCTGTTCAGATCGAATGAATTGTAACCCTCGACGTCACTGCCGGGCAGGTTCTGGCTTCCCAAACCGGAACCATGGAATTTATGGTGGTGAATATTCAAGTTTCTTACAATGCCATTCTCAATCGACCCGGCCTTGCATCCCTCCAGGCGGTACCCTCAGCGTACCATATGAAGATGAAATTCCCTACCGAACACGGGTAGGCATCGTCTGAGGTAACCAGGAGGCCGCTCGAACCTACTACATGGCCTCTATGGGAGTGATAGTTCTGCCCCTCGACGCAGTCGATCTCCCCTTTGAAAGGAGCACAATTGGGCCAAAACAGGTCGATGAGCTGGAAGAGATCTCATTCTCTGAAGACGGCCCTTCCAAGTGCTTCCAATTGAGCCAATCCCTTCCTCCGAGCCTAAAGCAAGAGATCGTCAATTGCGCCCGTCGAAGTTGAGATTTATTTGCTTGGGTACCCTCGGATATGCCTAGAATCTCCAAGGATTTTATAATGCACAAATTTAGCGTTCGCCCAGACTCCAAACTAGTGCAGCAGATGTGCCTCATGTTCGCCCCTGCTCGGCTGCAGGCGGTCACGGAGGAAGTACAAAAACTTTCCTCTCCGCCAAGTTCATTAAGGAAGTAAGCTACCCCGAGTGGCTAACTAATGTTGTAATAGTTAAAAAGACCAACGGGAAATGGAGGATCTGCATCGATTTCACCGACCTTAACAAGGCCTGCCCGAAAGATCATTTTTCCCTCCCAAGTATTGATGCCTTCATCGATGCGACGTCCGAACACGAGCTCCTCAGTTTCACGGATGTTTTCTCGGGCTATAATCAAATTAGAATGTACCCTTTGGACAACCCTATCACCGACCAAGGACTATATTATTACCGTGTCATGCCCTTCGGGCTGAAAAATACCGGGGCTACATATCAGAGGATCGTGAATTGGGTCTTCAAAAATCAAATAGGTTGGAACATGGAGGTGTATGTCGACGACATGCTCGTTGAGAGCCTTCAAGGTCGAAATCATGTAAAAGATCTAGAGGAAGCGTTTGAGGTCCTTCGATCCCATGACATGTGACTGAACCCTTCAAAATGCACCTTCGGCGCCACCTCCAGAAAATTCCTCTGGTTCATGGTCAGTCAACGGGGGATAGAATCCAACCCCGAAAAAATTCATGCCATCCTAAACATGGCCCCCCTTAGAAACATCAAGGAAGTGCAGTGTCTCACCGTTCGGTTAGCAACCATCAGTTGTTTTCTCTCCAAATTTGGCAAGAAATCACTACCGTTCTTTAAAGCCCTCAGAGGAGCTAAAAAAATTTGAGTGGGGGGAACTCCAACAGCAGTATTTCGACCAGTTAAAGACATACTTAGCTAATCCTCCACTTCTTAGTAAACCCGAGCCGAACGAAGTGCTCTTCCTCTTCCTCGCCGCTTTCGAACATGCGCTCAGTGCTGTCTTAGTTCGGGATGAAGGCGGGTCTCAGAAGCCGATCTATTACGCAGTAAGGTTCTCTGAGATGTCAAATTTTGGTACTCTAAGTTGGAGAGATGGCCTACGCACTCGTCATGGAAACAAGAAAGCTTTGCCCTTATTTCCAAAAGCTCCATCCAGGTCCTTACAGACCAAACCCTAAAACAAGTGCTCCACAAATTTGGAATGTCAGGCCGACTGATCAAATGGTCCATCGAGTTGAGCCAAAATGACATCAGCTACAAGCCCTGAACCGCTATCAAGGGCCAGAATCTCGCTAAATTCATCATCGAATGTACAATCCCCGACACTCCCGAGACGCAAGAAGACGAGCCAGAATGGGACCTCTATGTATGGAGCGGGGCCGGAGTCATACTTAAGGGACCAGACACCGTTGCCCTCCAATATTCCCTCCATCTCAATTTCCTGGCCTCCAACAATGAGGCGGAGTACGAGGCAATGATCGTGGGGCTCCTTTTGGTCTGGAAGGCATGAGCCAAATGCATAAAGATTTTCAGCGGCTCCCAACTTGTGGTCATTCAGATCTTCTGAGAGTACGAGGCTCGCGACTCCTGAATGATCCAGTACCTGGCGCAAGTTCGCCTTATCCTCTGAGATTTCTTGGAAGCAACGGTGACTAAGATTCCTCGATAACAGAATTCCTAGACCAACACCCTATCCAAGCTGGCTTCCTTCTCCTTCAAGGGGTTGGATCACACTGTCTTAGTGGAAGTTCTCATGAAACCCAACATCGACGCCACCGAGCCTCTCGAGGTCAACTGCGTCAATCTAACCGCACAAAAGCTACTTGGATGGATCCAATCTCAAACTTCCTAAAAGCGAGCGAGCTACCCCAGGATCCATCTGAAGCCAAAAAGGTTCGAGCTTGCTCACAAAGGTTTGTGATAATCAATGACACACTCTTCAAATGCTCATTCACCAAAGCAGACGAGAGACACTACCTCCGCTTCTTAAGCCCACAAAAAGCCAAATACGTGTTGAAAGAAATGCATGGGGGGATCGGCAGCTATCATGCGGGCAGTAGAGCGCTTGCAAGAAAAATACTCAATCACGGGTACTACTGGCAGACCCTCCTCCGAGACGCTCAGGATTTTGTAAGATAATGCGGCCCCTGTCAAAGGCATTTCTCCATTCGACACGCCCCCCAAGCCGAGCTGAAATCACTAGCCAGTCTGATCCCCTTTGCTATGTGGGGAATGGACCTGGTCGGCCCATTTCCTATGGTAACTTCCTCATCGTCGCCATAGACTATTTTACCAAATGGGTCGAGGCCCAACAACTATCCAGCATTACCGAGCATCGATCTCAACATTTGGTGTCCCTCGAATAATTGTATCTGACAATGGCACCCAGTTCACTGGAAAAAACTTCTGCGAGTTCTATACCGACTTGGGAATCCAGTAAAGGATCTCTTCAATCTCACATCCTCAATCCAATGGCCAGACCGAGAACGCCAACACCCATATCCTTGATGGATTGAAGAAGCGCCTGGATAACTCGCCAGAAGGACTATGGGTAGAAGAACTACCGAGCGTCTTGTGGGCCTACCGAACCACAAGGAGGGTCCCAACAGGCAAATCTTCATTTAACCTGACCTTCGGGACCGAAGCAGTCATTCTTTTAGAGGCCAGCCTCCCCTCTCCCCGCATCATAAGCTTCGATGAAAGTTCCAACTCCACAGGCCAAAGTGCCAACCTCATTCTCCTTGACGAGGTCCGCGAGGAGTCGGCTATCAGAAGGAACATTTACCAACAAAGAGTTGAACACTTTCACAATCAGAAGATTCGACCGACCAATATAAAAGTGGGTGACCTTGTACTCTGACGACTCGCTATCTCCGAGCCTACTAAAAAAGAAAAACTCATTCCAAATTGGGAAAGTCCTTATAATGTCTCCAAAGTGATACATCTGGGGACCTACCGACTCAAAGACCTGGGTGGGCAAGATAATCAAGAGAACTTGGAATGCAGAACACCTGATCAAATTCTATGAAAGCCCTTAAATCGAGATAGACTCGTGACAAGGCAACTGTAATGGGTGCCAACTTTCTGTGGCAATCGAATAAAGTTATTTATAGCTTCTCCAGTCGATTGCCTACTCCTTTTCACTACTAAGTTTAAACCTCCTCGACTCTAAGTCCCATGCAGTCCTCACTGCTAAGTCTAAACCTCTGAAAGAGAGTCTCAAAAGAGTACATCGACTTCGAGTCCCACACAGTCCTCACTACTAAGTCTAAACCTCTGAAAAAGAGCCTCAAAAGAGCACCTCGACATCGAGTCCCACACAATACTCACTGCTAAGTCTAAACCTCGGAAAGAGAGCCTCAAAAGAGCACATCTACTCCGAATCTTACGCAGTCCTCACTGCTAAGCCTAAACCTTAGAAAGAGAAGCTCAAAAGAGCCTATCGACTCTGAGTCTTACGCAGTCCTCACTGCTAAGCCCAAACCTCAGAACGAGAGCACCGAAAGAGCACCCCAATTCTGAGTCTTACGTAGTTCTCACTACTAAGTCTAAACATCGGAAAGAGAGTCTCGAAATAGCCCATCGACTCCGAGTCATACGCAGTTCTCACAGCTAAGTTTAAACCTTGGAAAGAGTACCTCAAAAGAGTACATCGACTCCAAGTCCCACGCAGTCCTCCCTGCTACGCCTAAACCTCAAAGTCTCGAAAGAGCACCTCGGCTCCAAGTCCCACGCAGTCCTCACTGCTAAGTTTAAACCTCAAAAAAAGTGCCTCGAAAGAGTATCTCAACTCTGAGTCTTACACAGTCCTCACTGCTAAGTCTAAATCTCGGAAAGAGTGCCTTGAAAGAGAACCTCGACTCTGAGTCTTATGCAGTCCTCACTGCTAAGTCTAAACCTCAAAAAGAGAGCCATGATAGAGCACCTCAACTCTGAGTCTTATGTAGTCTTCATTGTAAAGTATAAACCTCAAAAGAGAGCCCCAAAAGAGCACCTCAACTCCGAGTCTTACGCAGTTCTCACTACTAAGTTTAAACCTTGGAAAGAGTGCCTTGAAAGAGCACCTTGACTTTGAGTCCCATGCAGTCCTCACGGATAAGCTTAAACCACGGAAAGAGAGCCTCGAAAGAGCACCTCTACTCTGAGTCCCACGCAGTTCTCACTGCTAAGTTTAAACCTTGGAAAGAGAGTCTCAAAAGAGCACCTCGACTCCGAGTCTTATGCAATCCTCACTACTAAGTCTAAATCTCAGAAAGAGTGCCTCGAAAGAGCACATCGACTCTGAGTCTTATGCAGTCCTCACTGCTAAATCTAAACCTCAGAAAGAGTGCCTCGAAAGAGCACCTCAACTCTGTGTCTTGTGCAGTTCTCACTGCTAAGTCAAAACCTCAGAAAGAGTGCCTCGAAAGAGCACATCGACTCTTAGTCTTACGCACTCCTCGCTGCTAAGTCTAAATCTCGGAAAGAAAGCCTCGAAATAGTACCTCAACTCTGAGTCTTACGTAGTTCTCACTGCTAAGTGTAAACATTGAAAAAAGTTCCTCGAAAAAGCACCTCGACTCGAGTCTTACGCAATCCTCATTGCTAAGTCTAAACCTCGAAAAGAGTGCCTCAAAAGAGCACCTCGACTCCGAGTCCTACGCAGTTCTCACTTCTAAGTCTAAACCTTGGAAAGAGAGTCTCGAAAGAGGACATCAACTCTGAGTCTTACGCTGTTCTCACTGCTAAGCCTAAACATCGAAAAGAGAGTCTTGACAAAGCACCTCGACTCTGAGTCTTACACAGTTCTCACTGCTAAACCTAAAACCTCGGAAAGGGTGCCTCAGTTCCAAACATTAAGGAGTTTTTTCCCTGCCACATCGAATGCAACGCGGATCTCTCCACTGCCAAGAATTTAAACATCTCAAATCTCAACAAAAATAGGCCAACTTACTGAAAGAAGACTAACTTTATTGATCGAAAGATGGTTACAAAGGCGGTGGCCAGTCCGCCAAGAGGCATACAGATCGCTAAGGTCTAAACCTACTTCTACACATGAGATCCAAACAACAATCCGAACAATGAAGAGGAGAAACTGGAAAGGCGCCCCAGTGGTCGACCCCAGGACTCCATAACTGCGAAGGGAGGCACTCATGAAAGGACCAGAATGAGTCGAACCAACCAAAAGGCACTAGGTACCTCTCAGCTCGTCAGTCTTCCTCGCCACCACAGCTCTGCGATGTCTCCCCCGGCACAGAAGAGGCATCATATCCGATGGAAAGCATTGATAATGAAGCCCCTGGGAATCACTGAAGGAGGATGGAAGTTGAAGCAAAAAACGGCTCGGACATCCGTCGCTCCTACAGGTCTAGCTAAGAAAGACTCGAGAGAAGGATGACTCCACATCCTGATATAGGTAACTCCACATCCACGGACCTCGATCCTCAATTGGAGGCGTCAAATCTTGTAATCTGAGCCGTAAGTGACGAACTTCAACATGATTCTTCTCCAAGTTCTCCTCGACTCGGCAATGACAAAACACCAAATTCCGACCAGAAAATCACGACCAGGTCCCTAATCTGATCACAAACACGGAGGAAAGAATTTCTCATGGGTCTTTCACGATTGATACAAATCTTGAAATCTGAGTCGAGCAAGCCAAGACAAGGCCACGGCCCTCCAAAAGCGAAGTCTCGAGACTTCGAGCCAATCTCCAAAATTTTCATCAAGGAAACATTCACTTGTTGGAGCAAATAGCTTAGAGGCCAAGGGAATTTATAGGTAACTTAGCTAACCACCTCTTTAAGTATTAATTCAAACGGTCAACACTTGGATTTCCAACACATACAGTGATCTCGATTATCGCGAATGAAATGACCTGAGCAAATACGTGGCAATTATGTACGTAAGAGCCTCTTCGAGCTCCGTGAAACCTTGGCTACCTCCCCAACTCAGCAACATTAGAAAATCAAACAAAGAGAAGGAAATGCAAAGAGGCAAATTTTATTCATTAAAAAGAAGGAGATTACAAAAGCGGTGGCCAGTCCGCAAATGGGTAGGGGTACAAGCAACTCGTTAACAATGCATCAGCACCGATCCTTTCTCACTAATGGGGGTCGACCTTTTCTCATGAGCCGAGGCATCCAGCTCGGCCATCCGGCGCAAGTCTGCTTCATATGCATCAATTGCCAAACCCTCGAGCAAGAGGTGTGGGTACCGGATCTTCATGTGCGTAAGAGCCTTACCGTACCCTGCATCCTGGGCGTCGAGGACCTACAACATCGTTTCATCTAACTCCTGTTTATCCTTAACCGTGCGCCGAGTTGCCTCGTTAAGCAACCCCTGCATTTTCTTCTCCCCGGCCTGCCACACCAGCCGCTCCTCGACCCATTTCTCTTTTTCGGCCAACAACCCTTCCCGACCACTTTTCTCTCCCTCCAGTGCCTTCTCGACATCCTTGATACGTCGTCAGAGTTCTGGGTTTCGACGCACAAATTCTCTACCACTTTCCTTGGACTCCAGAGCCCAGGCCAACATCGCATCCAGCCTTCAGCTCAGTCCCAGTAATGGCAGCCTACAGAATGATAAAACTGTCAAGAAAATCATACATTGAAATCTAAGGAGAACGCCGACTTCAAGTGGCAGATCCTCTTTGAGGCAACTTACCATAACAGAGGCCTGAGCCCAATGGGCGTAAACATTGCCTTGGGCCTCCCTCTTCACGGACACTAACTCCCTGGGAGTAGCCAGATTCTCCACCACCTGAGCCGCATTCACACAGTTCGTCGTCGAATCTGCCTCAGTGACAATTAAGGGGGGATCCATGCTTTCGCCGACGTAACACCTTTGGCGCCATCAGGGTAGTCCCCTCCGCGGAGACCGACGATTCCATAACAGCTAGAGGATCAGCACCTTTGCCTTTCTTCGTCCCCAGAGACACAGTAGAAGGGAGAGAAAGAGGATGCTTCAAGGTTCCCCCTTGTACTTTCGTCCTTTTAGGGGCCTTGGAGACCCCAGTCACCTCTCCCTCCAACATGGAATTTCCCTTGGTCAACCCCCCCCCCCCCCCCCGTGTCCATCTCGGCCTTCGCACCACCCTCAACCCAAATCTCAGCCTCGGCCTTAGCTTCGGCCGCCTTCATCGCCACCTTGCGAGCCAAACGCCTATCCATCATAATCGCGTCGGAAACCACGGTCAAAAGAAGAATGAAATCTGCAAAAGAGGGAAAAAAGGGAATAATTAACAGGCAGAAGAAAGAAATATATAAGCACGAAGGGGACATCAACATTGTGCACTTATCTAGCAAGCATGGAACATGTGGGTCCCTTGGCCATTGGCTTCCTCTCTAGAAGGACCCTTCGAATTCCACAGGCGCAGCTCTCCTACAGAGTTGGTTGGAGAGGTCGACCCTACCATGAAAGGCCATCAAAAATTTAGTAGAGTCCACGATGAAACTATACCAAAAATTTGTATCATTGCTAAAAAAATAATCAAATACAAAGAGCGGTGGTATGTCCGCATTCGGCAAAATACAACAAAGCATAACAACCTAGGGAAAGGGGAGCTCCCCCCAGTACCCTCGGGGATGGACCCAGTGTCCAATCCCAACTCCGGAGGAAACTCCGCCGGAGTCAGGGCAAAACCCTTGACGAAAGCCACGAACTACGTTTATCACCGACGTCATTGAAAATCCTGAGAACAGGGTCGGCATTGATCCTCAGGTCGGAAGGAATCGATCGAGGAGTTGTAGGAGAAGTGACGAATTTCGGATCATACTCAAGAGAAACAAGGTCGAGATAGGGGTATTTCCGCCTGATACACTCGACGGCTTATCTAAAGCCGCGCTCTTCACTTTCAACGATCTCGTCTGCAGCTCCCACCAATTCTTATCGCATCTAGGCCAATTGGCACTCTAACGCGTCCTTGTCACTCAATAGTGCCTTGTAGGTGGACCGTTCCTCATTCGGGACATCCTTCGACCACTTCTTCAAGTCCTTTACCCTATCCTCCAAAGCCTCAGCGTGTTCTCGCTCTTCTTCACGGCTCCCCCTGTACTAGTTTGCCTTCCAAACTGCTAGGTCGAGCAAATGTTCATATTGCCTCTTCATTTTTGCACCATAAAGAGCAACCTGTAGAAAAATTTAGAGTATCAGTGACGAATAATCATGCCAACAGAACAAGACGCAAAAAATACTCATCTGTACAACCTCCTAAGAGAAATGAAGGATAAACGAAGTAGCGGTCTCATGGGCGAAGGCCTCCTGATCTCTCGGACGTGGAAGGTGCTCCACTATCTCCCGAGCCATCTCCAGCTCCATGACAGAGCCCAACTCTCCCACGGGCCATTCATTGTGGAATGCCCCACCGTCTCTTTGCTGACCTTCAACAACCTGTCGACCAGCTTCCCTTGTGGAGTCCCCTCTGGATCATGACCCTTCGAAGCCTTAGGTCTCTCCGGCAAGTGCTCTGAGGTGGACACTTTGATCTTCCGCTTGCCCTTACAATGAACCTTCGTCGCCTCCCCAGGTTCTGACGGCAAGGCAACTGTCACGCCAAGGCCTATGAAGAGAAACAAACATCAGACAAAGAAAAGTACCAATACTACAAGCCGAGAGTAAAAGAACCTACCCAAGCCAACGAAGCTTAAACCAGCATTGGACAACCTCCCTTCTGTCACCTGCTGCCAATCGACACTAGAGCCTTTTCCAAATAGTCTCTGAAACTCGGCGCTCTTTGTCGGGCTGAGTTCATGAGGCGATGGGGGATCCACCTTCGGTGGACCCTCGTATGACCACTTGGTGGGGACATCCCAAAGCCCGTCACTCTAGACAACAAAGTATCTCCTCTTCCAGCCCATAATCGAGTCAAGATGGTCATACACCACTTTATATCCCTAACACGGTGAAACATACCACCGGTAGGGGTGACTCGACAATGCTCTGAACCTCAAACACATTTGGAAATATGTGAGGCAGAGCAGGACTCCTCTCTTATGGCAGATCGCGATGAAACACGCCAGCTGCCTCTACGAATTTAGCGCACACTGCATAGGGCTCAGACCAACCCAATTCAGCACCTCCTTTATAAAGGGTTGGAAGGGAAGACACAGACCGGAAAGGAACATGTCGACGCACAGTGGCCCCGGAAGATTGGCATTCTGTTCGAGATCGGAATTTGGCAGCAATAGTTCAAACTGAGATGCATTAAACCATATAAAGCGACTCTAGTTCACTCCCAGCCAGGGCGCTCCTCACCATATCGACAGCAGAACATCGAAGTCGGGATCACCCTTCAAGTCCTCAGGGTACATTCGGACAAATTTCACTCGCACAAGAGGAACAACCAACAGGACCTCAGCCTCCGAGACTGTCCCGTCCAGAATGCTCGCAGATCTCCTCTCGACTTCTGCTAACTAGACTCCACTCCCTCAGTCGCCTCCACCTTCTGACACCTTGAGCAGATCCCGGATCTCACTTACTAAATCACCCTCGGTGCGACCGAACTTTGTCTCCCCTCTGACCCGGCTACAGCCCTCTCCCTCAAAATCAAAGATTCCGATGATGTCTACCTCCCGTTCAGGACCGCCTCCCCTCAAAGAAGATTGGCTCAACGAACGGGTGGTCGATCCACTCCCGAAAGAACCTACTTCGGATCTGCCATGATCGCCGGAAGAAGAAGAACTACCGGTCCCCGCGACTGACATATCTGGGGTTTTGGTATCGAAAAAAGAAATTCCAGGAACTCAGAAAATACTCCCTCATAGTGCTGAAGGGGGAGATCAAATTTATAGGAGGCGGCTGGTTCTCGAACCATCGGCACGTGCCACTCCTTCGAATTTCGTGATTGACAAACCCTTGAATGACCATTATCATGTGTCGACTCCTCGAGCTCCGTAAAACCTGATTTGACAGAAGTCTAAGTGGACAGGAAGCCTCACCTGGGAATGTCTCGTCATCTTGACTCCAAACAACCTCGAGCTTCCTACCAACACAATACCTATTAAGTCCATGGTACAAACTCACTCCGAACACCATTCTGGTTGCCCTTCCAAAGTGATGACCCAATAGCCTGACGCGACTATCATGCCGACGCTTTTCCCATGAATTATCTACTCCTCGCAAACGGTCGACAACACATTTTCGAGAGTGGGGGGCTCATGATGTGGGAAAAAATTGTGAGCGATCTCCACCGATGATCTTAGCACGAATCGAAGAGTACCAAACCAGGCCCAATGCCAACCTCCTTACTGGCCCAAGCTAGAAAGCTCCCCAGGCCTTCTGCAGGCCCATTCATGCATCCGGAGAAACCGTCCGCCACTCCAGGCGCTCCGTCGGTTACGTCGTAACCATACCCTCATAACTCAAGGGAGTAACTAATCCTAGATCTAAGATCAAGGGGATTGAATACCGTGCTAAGAGCGGGGGGTTACAGATCCTTCTCAAAGGACCTATAAACACTGCATGGGGTAGACCATAACAGGTAAGGACTCTTTCACCACAGAATCCTCTCCACTCGATAGCTGCTTTCTAACTTCAGCATTGGAAGTTTGTCACCGGGAAAACTCCCGGTGTTTCAAACTTGATTTTGTAGGTGGACGAAGCAACCATCAAAGACCGAACTAACCCGGGGTTCCTTCTAATTCCGAACGAAGGTTGGGATCATTGCGGTTTCCATAAATCCAAAGAACTCACATCACCTGTTGCTCCCACACCCCAAGAAAAAGACCACAGCAGGCATATATAGAGTTAGTTTAGCTGATGAAGTAATCAATACTGTTAGTTACAAATTGTGAAGTCCACATACATAATATGCTAGGACATGTGAACTATGTTAAGATATTTACTGTCGCTAAAACTTTTAACATGCAAATTGTAAAAAGTGACAAATGTGAAGTGTGTGATCAAACAAAAATAACTAGAAAACTTTTACATATTGTTTCTAGGAGTACACAACTTCTTGAGCTGATTCATTCTGACATATGTGATTTCAAGAATTTTGTAACACAAGGAGGTCAGAAGTACTTAATTACCTTTATTGAGGATTACTCTAGATATTTTCACATTTATTTGTTGAAATCTAAGGAGGAAGCACTAGATAAATTCAAAGAATTTAAAGACCATGTTGAAAATCAGTTAGAAGCTAAGATTAAAACATTTATATCAGATAAAGGTGGATAATATGTTTGAATGAGATTCACAGAATTTTGTAACTCACATGGAATCACAGCTGAAACTACAACACCATACTCACCACAGTCAAACGGCATTGCCGAAATAAGGAATTGAAAAATTACTGAGATGTTGAATTCCATGTTATTGAATGCTGGATTACCTTCGTATTTTTGGGGTGAGGTTGTATTGACTGCTAACAATATTTTGAACATGTTACCACACTCTAATCTATTTACTGCACCTTATGCATTATGCCATAAACACCCACCTAATTTTTACAAAATAAGAACATGGGGGTGTATTACATTTGTTAGAATACTTGACCTTAGAAGGCTTAAAGTATGACCTCGAACAAATACATGTGTGCATTTGGGTAGTGCAGTTGATAGTGCCGCAGACAGATTTTTAGATCTATCTCTTAACTAAATAATAGAATCTAGAGATGTGGAATTCTTTGAAGATTTGTTCATCAAAGATAAAGGCATCACATTGTATGTGTACACAGACACAAGAAATGATCCACAACAAGAATCTAGATATAGTTTGATTGACATTGAAACCTCACAAGGCGTTGAGCTAGGAAGACTCCACTTGAGATAAAACACCTAGGACCTATGGTGATGATTTTGTGACCCATGCACTAACAACTAATTCTGTTAGTGTTAAGTAAGGTTTAAGGTCTAGGGATGATTTGTTTTGGAAAGAAGCAATTGATGATTAAATGGATTCTTTATTGTAGAATAACACTTGGGAATTAGTTAATTTGCCAATAGGGGCTAAAACTATAGGAAGCTAATGAGTTTTGAAGAAGAAACTTAACACTAATGGAATTGTAGCTAAGTATAAAACACGTTTAGTAGCTAAAGGTTATACTCAACATTGTGAAGTGGACTATTTTGATGTTTACTCACATGTATGTCATATCGCTAAATAATGATTATTCTAGCCATAGGATCTATTAAAAAATGTGTTATTCATCAAATAGATGTTAATACTGTTTTCCTAAATAGTGATCTCAATGAAGAAATCTATATGAATCAACCTGAAGGTTTTGTACTTAAATGTTCAGAACATAAAGTTTGCAAATTATTAAAATCCTTGTATGGATTAAAACAAGCACGTAAACTATGACACAAAAAATTTGATTAAAAAAATAACCAGCTTAGGTTTTGAATCTAGTAATTCTGATAAATGCCTTTATTATCGTGATGAATCGAATGAAATTGTCATTATTTGCTTGTATGTTGATGATATATTTGTTGTGGAAAGTGATATTTCTATTGTAATAGAAGTTAAAACTATGCTATCCAAACAATTCAACATGAAAGACCTAGGTGTTGTAGACACCATATTAGGCATGAGAGTGGGTTTTGCAAGGCAAGAAATAATCCTTAGTCAATCTCATTACATTAAAAATGTGTTGCGAGACTGGGAATATAGTGATTGCAAAAGGTTTGATACACCTCATGATAGTACTAAAAAGTAGACACCTAATGATGGTGCAACAGTAAGACAATTAGACTACTCTAAACTCATTGAAAGTCTCAAGTATGCAATGACCTGTACTAGACCTGACATAGCCTTTGCGATAGGCATGCTTAAAAGATTCACTAGTAATCCTAGTAAATCACACTGGATTGCCCTTGAGAGGTTAATGAGATACCTAAATGGTATTCAAGAGTTTTCTTTGTGCCACTCTGGTTATCCTTTAGTATTAGAAGGTTATTCTGATGCATCGTGGTGCTCAGAAAATGGTGAAAGTCGGTCCACTGGTGGTTATGTGTTCACACTAGGAGGAGCAGCTGTGTCATGAAAAGCTAAAAGACAAACAAGTCTTGCTTTCTCATCCTTGGAGTTAGAACTTTTTACGCTATATTGTGCTGGTGAAGAAGCGAAATGGATGAAAGACTTATTGCTAGATATTTCGTTGAGAATGTTTAAAGTAACCACTCTTAGTTTGTTCTACGACAACCAAACTGCAAATACTGTAGCAGACAATACTATTTACAGTGTTAAAAGACATGTTGTAAGCCTTAGACATGCAAAGTTGAACTATCTCATTAAACAATGAATTATTGCTCTTATTGATGTACGATCAAAACATAATGTAGCTAATGCTTTCATAAAAGGATTAAGTAGAGGTTTAATTATCAAAATTTTGGGAGAAATTAGGTTAAAAATTTTTGAGCTAAAGTTTTAACACCCTAGTTATTTTGATAATTTAGAACCCAAGCTAGCGCCATATAGTAGTTCAAACTTTAAGCATCAATCTTTAGGCAGTTGACATGCTTTAGATGATTTGAAAAGTTCTATGTATTTATTGTTGATATATAACTTCATTCCAAATCCGACGATGCTATATATTCTCATTACTTAGAATCATTTTTATTCTAATATAAAGTGTAACAACTTGTCGATGTGTTTACGATGTATATCATTCCAATTTTGTTGATATATCTCTTTTATGGATTCATGTTTAATTCCAACTTTGATAATTCATATTTTAACCATAACTGATTTGACAACTCAATCATTTCAATATGAAACATAGTATAGTTCTTGTGTAGAAACTATAATAATTCTTGTACTTTATTTTGATAATGATACTTGATTGTGATGCTTGAGTAGTACCTTTACAAATCTAATTGAATTGTATTAAATTTTTTTGTTCGAACTAGATACTTTTATACATTTCATTTGAATTCTAAGATAAGTGACTCTTGAAATTCTTATTTGCAATCTTTAGAAACATATGCTAGCAAAGGCAAAAGAGATGAATCTATCAACCTTGATTTTGAGAATAATGATTTGCTCGATATAGATGAGTAGACATAAAGGAACATGCAAGAATAGTTTGTTAATTGCTTGAAGGAACTTCCATTTTAGTTTAAAACTATATACATTGATTGAGCTTAAAACTTTCAATTATTTGAAGTTAATTGTTTTGGTTGATTAGAGACTATACTATTTGTTTTAGTTGGTTTAGTCTTTGTGAACTATTCCATTTTGATATGGTCTTGGAACTATTTGATTATTTTGGTTTAGTCTTATTTGAATTATTCAAATTATAATTGATTTAGTCTGTGAACTATATTCTCTTGTGATTCAATGCTTATTTGAAATTTTGTGATCCAGTCCACAACATGTGGAATTGATGAGATAACCGGATATTGCCTAATATATTGAGAATATATAAGGAGATTGTTGGATATATAAGTATATTCTCTATATAATAGAATATTATTGTGTATAATATTGCATGGGATAACACGTGTTTGTATGTGTTATCTGTTGGGTTTGGACTGGGGTGAGTGGGAATATAGCCTAGTATCCAAAATCCAGTCTTATCCCACTTGTTACTAGTGATTATTCCAATTTTGATAATAAGGGTATAATATATCAAGTAATATGAATATTAAACTCTAACTCAAATTTATCTTTGTTCTTATTCTGATTATTAATCAACAATACTTTAGGGGGGAGAGTTTAGTATGTGGATTGGAGGATTCCCGAACACAATAAAGACTCGAAGTGATGAGTTCAAAAAAGTAAATCCCTAAACAATTAGAAAATTTTGATGCAGCAGAGGGTTAGAATGAGAAGCGACAACCGATCGTAATGAACAACCAGGCAACGTAAGCACAAAAGCACACAAGATTTGTCCCGGTTCGGGGAACCTAATATGTGGAGAAATAACCGAGATATTAATCAACTAAGAAGATACAAGAGTTACAATACAGTCACTAAGAATCTTTCTCTCTCTCAAGCCTCACTAGAAGATATTTTTGCTGTTTACAATGGAAAACTCTCCCATGAAGTGTTGCCTCTAATGGAGGCCATTACAATTACTTCATAGAGTTCTAGAAATATCCTAAGTTGTACTCTTAGTATTTCTTCCTTAATAGTTCAAAGGATGTAGCGCCCCGAATTTTCAATATGATATCTCAGAAATACATGGCACAATTCTCACCGTCAACTTCAATTATAATGGTAAACATAGCCAAAAATACATATAATTTTTTTTCCAACCTTTATTACATTAGTTCATTACAAAACACAGCGGAAAGACAAACACCTTGAATTATAATCTTTTCTTTACAACACATCTTTTATAATTTTACATAAGCCATAACATCATTCTATCTCAAGCATCCAAATCCAAAGCTATAAGCAACTACCTATAAAACATGAGGCTAGAGATAACCCTAATCCCCAAAACTACAGGGGTCAGCCATAATGGTGTGAGTGACATAAAAATAAATAAATACAACATAAATAAACATGAAGCAGAATATCATAAACAACATGTATTAACAGCAAGAGTAAATGAAATAAGGAACAACAATAAATAAAACATGAAAACATCAAGTGAAACTAGACTAAGTGTCAAGTGTAGAATAAACAGGGATATTATGCATAAAACCAAGTCAAGAAAACATCAATGCTATATGTTGACTCTCTAATGCATACTTGTCGGATTCTATGCATCCCACTCGACATAGGTTCGGTACAAGCCCTTAACGTTCTCCACTTGATAGGGTTTAATCCCCTGCATATGCAACTAATCCTACTATGATGACTACTACGAGATATAGATAAACTGTGAGTATTAGCCCATGCCCCGATAATTCTGGAGGTCAATCTCTATCCACAGATAATTCCAGAGACTATTTCACTCACACCTAGGAATCTTCGAGAATACCCCACACCGCAAGCTAAGGCGCCTCATCACACGAATACCACATGAGCGTCGCCTCGACCCCGATAATTCCGGAGATCAATCCCACATCGCAGGTAATTCCGGAGACTATTTTACTCACATCTCGATAATCCGGGGATTATCTCACACCACAAGCCATACTGAGGTCCATAACCCATGTTCTCATTTCATCATATCACCATCTAGTATCTGTCCTTATTTATTTCAGTTAATTAATTAATTACGAATCTCCTAGAGTTTCTGTACCCTACCGGACATAACTCAACTGATCAACAACAAGCCTCAACAGGCCAAGCCACAAACTCTCAACTACCGGTATACTAGGGTCCTACACACCCTTTAGAGACATCAAGGCCATACTTTTATTACAACTCATACTTCTTTAAAATTTAGAAACATTTCAAAAGTACTATAATCTGTAGCAAAATGATATTTAGAACAGTATGTCATAAATTCAAAAATTTTAAAGAATCAATTGTTTAAAAGATCATTAGAAAAGTTCAAGAAAACGTCAATCAGAGCAGTGACAGTCGACTTCATACTGTAGTCGATCGACTGTCCCGCGTAAAAATCCAAAACCTCAAGAAATATTAATCAGAGCAGTGATAGTCGACTGTATAAAGGGGTCAGTCGGCTGTCTTGCATGAAAATCTAAGACTTCAAAAAAACATAAATCAGAGCAGTGATAATCGACTGTATAAAGTGGTCAGTCGACTGTCCCACATGAAAATCCAAGACTTCAAAAAACATAAATTAGACCAGTGGCAGTCGACTGTATGAAGTGGTCAGTCGACTGTCCCGCATGAAAATCCAAGACTTCAAAAAACATAAATCAGAGCAGTGTCAGTCGACTGTATGAAGTGGTCAGTCGACTGTCCCGCATGAAAATCGAAAACTTCATGAAAACACTGCAGCCAGGATTGCGACGGTCGATTATCGAAATTAACCGGTCGACTGTCGTACCTGAAGACTGTAGTTGAGTTTGTGCATGTTTTAACCGATACAGTGTTTTACTTTATAAAAAAAAAAATCTGTAAAAAGTACGTTCCTGAGATGATCAAATGTGACTTGTAGAGTATATAGGAGTACATAAAAATGAATCAAAACCTTTTCGAGTTAATAAAATAACAATTTGACGAATTCCTTCAAAATATGTGCATATATCAGAATAGGGTATATAAGAATCAGTTATTTGCCAAAATAACTTTGTAAATAGGGGATACATTGTTCAAACTATCTCATTACTAAAATAATCAAGATTAAATCAAATCTCTATAAATCTTACAAAATTCAATTCCTTCAAAAACAATGAAAAGGAGCGTAGGCATATATATGTATGTGGTATATCTAAATCATCAAGAAACCATTGTAATTACGCAATATAAAATTTTAATTCATTTTAGTAATTGAAAACAACTCAAATCCAATTGAAGACTTCACATAATCACAAAACCAAAATTTGGGTCATAATGTATCAATTCCGAAACCAAACCCCTTTTCTCAAAACTTCAAAACTTGATTTCTTAATTCATTAACCTTTCTTATAATTCATTCAACTCATATACCATCATCCACAACAGTTAACCCATAAATATATGTGATTGTAACATGTTATAGTCAAATTTGCATTCATCCAAACTCATTAACAGAGTATTCATACATTTTGATCTATTTGTGCATAACATTCATCATACTCAATCAAATCAGTAATAATCTGAAAGAAATAACCTACTCATGATTTCTATTAGGTTCTCTAACAATCTCAAATCATTCATGCATAATCACAATCATAAATAACAAGGTTTTCATAAAAGATCCAATTTTTAACTCATCTACTCATCAAATCCATTATATCTTTATACGATCCTTAACATGCTTTCTAAATAAATAAAACATCACATACAACATTTAAAGAACAATACAAAAACAAATATATATCACTCATCTCTTTGAAGACTCAACTGAAGGAAAATAAAGAATAAGAAAAAGTCCTCCCTCGCAAGAAAACCAAGAATCCTCGCTTGAAAACTCCAAGAAATAAGAATAAGATTTCCCTTTGTGTTGTGCAGCAAAGAGTCGGCTGCACCTCACCCTAATATAGGCCGGGAATAAAGGGATCTAGGGTTTTTGAGTAGTTTTTCAAAATGCCTCTTTTGAAATGTACCTTTACATATATAAATCTCTATACTTGGAAATTGAATAAAACTAACTTAATTGAGTCTTAAAAACAAAAGAAACCAGCCTACAACCAGTCAGCACTGTTTGAAATCCCAGAAAAAAGAATTTGTACTTTCACCCCTCTAAATAGCAATTTTACAAAAAGACCCTCCTTTACCAAAACATGCAAAATAAACCAAATTTATTAAAAAAAAAGTAAACTCTTTATCTCTGAGTTGACTAGGCATCATGCCAAGCCTAAAAATCCAAAAATTTAGAGTTTTCACTCCAAGTGGTAATTTTGCACAAAAGTCCCTCATTTTGTAATATTTGCAAATAGGTCCAATGATTATCAGAAAATTCCAGAAAATTCAAAAAAATATCTAATAATAAATAATGAGTTTTCTCAAAATAAATTTTGACTTTGAACTTCTCAAGAAGATATTTGTACGTGTTTTGCACGTGTAAAAAGATAAATTTTCAGAAAATATTTTAAAAAATAAAAATCATTTTAATTCATTTATTAATCTTAAAAGCATTATTTTAAAAATCTGGGGTATTACATCACTCCATCCTTAGAATAGTTATGTTCTCAAAACTACTACTAATAGGGTTCCAAAAAGAATAAGCAAAAGGAAATGAAATATCATAATGGAAAAATAGTTTAGGAAATACAAGTACACAAGAGAATATAATCTAACAAAAGAAATACATCTCAACTCAAAGAGCGCCATCATACAACAGAATACAATCATACAAAAAGCTCAGGAAAATCCCTCTGCATGCGATCCTCCGGCTCCCAAGTAGCCTCCTCGAACTGCTGGTTCATCCACAACACCTTGACCATAGGTATCACCTTGCTCCTCAAAACTTTCTCCCTACGATGAACAATCTCTACAAGCTGTTCCTTGTTACTCAAGTTCACCTGTAGACCTTCAGGCACTTCCACCAGCTGATGACTCTGATCTGGCACATACTTCCTCAGCAGCGACACATGGAACACATCATGCACTTGCGCCAACTCCTCTTGAAGCTCCAACCTATATGTCGTCTTACCAATCCGCCCCAAAATCCTGTATGGCCCATATACTTTGGCACCAGCTTGCCTTCCTTATCACTCCCTTGGTCGAAGATACCATGAGAAAAACTGCGTCCCCAACCTCAAACTCCAAGTCCCTTCTCCGAGTGTCTGCATAACTCTTCTGTCGACTTTGAGCTCGACCAACCTCTTGCGAATCAACTCAATCTTCTCCGATGTTTGCTGCATATTCTCGGGCCTACACATTTGCCTCTCGCCAACCTCTTACCAACAAACAGGCGTCCTGCACTTCCTCCCATACAGTGCCTCATACGGAGCCATCCCGATACTCGCATGGTAACTGTTGTTATAAGAAAACTCAACCAATGCCAAGTACCTCTCTCAACTACGAAAGAAATCCATAACACAAGCCCTCAGCATATCTTCTAATACTCGATTCACCCTTTCAGTCTGACCATCAGTCTGCGGATGAAAAGCGGTACTGAAATCAGTTCTGGTACCCAAAGCCTCTTGCAGACTCTTTCAAAACCTCGAAGTGAACCTTGCATCCCTGTCGGATACAATTGACACAGGAACTC
The DNA here is from genome assembly GCA_017893485.1 of Hemerocallis citrina. Classification (NCBI taxonomy): domain Eukaryota; kingdom Viridiplantae; phylum Streptophyta; class Magnoliopsida; order Asparagales; family Asphodelaceae; genus Hemerocallis; species Hemerocallis citrina. Next base: position 157,266,949 of record CM030358.1, on the reverse strand, counting down.
CATGAAGTCTCACAATTTCATCCATATACAGTTCTGCAAACATCTCCAGCGACCAAGTAATCTTCATGGACAGAAAGTGAGCTGACTTGGTCAAATGGTCAACAACAACCCAAATCGAGTCATTTCCCTTCGCACTCCTTGGAAAACCTGTAATGAAATCCATGCTGATATTCTTCCACTTCCATTCTGGAATGGCCAAAGGCTGCAACAAACCTCCAGGTCTCTGATTTTCTGCTTTGATCTGCTGACAAGTCAGACACCTTGCCACAAAATCTGCCGCATCCCTCTTCATACCGGACCACCAAAAGTGCTGTTTGATGTCCTTGTACATCTTTGTGCCTCCAGGATGTACTGACAACAAAGTACTGTGTGCCTCCTGTAAGATACTCTCCCTCAAGTCTGCATTCCCTGGAATACACAACCTTTCACCCATCCATAGCACTCCATCTTGGACACGAAACTCTGACAACTTGCCATCAGAAACCTATTGCAACATCTTCTGGATCTCTGCATCTGATTTCTGACCTTCCACAACTTGCTCTCTCAAAGAAGGTTGCAGCCTCAACTGAGCCAAAGACGCTCCCAAACCCTGCAGTACCACCTCAATACCTGCCCGATCATTCTCTGCTGCCAACTCACTCCGAGTAGTGATGAAGCTCACCAAACTGCTCTTCCGACTAAGCGCATCGGCCACCACATTCGCCTTACCCGAATGATACTTAATCTCGGGACGAATGTCTTCCAACACTTTCAACCACCTTCTCTGTCGAAGATTTAGATCCTTCTGTTGATAAATATACTTCAGGCTCTTGTGGTCAGTATATATGTTGACCTTCTCACCATATACATAATGCCTCCACTGCTTCAAGGCAAAAATAATAGCTGCTAACTCCAGATCATGCATCGGATAATTCTTCTCATGCAGACACAACTGCCTCGAAACATAGGCAATAGCCCTGCCTTCCCGTATTAAGACACACCCCAAACCTCTGAGAGATGCATCACTGAAGATATCATAATCCTTCCCAATTTGTGGCAAAGCTAAGATAGGTGTAGTCGTCAACCTTTTCTTTAGCTCAAGGAAACTCGCCTCACACTTATCAGTCCATGTGAATGCCACATTCTTCCGAGTTAACCCTGTCAAAGGAACTGCAATCTGTGCATAGCCCTGATGAATCTCCTGTAGTACCCAGCCAAACCCAAGAAACTCCGGACTTCCGTTACTGACGTTGGACTGGACCAATCCCTTACTGCTTCAACCTTCTGAGGATTAGTGGTCACTCCCTCCTTAGAAAGGATATAACCAAGGAAAGCTACCTCAAAGTTCCAAAACTCACACTTCGACAGCTAGGCATACAAGTTATGCTTCTGCAACTTCTGTAACACCTCTGTCAAGTGCATAAATTGCTCTTCCTCCAACTTCGAATACACCAAAATATCATGAATAAAAAACACCACGAAGGAATCAATAAATGGCCGCAATATCCGATTCATCATATCCATAAATACTGCCAGCGCATTCATCACTCCGAATGGCATTACAAAAAACTCATAGAGTCCATGATGAGTCTTGAAAGCTGTTTTACTCACATCTTCCTCCTTGACTCGAACATGATGATACCCTGATCTCAAATCAATCTTCGAAAATACAGCTGTTCCCCGAAGCCTATCGAACAGATCATCAATCCATGGAAGCGGATACTTGTTCTGAATAGTCACCCTATTCAACTCCCGATAGTCAATGCACATCCTCATTGACCCGTCCTTCTTGACCAACAACACTGGCGCACCCCACGGTGAAGAACTCAGCCTGATGAAACCTTTACTTAGTAATTCCTCAATCTGCTTCTTCATTTCATCCTACTCTACAGGTGCCATCTTGTACGGAGCTTTAGAAATCGGAGCACTCCCCGGCTGAACATTAATAAAAAAAAGCTCCACATCTCGCTGCGGTGGCAATCCTGGCAAATCTTCCAAGAACACTGTAGGAAAATCCATGACAACTGGAATGCCTCTGACTTCATCTGGAATCATCAGCTTGGATACCACTGCAGCCACTTTCGGGTCCTTCATCTTCCTCTGAAAAGTCACTGCGGAACCACCTGGTGTCTTCACCAATACCTCTTTCTTCTTGCATTCAATCGTGGCATCATAAATTGTCATCCAATCAATGACCACAATCACATCCACACCTAGAACTTGCAGCTCAATGAGATCAATGCCAAATAACCTCCTGCCAATCTCGATATCAAAGCCCTCGTAATATCGATCAGCAATCAATTCCTCTCCTGACGGCATTGCCACCGACAAGACCCTTCATGGAAACAACCTAGGCTCAACACCTAAGACTTTTGCAAAATTAGGCGACACAAAAGTATGTGAAGAACCAGTATCAAATAAAACTTTTGCTTTTATTCTATTAACCAAAACAAATCCTGTTACATGAAGAATGATACTCAAATCTCCAATTTATTCTCAAACAAAGTTTTACTTATTACATTGAATAAAATAAAATTCAAAATTCTTGCATACCCTGAATCACATCCTCTGAGTTACCCGCATCCTTCTCAGTTAATGCGAACACTCACCCTTGCGTTTGAAATTTGCCTCCGCCTGAACCACCCTTCCTCATCTGTGACTAGTAAAGCTTAGAATGTCTCACTTGCCCACACTGAAAACAAGTCTGCTTTGCCAACTTAGGACACACTGATCTGTAGTGACCCGCCTCCTTACCGTAGTAATAAGTCACCTCCTGAGATACAGGTGCCCTCTGCTCTGGCCTACTGAACTTGCTCTGCTTCACTGGAAACTTTTCGTACTCTGACTAACTGCTGGCCTCTTGTTCCTGTTTCAGGTCTTTTGCTTCTTCTGGAACTGATCCATATCCTCTTCTGTCATAGCTGCTCTCCTGACCAGCTTATCAAACCTCCTTATGCCCAAAGGAATCATCCTTGACCTCAAATTCGGCCTCAAGCCCTGCTTGAATTTCTTGGCTTTCTTCGCATCATCAACAATCAGCTTCGGTGCATACCTAGCTGAGAGAACTTAGCCTCATATTCATGCACTGTCATGTTGCCTTGCTGCAGATTCAAGAATTTCGTTGCCTTCTTCTCCTGAATATCCCGAGGGAAGAAACGATCCCTGAAATCATCCATAAAAGCTTCCCAAGTCACTTGCTGATCTCCAAAGGTCCTCTTCACTAACTGCCACCATACGCAAGCATCTTTCTCTAATCGCATAGCAGCCAATTTCACCTTATTGACTTCTGGGGTCTCCAAGACTTCGAAGACCATCTCCATCTGTCTAATCCAATCATCAGCCTCATTCGGATCAGACTGTCTCTCAAACACTAGCGGCTTCATCTGCTTGAAGGACTCAACCTGCTTGATAGGATCAGCATTAACAAACACTGGTCTAGCCTCCTGATTCTGATTCTGATTCTGTGCCATATTAGCTGCCATGAATGCATTCAAGGTCTGACACACCCTGGCAATCTCGGTCTCAAGATCAAAGTCCAGCCCCATCACCATTAGCACCATTTCCGGTCCTGAGTTCTGCCATTTTTTTGAATACTGCAAAACGAGGGTAAAGTTAGAGAATCATAACACAATTCATATTCACATCAATACCCCATGGCAAAACCACAATCATACCCCAAACCAAGACATCATGTTTTAACCCTATGTGATACTCACACATCTAATGTCCACACCTAGGTTTATTTTTATACCATGTTTATCATTATTATTGAAGCGGGCTCTGATACCAATCTCTGTAGCGCCCCGAATTTCCAATATGATATCTTAGAAATACGTGGCACAATTTTCAGCATCAACTTCAATTATAATAGTAAACATAGCCAAAAATACAGATAAATTTTTTTTCCAACCTTTATTACATTAGTTCATTACAAAACACAGCGGAAAGACAAACACCTTGAATTACAATCTTTTCATTACAACACATCTTTTACAATTTTATATAAGCCATAACATCATTCTATCTCAAGCATCCAAAATCCAAAGCTATAAACAACTACCTGTAAAACATGAGGCTAGAGATAACCCTAACCCCCAAAACTACAGGGGTCAGTCATAACGATGTGAGTGACATAAAAATAAATAAATGCAATATAAATAAACATGAAACATAATATCATAAACAACATGTATCAACAGCAAGACTAAATGAAATTAGGAACAACAATAAATAAAACATGAAAACATCAAGTGAAACTAGACTAAGTGTTAAGTGTAGAAAAAACAGAAAAATTATGCATAAAACCAAGTCAAGAAAACATCAATGCTATATGCTGATTCTCTAATGCATACTGGTCGGATTCTATGCTTCCCAGTCGGATTCTATGCATCCCACTCTACATAGGTTCGGTGCAAGCCCTTAACGTTCTCCACTTGATAAGGTTTAATCCCCCGCTTATGCAACTAATTCTACTACAATGACTACTACGCGATATAGATAAACTGTGGGTATTAGCCCACGCCCCGATAATTCTGAAGGTCAATCTTTATCCACAGATAATTTCGTAGATAATTTCACTCACACCTGGGGATCTTCGAGAATACCCCACATCGCAAGCTATGGTGCCTCATCACATGAATACCACATAAGCGTCGCCTCGACCTCGATAATTTCGGAGATCAATCCCACACCATGGGTAATTTCGGAGACTATTTCACTTAGACCTCGATAATTCCGGGGATTATCTCACACCGCAAGCCATACTGAGGTCCATAACCCATGTTCTCATTTCATCATATCACCATCTAGTGCCTGTCCTTATTTATTTAAGTTAATTAATTAATTACGAATCTCTTAGAGTTGGTGTACCCTACCGGACTTAACTCAACTAATCAACAACAAGTCTCAACAGGCCAAACCATAAACTCTTAACTGCCGGTAGACTAGGGTCCCACACACCCTCTAGAGACATTAAGGCCAAACTTTTATTACAACTCATACTTCTTTTAAATTTAGAAACATTCCGAAAATACTATAATTTGTAGCAAAATGATATTTAGAACAGTATGTTACAAATCCAAAAATATTAAAGAATCAATCGTTTAAAAGATTATTAGAAAAGTTCAAGAAAACGTCAGTCAGAGCAGTGACAGTCGACTTCCTACTGTAGTCGGTCGACTGTCCCGCGTAAAAATCCAAAACCTCGAGAAACATAAATTAGGGCAATGACAGTCGACTGTATAAAGTGGTCAGTCTGCTGTCCCACATGAAAATCCAAGACCTAAAAAAAACATAAATCAGAGCAGTGGCAGTCGACTGTATAAAGTGGTCAATCGACTGTCTCGCATGAAAATCCAAGACTTCAAAAAACATAAATCAGAGCAGTGGCAGTCGACTGTATGAAGTGGTCAGTCGAATGTCCCACATGAGAGTCCAAGACTTCAAAAAACATAAATCAGAGCAGTGACAGTCGACTGTCCCGCATGAAAATCCAAAACTTCACGAAAACACTACAGCCAGGATCGCAACGGTCGACTGTCGAAATTAACCGGTCGACTGTCGTACCTGCAGACTGCAGTTGAATTGTGCATGTTTTAACTGATACAGTATTTTACTTTATGAAAACAAAATCTGTAAAAAGTACATTCCTGAGATGATCAAATGTGATTTGTAGAGTATATAGGAGTACATAAAAACGAATCAAAACCTCTTCGAATTAATAAAATAGCAATTTGACGAATTCCTTCAAAATATGTGCATATATCATAATAAGGTATATAAGAATCAGTTATGTGCCAAAATAACTTTGTAAATAGAGGATACATTGTTCAAACTATCTCAGTGCTAAAATAATCAAGATTAAATCAAATCTCTATAAATCTTACAAAAATTCAATTCCTTCAAAAACAATGAAAAGGAGCGTAGGCATATATATGTATGTGGTATATCTAATCATCAAGAAACCATTGTAAATACGCAATATAAAATTCTAATTCATTTCAGTAATTGAAAACAACTCAAATCCAACTGAAGACTTCACATAATCACAAAACCAAATTTTGGGTCATAATGTATCAGTTCCGAAACCAAACCCCTTTTCTCAAAACTTCAAAACTTGATCTCTTAATTCATTAGCCTTTCTTATAATTTATTCAACTCATATACCATCATTCACAACAGTTAACCCATGAATATATATGAATATATGTGATTGTAACATGTTATAGTCAAATTTGCATTCATCCAAACTCATCAACAGGGTATTCATACATTTTGATCCATTTGTGCATAACATTCATCATACTCAATCAAATCAGCAATAATCTGAAAGAAATAACCTACTCATGATTTTTATTAGGTTCTCTAACAATCTCAAATCATTCATGCATAATCACAATCATAAATAACAAGGTTTTCATAAAAGATCCAATTTTTAACTCATCTACTCATCAAATCCATTATATCTTTATACGATCCTTAACATGCTTTCTAAATAAATAAAACATCACATACAACATTTAAAGAACAATACAAAAACAAATATATATCACTCATCTCTTTGAAGAATCAACTGAAGGAAAATAAAGAATAAGAAAAAGTCCTCCCTCGCAAGAAAACCAAGAATCCTCGCTTGAAAACTCCAAGAAATAAGAATAAGATTTCCCTTTGTGTTGTGCAGTAAAGAGACGGCTGCACCTCACCCTAATATAGGCTGGGAATAAGGGGATCTAGGGTTTTTGAGTAGTTTTTCAAAATGCCTCTTTTGAAATGTACCTTTACATATATAAATCTCTATACTTGGAAATTGACTAAAACTAAATTAATTAAGTCTTAAAAACAAAAACAACCAGCCTACCGGCACTGTTTGAAAATCCAGAAAAATGAATTTGCACTTTCACACCTCTAAATAGCAATTTTGCAAAAAGACCCTCATTTACCAAAACTTGCAAAATAAATCAAATTTATTAAAACAAAAAGTAAACTCTTTACCTCTGAGTTGATTAGGCATCATGAAAAACCCAAAAATCTAAAAATCTGGAGTTTTCACTTCAATTGGTAATTTTGCACAAAAGTCCATTTTTTTGTAATATTTGCAAATAGGTCCAATAATTATCAGAAAATTCCAGAAAATTCAAAAATAATATCTAATAATAAATAATGAGTTTCCAAAAAATAAATTTTGACCTGGAACTCCTCAAGAAGATATTTGCACGTGTTTTGCACTGTAAAAAGATAAATTTTCAGAAAATGTTAAAAAAATCATTTTAATTCATTTATTAATCTGAAAAGCATTATTTTAAAAATCTGGGGTATTACAAAGGATATACGTGAACTGTAAGTAATATAAAAATCAAACATGGACTGTGAATAAAATATCCAATCAATTATAGACTTAAATAATATTCGCGATCTTATTTAATTCTGAAAAATTTCCATAACCCAATCTCTCGAAAGTTCTCACGCACACTTAGATCCTTTGGAGAAAATATTAACTTCAAATTCATATATACACCCAATAATTTCCACCTTGCCTCTCATTTGAAGTGTTGTCATACCTGTGTGATTTATTGCTTCTAGACCTTTTCCTTTCTCCTCTTGAAAACAACACATTCATTGGCTTCGTCGGCTAGTCAAATTTACATCCACTTGTTATTTCTCCAATTATATGTCCCCTCAAGGGCATACCCCAGGTGTTATACGGAGACGCCATCCTCCGCACTAACTCCACCTAGCTTAAGGCATCCTCCACCTTTCGACGATATTCGAAGGTCGTGATCTGACTTTAGTGATTCTAGTAGCGACATACTAGAAATGATAGGATTTAAAACACTCGATCGAGTCTTCTTGTTCCCACAATGCTTGTAGAGATTGTGTTGAACACCCCCTCCCCCCCCCCCCCCCCCCCCATTACCATACAACGACCTTACCAAACTGATAGAACTATACCTCGAGCTGTGCACCTACAGTTTCGTGCTTCCACATTTTCCAATGATATTAGGTTCCGCTTCAACAAAGGAACATGCACGAAATTCTCCAATGTGAACCCCTTTTCATATGGCATCACCAACTTAACTATACCCTCACCCACGACGCCACAATTCTCACCAGTCCACATCCTCATAGAATGACATATTCTAGATTTCTAAGTAAAAAACACATCTCTCTAGGAGCAAATATGAGAAGAACTATCTGACACAAAAAACAAGTCAGAATCTATATATTTAGAACTTGAAATAAGAAGACAATCTATGTTATCACCTAATTCAGCGACACTGACTATGTTGACACCTTTTGTGATTCAACAACTTGTGGCTATTCCTCTTGTAATGCCCAATCCCTCTACAATGGTGACAACGAAACCCACCCTTATGCGCATTACCCCTTCCAATTGAAGTTCCCTCCACCGCCTTGCAACTCATAAAGTAGACCCTCATTTCTGAGTTTCTTTTCTAAGTTTATTTTCCTTCACGCTCATGATCACACCAGCTACCGAGAACTTCTCCTTGGCAGATTTCATGTGTAACATGGTGGTTATCAAATGCTTGTATGAATCCAGCAATACTTATATCAAGTAACAAGTTTTATCCTCTTCACTGATATCATCTTCGTTTATCGCTTTCAAATCGGATAACACCTTATTGAATTTTCCTATATGATCATGAAGAGCGGTATCTTCCTTCATTGAGAAACGAAACAGTTTTCTCTTCCAGTACATCCAATCCAGTAACAACGATTCAGAATAATCAATTATGAATCTCGCCCACAGACTCGCCACGCTTGTCTCCTCAAAAAAGTTTTACTTGACTTCGTCCGACAATGACAACCGGATTAAACGCAATGCTTTTAAACAAATCTCATGTTACAAAATTGTTTGCAGTAAAGCATGTTTAGATTGAGAGGCACAAAATAGAGAAGGAGAAAAAGATGTCAAAAACTCCGAACAAAATAAAATAAAATGAAACAACAAAATATAAACTCAAACCAATAAAGCCGAGGCTTGTGTATCACACAATACCCTTACAACATATTCGCCTTGTCTGGGTGCTGGAGAGTGTAGAGATGTCCGTCTCCCAGGGTATAATGGCTGAGGAGCGTCGACTGTAGCACAACATCACGCTCCTGAACTGAAACAACGCTTGAACTTTATCACTAAACGACCAAACTAGAACCGGGAAGAAAAGAGCAGAACAGAAAGGAAGAGAAGAGTTTCTGGTGTGAATAAATAAGGGGAGAATGGGCCTCTATATATAGGGCAAGGAGAAAACAGACAGATGGTTGAATGCACCATCTGTAACGGTAGACATGTGAGTGAATGCCCAAACTATAACGGCAGATAAAACCATTTCTCTGTTTAACCGCAGGACGTGCGGGTACACACATACCGCATATAATCTGATCCGAGATATTATTCAACTAGAGAAAATACAAGAGTTACAATATTCTCACCAAGAAATTTCTATCTCTCGAGCCTCAGTAGAAGATACTCTGACGTTTATAATGGAAAACTATTAGATGAAGTACTACCTCTCATGATAACCCTAAGTTGTACTCTTAGTATTTCTTTCCTAATAATTTTATTTTTTTGATGAAACGGATAGAGTCCAAAGACTCCAGCCATACGATATCAATATATTAAAATCGAGAAGGGTCTTACAAGGTGTAAAACAAAATGACCTGAAAAAACTACATACAAACAGGCAAAACAAGCTATACAGACTCCGAGGAACAATAACAACTAAGCAAGAACAATGCGCTAGGAATACAATCGGAAACCAAACAATAATAAACCAAAGTCGATGCCGCGCTAGAGCTCAGGAGGGGAAGATAGAGACTGGGACAGCCGCACCAAACACTCGAAACAACAACGAGAATGCATCACAACGGTGAGCGCCAGTCAGCTGGGCTCCGAAGAAGCTCAAAACAAGCGCCAACGAGATGACGCGCTCCCTCTCCAGTAAATATCTCAAAGCAGAGCACCCCGACCAAAAAACACACCACCACTGGATCCAGAATGGGCAGGAAAGAACGTAGTAACTAGCTCTAAACAATTGAGCTCAGCAAAGTTGGATGCCGAACGAGCTGATCCCAAGCAATTGAGCACAGTGATGACCTGGCTGGACATCATTGGCGCCAAGATACCATGCCAACTCAAAGGACAGAAACAAAACCGAACAACATCAACCTGGCTAAGAAAAGCAGTGCACCATCGATAAACCGATGACAACCAAAACACTCAGAAACGCTAGAAAACCGCAGATATAAAACATAGAAACCAGCTAACCTTCCCAAAAACAAAACAAGAACATAGATAACAGAAGTTAGAACGTACAGCTACACAGCCACAAGAACAAAAAACAGCCCATCGAAGAGCGTTCACACATTGATATAACTAAAAGTAAAAAGCTCTAAACAATAGAGCTCAGCAAAGTCGGATACAGAACGAACAGTTCCCACACCATGGGAAGGCAAGACCATTAGTACCAGAAAGGACATCAGGATAAAAGAGAAAGGGGAAACAACCCATATCAAAACTAGCAACCAAAAAACGGAACACCTTCCCAACGTCAGCGCTGCCCAAGAAACACAGTCCAAAATAATTGCCTGCGGCATAACAAGGGTAGTCGACACTACCCTTCAGCTTGCAATCATAAACAACCAAAGAGGAAATTAAGGTCCAAACCACTAAGCAGACAATAGAATCCACCAAAAAAAAGAACGAGAGATATCCAACAATACAGTAAAAAGTAGAAATTGGAACAGAACTTTAAATAGCATTAAGATTAATAAGGACATGGTAAGCTCGCTCCAATCTATCAAACATCATATTTTTTCTAGCTTCTTCCTGCAGGGAAGAGGACCAAAAATTGAATAAGAGAAGGAATTCATTAGATAACTCACGAGATGACTTATAAACATGCCGGAAAATTCTGTGATTTCTTTCTCTCCAAATGATCCATAGTATAATTTGGAAGCAAAGGATCCAGGGTTTGTGAAAGTAACGGTTAGGAGGACGCTTAGTCCAACATTCAAAAAGACTGACCGGAATTTCGGACACTTCCCAGGCTAGAACGGTAATTTTCCAAAGGGGCAATGTGTAAACGCACTCTATAAACAAGTGGTTAGCATCCTCGAAGGATGATGCACATAGAGGACACATTTGGCCCCAAGCGAGGTTTCGCTTGTTGAGTAATTCCATGGTAAGGAGTTTGTTGTTGAGGGCTAACCACACAAGGATCTTCACCTTCAACGGAGCACAAGATTTCCAAACAAGGTCGAAGAACGGGGATTTGATCCCTCTGAAATTGAGGAATAGATAGAAAGAACGGACTGAGAAGATCTTAGAAGAATTCCATCGCCAGAGGAAGTCCTCCTTATCATGCCAGTCCACGTTGTTAATAACTTCGAGAAAGTTATCAACAACTGGACCTAAATGGGGAGGGAAATCAGATAAGAGTGGAATCGCCCATTCTCTTTGCGCTACACTGTTGTAAAAGTACTCAGAAACAAGAGCCAGCGGATTGGATTTCTTTCCTTTCTTTCCTAATAGTTCAAAGTCTATACTTGAACAGTAAGTAATATAAAAAATCAAACATGGACTGTGAATAAAGTATCCCATCAATTTCGGAATTAAACCGTCTTTAGGAAACTTATTTAATTCTGAATATCCAACAACTTATTTAATTCTGAATATCCAACACAAACGCAAATTGAGACTTACACCCAACATAAACGCAATACAGATTCGAATGAACCTCATCACCAGCTTATCCTAGTTACCAATATTTCTTTATATATGCTTTGTGTTGGCGGCATCGTGTTGCCCTTATCATTTTTGGGGCAATGACTATCCTTCACTGGCATCCAGGTTGACAATGGTCGAGATAACTGCAAACAAGGTCCCCATCGAATCATTTTAGTCGATCTAAAATCTTTGCCTTTAAACAACGGTTGCCATGAATAATATCAAAAAATATTTTAATCCTCTATATCATTGGAGTTTATACTTTGAATCCTATATTGAAATATGTTTATTCATCTGTATTCAAGCATTTATTTTTCTTTCATTAAATCTCATGTAGTCCTATGCCAGATATCATCATTCATAAGAAATTCATATATTCGGTTTTCTAACCAATAATTTAAAATTGGCAATGGCCAAAGGGCATAAAATCTATATAATAAAACACAAAGAAAGCTATCAAGTGGCTCACCTTCAATCCCCCCAAAATTAAAGGCTCAAATTTAACCTCATGAAACACATTTCTCCTCCTAAAATTTCAATCCCCAAAACCAACCCCCCCCAAAAAAATAATAATAATAATAATAATAATAAAAAACTCATTACTTTATTACCATCTCTCTCTTCTCTCTTCACTTTTTCATATTTCTCTCTTTCTCTCTCTCCCTATCTCTCTCTCTCATTCTTTCTTTATTTACTTAGAAATTTAGATTTTAAGATTTCAGGTTTGTAAATTTTCAGAATTTTTATGTTTTTTTTATTACACATATTATATTGAAAATAACAAATATATCTTCAACAGTTGAATTTCATCATTTTTCACACTTAAGTTCTAAGAAGTTAGATTTTACACTCTCATTTATAATTATTATTCAACATATACTAATGGAAACATGAACTTTTATTTACAACTAATTATTGTTATACTATTCAAACTTGAGCTGCATAATTGTTGTTTTACTGTTTATAGGACTTTTCGTGTTTTGTATCGTTCCGAAGACGTGCCGTAGGCACGTGCCCACGGGCAAATCTAGTATATATAATAAAATACAAAGAAAGCTATCAAGTGGATCTCCTTCAATCTCCCAAAAATCAAAGGCCCAGATCTAACCTCACAAAACACATTTTCCCTCCCAAAAAAGTTTCCCCCCCAAAACTCAAATTCAAATTCACCCCACCAAAACAACTCCTTTATTTATTTAATTATTTCTCTCTCTCTCTCTCTCTCTCTCTCTCTCTTCTATTCAAAAAATTAAGAAAATAAAAATTTAAAAAATTTAAAAAATTTTAAAATTTTAAATTTTAAAAACTTTTAAAATAATTCAGAAAAGATAAACTTATAAAAAATTATTTAAAATTTTTTAAAAAATTTACAAAAATTAATTTAAAATTTTTAAATTAAATTTTTTTTTGATGAAACGGATGGCGCCTTACGGCACCAGCCTACCAATAATATGTAACAGAAATCAAAGAAGTATACAACAACTCATTTTACAAGCGGTAAAATAAGGCTCTGAAACTAAACAAAGCACTAAGCTCAAGTCAGAAAAAAACCGAGCCCAGATAAAAAAGGACACCGAAACAGAAGAAAACAAGACGCACTAAACACAAAACAGCCATCTGGCACCCTAGCGAAGCAACGCCGCACATCCTTCGCTGAGGTGGGCTGCGAACCAAGCAAAAACCCACCATCACGCAAGAAAACACGCTCGTCGACCGTAGCCAAAACCAGACACTACCAAGGGGACAAAACAAAACAAAATCAACTGTGAGCCGCGGAAGAACATCCAGGCAGCAAGCTGGACCTCGCAGAAGGGATAGGGGTGTAGTGGCGCTCATGCCAAATCCAAGGGAAGTCACAGAAGCTAACTGCAAAACCACCTCAAGCCGCAACCACAAGATAACAAACCCTAGCTCGCGACCGACTAGCACGATGAGAGACGAAAATAAACTCAGTCTTGACAAATTCGAACACAGGAGGGAACCGAAAAAACAACGCTTTTTCACGACAGTACAAGCCAAAAAAGAGAGCAAGCCCGCTGCAAAACTCCGACGATCACCGCGAAGACTACTGCAATAGCGACACAACGGTAGAAGGGAGAAAACTCCGAAAAACAAAGCGAACAATAGTAGAGAAAGCGGAGACCTGCAGGAGCCATTTTAGCCCAAGAGCAGTGCACAAAGACAGGCAGAAGAGAAAAAGAAAAAAATGTTCAAGAGCTAGACTAACGCCCAAAGAAAAGGCAGAGGACCAAAATGTCCTCTCCAGAAGGGAAATCTGGTAAACACGATGCAAAATATCCGACGAGAATACAACATCGGCTGAAAAGGAGGTCATCCACCTCCGAACTACACTAGAGAGCTCCACCCTGGAGCTCAGCCCCAACAACCTGGGCCCAAAAAAGGGTGGGAAAGCTTGAAAACCACCTCCTCAAACATAGCTCAATTACCACAGTCCCCCAAAAACTACCGATAAAAAATACAGAACCAGTCAACCACCACAAAAAAATGGATCAAACACCACAACAAGACTGACCCCCAAAATTAAGGCCAGGCCAAAAACAGAGCTCACTCCACAACAGTGGTTAACACACAATCAAAACAGCCCAACTCAAGAACAGATCCATAAGAAAACATAACAACTAAAACCAAATAGAGTCCTGTACAATCTGGAGCAAAAAAAGATAGTTGGCTAAAAACCAGACCAAAACCTTCCAGATATCGGGCCTCCCAAGGAGAGCCCCCCAACGCTAAAAGAAGCCACCAAAGAACACCATCGTGCATACCGCGAAGCCTAGAGAACTGCAAAAATAGGGATGAAAGCCTGACAACAAAAGGAGGCTAAAGAAACGCCTAAAAAACTCCTAACAGTTGTCCCTCCCAAAGAGAACCCTCCGGGCTCGCTCGAGAAATCAGATCTGAAAAGCATATGGAATAACAAAATTAAGAAAGAAATAAAAAAGGTTACGAAAAAGAAGTATTATTGCGAAGCAAATTAAAAGCATCGTCTAGACGATATAAGTGCAGTGCTGCCACTTTATCAACAGGTAAAGTGGAAGACCAAAATTTGGAATAAAATAAGAACTCATCGATAATGCTGCCAATTGAAGTCGCTGTCTGCTTGAAAATACGCTTGTTCCTCTCTGCCCAAATAACCTAGATAATAGCCATAATAGAAAGAACCCGCGATTTACGAAACTCTTTCCTGGGGGATTGAAACCTCCAGCATGAAGAGAAAACTTCTGGGGGGGGGGGCGTTCTTGCCAGGCATTAACTGCAATCAACCAAAGCGGTTGAATAAACGCACACTTAAAGAATAAGTGCTCTGCGTCTTCATGGTGGCTCGTGCAAAACACACACAGCTAACCAACGGCCAGGTGCATCTTATTAAGAACATCTACAGTCAGAAGCTTATTATTCAGAGCAAGCCAAGATAGGATTTTCGATTTGAGCAGCGCATAGTTGCGCCATAAATCCTTGGCACTCAGGTAGACAGTCCCCCCAAAATTCAGAAAATTATAAAAGGATTTCACCGAGAAATTACCAGCAGTGGTCCATCTCCATTTGAAATCTTCAAACGAAAACCAGTGGTAAAGGTTAATACTATTAAACAACTCTTGCAGTTCAGTCTGCAGAGTCAGAGGGAGAACGATAGAGAACGGAATGGACCAGAATTTTTGGTTATCGTTAATGATAATGTAATCAGCCACCCTGGAAGATGGGTTGGATGCCAGTCGGAAGAGATTAGGAAATGCATGGGAGAGTTTGGTGTTCCTAAACCAAAGATCAAGCCAGAAACTAGTTGTAACGCCCCGAATCCCAAATACAACTGAATTCGAGAGTTCTACAGGATCTTTCCACTTTATTTAGTACAATTTTACAAGAAAATTTGAACTTTTCACTTTACATCAGAGTTTATATAAAACTTTACACTTTTATACTGCATAGCGGAAGTAAAATTACAATATTTAAATAAATGTACAACAACTTTGAATAATCTTTAAGCATCTGTTCCTCTTTAACCTTTATCATGTCATTACCCTGTATATAAAACTGTGGGTACGTCAGTTTATTCAACCGACGAACATTATACACGGCCATCCTCTCTATGCCGGAAATAGTATAACTCATTTTCCATATTTATCAAACACAAACTTGTCACATATCAAACTAAAGGGAATACCCTAATGATGTCGTGTTGTGATTGTGCACTTAGTCCTTAATGCATTTATTCATGTTACATGACACTAATGCGCACTTGTTCGGATTCTATGCATCCCATACTACATAGATCCGAGGGCAAGCCCTTAATCGTTCTTCATCTTTGTAGGGTTCAATCCCTCGTTATGGCTTAATCTACTACTGTAACTACGGTAAGTATCCTAGATGTTTTCTGACATACGAACTCATGTCTAGGCGCCCTGGAGGGAATTCCAATGTACTGACACATGACTCATCATGCAAGCATCCTGTGGTAATTCAACTCCTACCATAGACATGACACCACCCGCAGTCGTCCAACACCCCACGAGCATCGCCACCGGGACGGTACTCTGGAGCAGTATCCACGCGCTATCATGACTCATCATGGGACATCCTGGGATACGCTCTCGCCGCTAATCCAATGCCCCTCATACTCGATGTTTTTCTCTTACTTTCATCACCTCTTCACTATGTAACTAATCCTTAATTTTAATGAAATCATGACCAAAATCAAACCTCTAGAGTTAGCCCTCTCACTACTACCGGTCTTATTTCTTTCATTTCATAATGACCTAAACCTGGTCTTTTCAATGTCAATAATCATAATTTATCATTTTTCACTTGCCGGTGTGAGTTTGGCTATACTCTAATTTTCAATTTCAATTCATAAGTTCACATGTTGAGTTGTCATACTCAAAAAATATTTCTCTTTTCCAATCATGATTTCTAAATTGTTCAATAGTTCATAATTATACACGAAATTCAACTATTCATCATGTAACTCATGAAATGTTATTTCCACATTAAAGAAACCACATCACTAGTTATTCAATTAAAGATGGACATTTACACTTCATAATTTGTCGCACTATTCTCCAATGAGAATAATTCACATCACTTCACATAATTCCTTTCTTATTCGTATTTCTTTTCTAACATTCCATTTCAAGTCCTTTTGCAAAGTACAACTTTTATAAAAATGCAAGTGTAGAACTATAGTTCTAAATTATACTTTTGTTCTCAAAATATACTCCACTTCATTCAAATAATTTCCAATAAGTCCCACATAATTTTAGAGTAATAATCATATTTTTTCCTAATTTTTTTCAATCATCAAAAACCCAAAAAAAAATATTTCTTCTCAACCTTAAATACTGGCCGAACCCAGTATTCGAACCCACAACCAGAGAGAACCGAGCCACAGGCACAAGCCACTAAGCCACTTGCGCCAGCAGTATGAAAGAGAGCTGAGAGCATTAAATGCTCTCGGCTGACTCTTAATATATTTTTTTTCAAGTGTTTGAAACAAAAATGTATGGTGTCAACGGGATTCGATCCCTCAACCTCTGAGAAACTCCGTGTATACTGTAGCGATTAAAAGCATCCCGACCACTCGAGCTATAGGCTCGGGTTGTCATAATGCAACTCATTTTTTAATTAAATCAACCCTCTCTGTTTAAGAAAATATTTCGATGTTCATCAAGTTCTCATTTCAATTTGCTCTCACTATCATGCTGTAAAAATTCCAGATTAATTATTCCCATCATGAACTATACTTCAGTACATAAAAATAATTTTTCCAACAATTAAATATGTATTTCCCAATAATTAACACATTTCTACCATACAATTAGGTTAGAATTATATACTACTACGAACACATTTCTTTTTCTTTTCGACATTTTAATTTCACTACTCTCTACATCAATTTTCTGTGTTTATTCATTTCACAAACATACAAAGTATATCTTAATTCATTCATCACAACATTATCATAAAAAGTCCATTTAAGCACATAAAGCAATATTGCCAATCTACTAACTCTTGCATATAATTCTTAGTGTTAATAGTGAAGTTTTCTTCACATAATCCATGGCTATAATCAATTCGAACACAACTTAAATTTTAATGATAGATACACATACAATTTCACATCAACATTTCAATCAATCAATAGGTCAATTTTTCAATTAAATGCGTACTCTTGTTAATATTTTTCATGCATCATACTTTCCATTCAAATCTAGCATGCATTCCTAATTAGAAATATGGAAAATCTACTCACCTTAGTTTGGAGAGAAAAACAACTAGCAACTCCTAAACGAATGTCCTTGCAAACGAGAGTGATCCTCCTCCTTGTCGACGCGCACATGAGCCTCCAAGCACACCAAAAACCGAGAGCTCCTATGGATGAAAGCCGGCCTCCCCTCTTCTTGTTGATGTAAGCACAATTCTCCACACACAACTCAATCTTTTACTCACTTAATAAATTACTAGATAATGTAATTGAACTATAGGTTTGGAAGAATAATTAGCACAAGAATAACTAGGCTAGGGTAGGTATTTATACTAAAAAAATAGGAGAATGGATGGCTAAGATTGAAGTAGGAGTTAGGAACAAATGACTAAGATTTAAGGAGGAGTTACACTAACCACCCATGATCAAGTAACCACCACCACCATGACTCCACTTGAAAATTCCTATTCCCTCCAAAAGTTCCAAACCGGCCTAGCACATCATGTGCATTTTGCACGTGTACGTGCAATGCACGTGCATGCATTTGCCTCCAAAAATTTGTATACTATATTTTTACATAAAAAATCTCCCAATTGTATTCTACATTACAAGTTGTAAAAAAAATAAAATAGCTCATGGGCTTTAGTTTTTGGGCCAAAATAATAATTATAAAAAAAATAATAAATTGAATTAAATTTGAGCTTTAAGAAGAAAGGCTTTTGTTTGTTTGAAAAAAATGGCCTTTACTCAAAAATAATTAAAGAGCACATATTTAAATATCCATACTCATCATAATGAAAATAATTACCAAAAAATATTGTACGTGCACACTACGTGCAAAATTAAATAATTTTCATTAAATGAAAATCAGGGCATTACACTAGTCCTGGTTCCATTAGCGCAAAGATGAACTAACCCACACTGAAACGGGTTGGCTACTTTCCAAACCCCTCTCCAGAATGTAAAGGATTTACGAGGGAGAGCGGTGGTAAAATCTGTCATATAGGACCGGGTGAAGCAATTGGAAGTGATCATGCGCGTCCAAGGCAGCTCCTCCTTTTTAAGGAATCTCCATTGCCATTTGCCTAAGAAAGCCAAATTCTGGTGTCTAGGATTAAGAACCCTCATACCACCAGCTGTCTTAGAAGTGCAGATAAGCTTCCAGTTGCAAAGGTGAGTGCCGGCCTTATATGCATTCGAACCAGACCAGAAGAAATTCCTTCTGATACGATCAATTTTTTTAATAACCCACGTTGGGAGGTAGTAGAAGAACATCATGTAGAGACGGATAGAAAAGAGAACGGAGTTAACAAGAACAAGTCTGCCTCCTCGAGAAAGGTGTTTTCCAGACCAACGGTTGAGCCTGGATTCAACCTTTTCGACCATCGGCAACCAGTCCGCTTTATGAAGTTTACCCCATCTCAAAGGGATGCCAAGATAAGTGATAGGAAATGTGGTAGAGACACAATTAAAGAAATGTGCAATCTTCGTTTGCCGATTTTGGGAACCCCAAGCCAGAGGACAGAAGACTTTTGGAAGTTGATGGCAGTCCTGACGCACTTTCAAAAACATAAAGAAGTAGCTTAAGGTTACGTAAGGTGCCTGTTAGGTTTCGCAAAGATAATAGTATCATTTGCATATTGAAGGTTTAAAACACCACAGAAACTACGAGAACTACCCAGACCTTCAATAACGCCAGCGTCCCACACATTGCGTAGAAGTTTACTAAACACATCCGCAACAAGTGCGAAGAGCAGGGAGGAAATAGGATCTCCCTGGCGAAGCCCACGCTTACACTTGAATTTGTGACCTTCAGTCCCGTTGATAATAATAGACGAAGTGTCAGCAAAAAGACTAGATTTGATCCAGACAATCTATTTCGGGCTGAATCCACGATAAAGAAGAATTTCAAAAAGGAAATCCCAACTAACGTTATCGTAGGCTTTTTGGAAGTCTAATTTTAACAGGATGCCCTCCGAATTCAATTTGTGGCAATCTGAGATGATTTCTTAGGCCGAAGCCACACTATCAAGGATAAAGCGATCCTTAATGAAACCCGATTGCATGGGGTCAATTAAAGGAGAGATGATGGTACTCAGACGAGACGAGAGCACTTTCATGATAATCTTGAAGGTAGAGTTCAGGAGGCTAATAGGCCAAAAGTTGGATTCTGAATTTGCCCCCAAAAATTTGGGGATTAGGACAATGTGCGCATAATTGATCCTATTGAAGAAAAAGTTTCCCAGATGAAGATCGAAGAACATTTGGAAGAGATCGTCTTTGAGACAATCCCAAAATTTTTGGAAAAAGAATGCCGGAAAGCCATCCGGTCCAGGCGCAGAATGTAGCAAATTTACACAATAAATATATCATAAAATATACAATAATGTAGGAATTAAACAAATGTAAAATGATATGCATAGTAAGTATGTTGAAATGTGTGGTACATATATAGCAATTTGTATGAAGTACATGTAGAAATCAAGAAGGTAATGATAATAAAATTTAAGTAAAATATAAGTAGTGGGTGCACATAGTACATTCGAAAAGTATGAAGCAACAAAATTAATAAGTAGCTTTTAAATAGTGAAAAGAAATTATAGCAAAAGCAGTCAACTATAAGTAATAATAAAGGTATTGAACATAAGGTACAAAAACATAATTAATAATAAAGATTTAAATGTGCAGAAACATATCATATTTATATGAGTAAAATATTGCAATCAAGTTTTAATACTCCAAGACAATACAAAATAACGAAAAATATAGTATCGAAAAATCCAAGTATATATAATAAAATGAAACTAAATATGCAACACCAAATTTCATAATATAGTAAACATAATAATGAAAGAAAATAGGAGTTGCAATAATAACTTATCTTGTAGTAATTTAAAATTTAGTGTGGTAGGTAAAAGTAATAGCAAAATATGTGAGTGACGAAAAAGTACATGAAAGTAAGATAAATAAAAGGTCAAGAAAGAAATGGGTAAGAGTCGCAAAATAAAAATGAGTTTGTGAAATGCTAAAGGATGCACTATTGGATTACAGCAAAAGTTGTAAAATAATAATTTGGACAAAAGACAAAAGTAAGAACCAATAGTAAAGTCAAAAAACAAGATGTTTAGTAAAAGTTTAATGTTTGCACTAATGAATAGAAATAATATAAACTCGGTTGGAGATATAGATACTAAAAATAAATTCAATTGCTGATAATAAAAGAAACCGAATAAAAGTAAAATAAGTTAATTACATAAAAGTTATTTAGTAAGAAAACAAATATAAAACAGTAAAAGTGATAGGACACAAGAGTGATCACAAAATTGAGGTACACAAAATATACAAGATAGCAAATAATTAAAAGAATCTAGCTGAAGATAATTAAATTTTATAACTAATAAATAAATAAATAAATAAAAATTAACACTAGCGAAAGTCATATAATCCAGAAATTGTATACAGTGGGTAAAATAGGAAAACATATAGGAGATCATTAATAAGTTAGATAGAAAATATACAAGTTGAAAGGGTAATACCTTACATAATAAAACATCAAATACATAAAGCGAACAAAAGAGGTCAAAATTAGCTAGTGAGAAAATATATGCTTTATGCAAAAATAACCAATACACTTGCGATAAAGAAATTTCATTCAAGTCTAAGCACATAAACAGTCTAAATCTCATTACAGGTCTTCATGACCAAACAATCAAGTCACACACATCAGATGTCTACCAAGGTACTCACACTTCTAATGTCCACCTAGGTTGTATTTAATGTCCACTTGTGTACTCACACTTCTAATGTCCACCTAGGTTCTCGCACATTAAATGTCCTTTTATGTTTTATTCCCCGTACTATATTTAAAATTACTAATTGAAGCATGCTCTGATACCAAATCTGTAGTACCCCGAATTTTCAATATAATATTTTAGAAATACGTGGCACAATTCCAGAATCTACTTCAATGTAATCATAAATATAGCAACCAAATACAGGAAAAATTAAAACTTTTTATTACATCAATTGTTTACAAAGCACAGCGGAATACAAAACACCTTGAATTACAAATTTCTTTCCTTACAACAATTTCTTTTACAACAATATATAACTCATTACACCACTTTAACTCATGCATCCAAAATCCAAGCTACAAGTAATCACCTGTAAAATATGAGGCTAGAGATAACTCTAACCCCCAAAACTAAAAGGGTTAGCCATAACGGTGTGAGTGACATAAAAATAAACAACGAACAACATAAGTAAAGCATAGATTCATAAACGAAATGTAATAAACAAGAATACATAAAATATGACATAGCAAGGAAACATGAAAACGTCAGGTGAAACTAGACTAAGTGTCAAGTGTAGAAAACAGGAAACCACATGCATAAAACCAAGTCAAAAAAAACACAATTCTATATGCTGACTCTTTAATACGTGCTTGTCAGAGTCTATGCATCCCACTCTATATAGGTCCGGTGCAAGCCCTTAACGTCTCCATTTTATAGGGTTTAACTTTATAGGGTTTAATCCCCCGCCATGCAACTAATCCTAACACGATGACTACTACGAGATAATGATAAAATGTGAGTATTAGCCCATGCCCCGATAATTCTGGAGGTCAATCTCTATCCACAGATAATTTCGGAGACTATTCACTCACACCTGGGAATCTTCGAGAATACCCCACACCGCAAGCGATGACACCTCATCACACAAATACCACATGTGTGTCGCCTCGACCCCGATAATTTCGGAGATCAATCCCACACCACAGGTAATTCCAGAGACTATTTTACTCACACCTGGATAATTTCGGGGATTATCTCACACCGCAAGCCATACTGAGGTCCATAACCCATGTTCTCGTTCATCATATCACCACTAGTGCCTGTTCTTATCATTTAGGTTATTTAATTACTTTACGAATCTCCTAGAGTTGGTGTACCCCACCGGACTTAACTCAACAACTGATCAACTAAAATGCCTCAACAGGCCCAAACATAAATATCTCAACTGCCGTCACACACACCTTCTAGAGACTCACACCCAAATATCCAAACCAATCTTCCAACATAAATTACTCAGTTGACCCACTTGAAAACATATGTTCAATAGAAGATAAGGTGTAGAATAGTAAGTTATAGATTAAAACATTTAGAGAATAAATCATTTAAAAGAACATTCAAAGATATAAAGATACATTAGTATCAGTCGACTATAGACAAGCGTAAGTCGACTGTCCAGAAAGAAAATTCAATAGCTTTAAGAAAATAATTCTAAGTATAGCAGTTGACTGTAAAAGGGTCATAGGTCGACTGTCCAGAATGAAAAATCCAATAATCTTTAAGAAATAATTCTAAGTATAGCAGTCGACTATAAAAGGTCATAGGTCGACTGTCCAGAGAAAAATCCAAATCTTAGGGAGACATCAAAACAGAACAGACTCAGTCGACTGTAAAGATGAGTCAGTTGACTATTCCGCGAGATAATTTAAAACTTCAAGAAAATTACAGCAGCCAGGCAGCGACGGTCGACTGTATAATTTAACCGGTCGACTGTTGACCTGCAGACTGCAGTTTTTAGTTGTGCATATTTCAACCGTACGTAATTTTACTTTATGAAAACGATTTCTACAAAAAAACATATTTCTTATTTGATCAAATACAACTTATAGGATATATAATAGTCCATAAAAACTAAGTCAAAACTACTTGGATTTATAAAAATAGTGATTTGTTAATTTCTTTCAATCAAACATGAATTGTGCATATAATCAAAAAAGAGTTTCTTAAAAATTATTGTTCATTGAAATAGCTTCGTATTCAGATCCAAACCATATCAATACCAAAATCTCAAAAAAATCCCCAATTTAGTTGTATTCATCAAACTCAATCCAATTTATCTCAAATCCAATTCTCAAGACATGATCTCCTAATTCATTAGTCCTTCTCAACATTTCCTCAATCTCAATCTCCATTATTAACTCATGAACCTGAACAAATCTAACGTTACTATAATCAAGATGTGTTCATCCAAACTCAATGATAATAACAACTCACATCATCCACATGCAAACCTATCCATAGATAATTAGGGTTCATAAAAGATCAATTTTTAAGTCATCAATCCATCCAATCCATCCAATCTATCATGTACATATTCATACTCAAACCTTAACATGCTTTCTAGTGATGAAATACCATATACAACATTACAAGACTAAAACAAAACAAATTATATCACTCGCATACAACATGCACAAAATAAAACAAAATACAACAAGTCACTCACCTTGTTGAAGAGATCGAATCGAATTAATGAAGAATAAGAAAAAGTCCTTCTTTTGTAAAATCCAAGATTACTCCTTTAAAACTCCAAGAAATTAATGGTAAAAATATATTTTATTTTTGGAGAGGAGAGGGACGGCTGTAGTGACTATAATATAGGCCAAAATCTGGAGTTTCTAGGGTTTTACAAGTTTATGGAAACATCCCTGAACAAATTATTACTTTACATATATAACCTTTCTGTATAAAGTAGTTAAAATAAGTTAAATAAATTAAAATTAAACCCAATCCTTTTACTACTGAGTTTTCCAGCAATCTAGTATACCCCAGAAATAAAGAAAATTCGGATTTGTACTCAGGGTGGCAATTTTGCACAAAAATCCTTCTTTTTTGTAATATTTGCAAATACATCATAACATATTAGTAAAAATCCAGAAAATTTAGAAATAATATCTACTAACAAATATTAGATTTTCCAATTAAAATATCTGATTTTTACTTTCCAAGAAAACATTTGCACAAGATCCAACATAAATTCCATATTTGCAAAAACACCATATTTGTTTAAATCATTACCAAATCAACTCTACATAAAATTTAAATATATTTTATTTTCAATAATGACCATGGCAAGCCCAAAAATCAGTAAAAATGAATTTTCATTATTTATTTGAGATCCAAACGGCTTTTTACATAAAAGCCCCTCTGTTTCGAGATATTTATAAAAAATAGTTTCTTAATTCAAAAAAATCCCAAAATTTAGAATATACTCCATTATATGTAGTAGAATTTATTAAAAATATAAATTTGGATATTTACTTCAAAAATATTTGCACGTGTTTTGCACGTATAAAATTGAAAATTTTGAAAAATAGTCAAAATAGTCAACTTTACAAATTTAATATTATTTAATAATACAAAATAATTTTATTTTGTGGGGTATTACGCTAGAAATCCCATTTTCCTAGTCATGCTAAGCATCTCTAAATTGGAGAGAGAGTCAAAATGCACCTGGTATAAGGAACCCAGACGTTCCTTACCAGAAGAATGGGGAGAGGTGGGAGAAGAATCTTTCTTAAATGATTTGCAATAGGGAAATGAGTATCTGCTAAAAAGTTCGATTCTCTGTTGGCTCGGAAACGAGCATTAGAGCGGATGACCGAAAAACGTTTCGGTTCAATAATCTTATTAAAATTGTCTTTAATCCCTATAGAGGAGAAACTTCTATCGCTACTGGACTCAAGACTGGTCCCTGAAAAGGAGCCCCCTAAAACCAGAGAGGGGAGAGCCGAGTCCGTGGTATCGGAGGCCCTGCGATCCGACGGGACAAGGCTGAGGGTCGGAGGGGCCAAAGAAAGATTATAAGATCCTCTCCCAATACCAGAGAGAGAAGGTAAGGTCCCGATCGGAAGAAGAGGAAGAGAAAATATACCAATGCCAGCAACAATGTTGAAACCAAATGGGGAAAACGAACCAGGATAAATTTTGATAGAAAACAAGTTGAAGAAATTGAAACCGAAATCAGCTTGAATTAGAAAAACAAAAGTACTAGGCAACGATGATACCTGCTTATGAGAGAGCGAGTGATCCATCTCTACCAACTCATCTGCGAGAAGATCATCTTTATCCACCCATGCGTCGGCTTTAAGAGTAGCAACCGATGCATCTTTCGAGGGAACAGAAGAGGGGGGATGACCCGAAGGATGGGTACGATGAACCGCGGTAATGAACTTGTCCCAATCAGAGGAATACTGCGGGTTCGCATCCCAAATGGGCCACTTTTCAGACTGCTCTGAAGGAGTTTGCTTTAACAGAAGAGAGATGGGATGAACTGGGGGGACAACGGAAAAAGGATCCTCCGTGGAAGTTTGGGTAGAGGTCTTAGAGTACACCTCAGACGGAGTCCCCTGAAGAGGAGAGATGGATTTTCCCGCAGACAAATCCGGATTAATCCAAACCAAATTGGGGGCTTTAGACGGAGAGCTTTTGGTTTTGGACGGAGTGATAACCGGATTGCGCTGAAATGGGGGGGGTTCTTCTTGGGTGGCTCTTTGTGGGGCTTCCTCCACTTTGAAGAGTGAGAGGTAGCCTGAGAAAAAGTACCGACAGTGAAAGTGCTAGGTAAAACAGGAGCTTTCCTCAGCGGATTGGCAATAGTCAAGGATGCAGGAGTAGTGGGTTGCTTAATCTCTTCCAAGTCTTGATAAGAGATCGAGACCAGAAATGAAGATATCTGGTCCATTAAAATGAAAGAGTCAATCCTATCTTTTATGGACGGACAAAAGAAATCGGCGTCGACTTGAAGACACCCTGAAGCCAACTTAGTAGAGGAGGAGATGTGCTTAAGTTCCCCCATACATTTGGTGAAATTAAAAATTTTAAAAAGCTAAAAAATTTAAACTTAAAAAATTTAAAAATAATTCAAAAAAATCAAAAACTTATAAAAAAAAAATTTAAAATTTTTAACAAAATTATTTAATTTTTTTATAAAAAAATTAACAAAATTTTTAAATTAAATTTTTTTGAAAAAATTTGAAATTTTAAAAAAAAAATTAAAAAATAATTTTTAATTTTTTTTTTATAAATTTTAAAAATTTAAAAAATTAAAAAATTTAAAATTTTGAAAATTTGAAATTTTGAAAATCTCAAAGTAAATCCAAATCCAAATCCACATCCAATGTCGAACCTCAAACAAGAGGGCATCGTCGATATCTGATCCGCTGCTAATTCCGTATCGGTGACTCCCCTCCACCAAATCGAGCGCGAATATCAATCGACTCCATATCAGCGACTCCCCTCCACCGAATCGAGAGCCTCTATATGTGATGCGACGACTCTAATTTTATCTCATTAACCGAATTCTCATTCTATTTTTTAATTTTGTGTGTGTAGGGGATTACTCTATTTTGTTGACTCAAATTTTGTGTGTGCATGGTATCTAAGTTCAGAGAGTTATGATTGTTTTATTTTTTAGTTTAAAAATTTTTGATTTGGTGATTTATTTGATGAGTTTTTTATTAGTTTTGATTTAAGGTGTACGCAAGTGAGAAATGGATTATTTGGTGGCCTCAATTTGGACTTCCAAACCATAGCTGGACAGGTAAGGTGACCAGTAACCTAAAGTAACTTGGCAATATGCAACATTAATTTCTTTACTACAAGAGAAAATACTACCGTGAAATGTTCCCTTCACTGGTTATTAGAAACCATGGATAACATAACAAATAAGAACTTTTAGTATATGTTTGGATATATAGGATTGAGGATGAGTGGAGTTTACCAGTGAAGGGTGCAAACTCTCCACTCAAGAAAGACAGCTAAAGTAAATTTATTGTTAATCCATTTTGATTTTTGTTTTATAAAGGTGCAATGGAGAGTCAAAGTAGAGATAAAAGAAATGATTAGCTTGGTTTAGATTTTTGAGAACTTCATGTATTTCATTTTGGTTGAAATAATAATAAGAGGTATTTCAATTGCAAAACTGAGTCTCAGACAAACAAATGTTTAGATTATTGGTATTGAAGATACCTTCACACCTGCACTTGCGTTACCATTGTTTTTAGACATGATTATAGTGGTTATGGAATTAGAGTAAGCTCTATAAAACCTATATGATAATGTCCTTGCATAACTATTACAAGCATCTAAAAATGATGCTGAAGTTAAAAAAAACTTTATGCAGTGCTTCTAACAAACTATATGCATTCCAGATAAGTTCAAGCTAATGATCAAAAAGGCAATGGTTGAGCTTAAAGGTAGATATACTGCTTCATCATATAATATGTTTGCTACTTCAATTGATTTGCTGGATCTCCAAAACTATTTTATATAATCAAATCAGGTGCAGTGTTCCGAAGACGTGCCGTAGGCACATGTCAACCGGCAAACCTAATATATATATATATATATATATATATATATATATATATATATATATATATATATATATATATATATATATTTGCCCGTTGGCACGTGCCTACGGCACGTCTTTAGAACAATACAAAATATAAAAAGCCCTGTAAACAGTAAATCAACAATTATGTAGCTCAAGTTTGAATAGTATGACAATAATTAGTTGTAAATAAAAGTTCATGTTTCCATTAGTATATGTTGAAAAATCTCTAATATTATAATGGGAGAAGGCCTTAGTGTCATTTGTAAATGTTTTGTCATTCTACCAACCCATGTAACACACGTGCATAACAATTATAAAGGAGGTCCTAGGTTCAAATCAAGACTATGTCTAAAGTTTTATTTTAAAAAACTATATTTATTAAAACGTGCATTGCACGTGTAAACTACTACTAATTATAAATGAGAGTGTAAAATCTACCTTCTTAGAACTTTAAGTGTAGAAAATGATGAAATTTAACTGTTGAAGAGATATTTGCTATTTTCAGTATAACATGTGCAATAAAAAAAACATTAAAATTCTAAAAGTTTACAAACCTGACATCTTAAAATTTAAATTATTAAGTAAATAAAGAAAGAATGGGAGAGAGAGATAGGGAGAGAGAGAGAAAGAGAGAAATATGAAAAAGTGAAGAGAGAAGAGAGATAATAATAAAGTAATGAGTTTTTTAGTTTTGGGGGAATTTAATTGTGGGGTATGAAATTTTGGGTGGAAAATATGTTTTGTGAGAATCAATCTAGGCCATTGGTTTTAGGGAAGATTGAATGAGAGCCCCTTGATAGCTTTCTTTGTAATTTATTATATATACTAGATTTGCCCATGGGCACGTGCCTACGACACGTCTTCGGAACGATACAACACACGAAAAGCACTGTAAACAGTAAAACAACAATTATGTAGTTCAAGTTTGAATAGTATGATAATAATTAGTTGTAAATAAAAGTTTATGTTTCAATTAGTATATGCTGAAAAATAATTATAAATGAGGGTGTAAAATCCAACTTCTTAGAATTTTATGTATGGAAAATGATGAAATTTAACTGTTAAAGAGATATTTGCTATTTTCAATATAACATGTACAACAAAAACTGCATAAAAATTCTGAAAATTTTACAAACCTGAAATTTTAAAATCTAAATTTCTAAGTAATAAAGAAAAATGGGAGAAAGAGAGGGGGAGAGGGAGAGAGAAATATGAAAAAGTGAATAGAGAAGAGAGAAATAGTAATAATAAAGGAATGAGTTTTTTAGTTTTGGGGGGAAAATTTTAATTTTGGGGTTTGAAATTTTGGACGGAAAAATATGTTTTGTAAGAATCAATCTAGGTCATTGATTTTAGGGGAGATTGAATGAGATCCACTGGATAGCTTTCTTTGTAATTTATTATATATACTAGATTTGCCCGTTGCCACGTGCCTATGGCACGTCTTCGAAACGGTGCACATGATTTGATTATATAAAATAATTTTGAAGGTCCAGCAAATTAATTGAAGTAGCAAACATATTATATGAGGAAGCAGTATATCTACCTTTAAGCTCAACCATCGCCTTTTTTATCATTAGCTTGAACTTAAGTGGAATATATATGGTTTGTTAGAAACACTGCATAGAGTTTTTTTTTAACTTCAGCATCACTTTTACATGCTTGTAATAGTTATGAAAAGGACATTATCATATAGATTTTATAGAGCTTACTCTAAACCCATAACCACTATGAGTATGTCTAAATACAATGGTAACGCAAGTGCAGATGTGAAGATATCTACAATACCAATAATCTAAACATTTGTTTGTCTGAGACTTAGTTTACAATTGAAATACCTCTTATTATTATTTCAACCAAAATGAAATACATAAAGTTCTCAAAACTCTAATCCAAGCTAATCATTTCTTTTATCTTCACTTTGTCTCCTCATTGCACCTTTATAAAAAAAAATGTAATCAAAATGGATAAAAAACAAATTTACTTTAGTTGTCTTTCTTGAGCGGAGAGTTTCCACCTTTTACTGGTAAAATTCAGTCATCCCAATCTTATATATCCAAACATATACTAAAAGTTCTTATAAGTTATGTTATCCATGGTTTCTAATAACCAGTGAAGGGAACACTTCACGATAGTATTTTCTCTTTTAGTAAAAAAATTAATGTTGCATATTTGCCAAGTTATTTTAGGTTGCTGGTCAGCTTACCTATCCTGCTATGATTTGGAAGTCCAAATTGAGGCCACCAAATAATCAATATCTCACTTGCGTACACCTTAAATCAAAACCAATAAAAAACTCATCAAATAAATCACGAAATTAAAATTTTTTAAACCCAAAAATAAAAAAAATCATACCTTTCTGAACTTAGATCCCATGCACACACAAAATTCGAGTTAGCAAAAAACTGAGTAACCCCTGCAAAACAAAATTAAAAATTAGAATGAGAATTCGGTTAATGAGAAGAAATTAGAGTCGTCGCAACGCATATAGAGGCTCTCGATTCGGTGGAGGGGAATCACCGATACGGAGTCGCTTGATATTCGCGCTCGATTTGGTGGAAGGGAGTCACCGATACGGAATCAGCAGCGGATCAGATATCACCGACGACCTCTTGATTGGGGTTCGACATTGAATTTAGATTTGGATTTGCTTTGAGATTTTTAAATTTTCAAAATTTTAAAACTATCAAATATTTGAATTTTAAAATTTTTTAAAATTTCCTAAAAATTTTAAATTTTTTTAAATTTTTTAATTTAAAAAAATTTAAAAAAAATATTTTTTTAATTAAAATTTTTTTTATTAAATGTTTATAAATTTTTTTGTAATTTTAAAATTTTTTTATAATTTTTTGAATTTTTCTTGATTTTTTGAATTATTTTAAATTTTTTAGTTTTTTTTTATAAAAATTTTAAATTTTTATTTTCTTAATTTTTTGAATAAGAGAGAGAGAGAGAGAAATAATTAAATGAATAAATGAGTTGTTTTGGGTGGGGGATTTGAATTTGAGTTTTGGGAGAAACTTTTAGAAGGAAAAATGTGTTTTGTGAGGTTAGATCTGGGTCTTTGATTTTGGGGAGATTGAATGAGAGCCACTTGATAGCTTTCTTCGTGTTTTATTATATATATATATATATATATATATATACACTAAAATCAAAATATTTAATCAATTCAATTGTTCTTGATTATTGGCTGACAAAAAGACTTAATAAATACGTATATTAAATTAATTTAAGGAAGCTGATCGAATGAAGTTATTTATTAAGGTCAGAAGATAGTGACTGATAGCAATAATCCAAAAGGCAAACAGTAACAATTGCTAACGATTCAAACCAATCAATCTATTAGAGCAATCAGTCAGAGCATCTGCAGTTGTTTGGTTAAAAAATGGGTATATGAAAAATGAGTAATGTTTTATCCACTATCAATTTCACTATCATTTTGCTCACTAACTTAGGTGGCATATTTCTATTGGAGAGTTCTCTCACCCATTCTATCTTTCTCTATCTATTGAAGTGTGCCACCTAAGGTAGTGAACAAAATGGTAGTGAAATTGATAGTGGATGTAGCATTACTCATGAAAAATATAGAAATAGCAATTAGGAAGGTAGCATAGCAGTCGTCAAAACTCAAAGAATGAGGACGAAACGGAAGATGATCTACCGTCGAAAGATAGCGAAGGAAAAAAAATCATCAGACGACAGATCATCTGCCGTCTGATGAATTTTTTTAAAAAAATTTGTGAAGGACGGGAGAGTCATCTCCCGTCTCCCGTCCAACACAAAAATTCATTTTTTTATTAGTACAGTGTGTGTGAATGAATTAAAAATAATTAAAATAATAATAATAAAGTACAGCGTGTGTGATTTTTTTTATTTTTTATTTTTTAATTTTATTTTAATATTTTTTAAGTACAGTGTGAATGAATTTATATAAAAAAATAAAAAATTCATCTCCCGTCCGACAACTTTCCCAATTTTTTTTTTGTTTTTTTCCTCAAATGTCAACATCTCAGTTGACTGAGGTTTTTTTAATAAATTTTTTTTCCAAACAGTAAATCATATGTCGTCGTTTCATTTTGCTATTAAAAAATTTCTCTCAGACTGCAAATCATATGTCGTCCGACACACAGACGGTAAATCATCTTCCAATTTCTATAATATACATAATGCCATTTCCGCTGCCAAATATATAAGTCTACTGTTCATCGCAAACCCCAAAAATGGGTAAATAGACGACGACTACAGTGGTTTTTATCTATTTTTTCGATATATAGCCAATGACTGCAGATGCTCTTATGTCTGTATTACTCAAAAAAGCAAAAACTGCAGATAATATCATAATACACAAATTATACTATATCTTAAACTAATAGGCCTACCCCATCTTTTCTTTCTCCATTTCAAAATGAAGAAAGAAAATCAAAAGTTGAAAATCACACTTACCTTAACACGTGTACACCACACTTTGTTATTTAACAAAAACAAATACAAAAACAAAAAAAATCCCTTCCTCTCCCAACTCCCCCTTCCCCCGAAATCCCTCTAACCCTGCTCCCCTAAATCATAGCAGTCGTCGTTCGCTAGCCCACCCAAATCCTCGCCGTCGACCTCGCTGGCCCGCCATGGGTGATGACACCATCGATAAGAATTATCCTATGAGAAATTAGGGTTTTTGAATTCCTTATTTTTTTGTAATATTATATTCATGAAACCCTAATTTACTACCCGCTTTTATTCTTGATTTCTAATTAGGGTGTTTCAATTCTTTAAATTTCAGAATCCAAACCCTAATTATGGATTCAAAAATAAGATTGGTTAATTTCTGGCCAAATCCTAACTAATTTTTTTGTTTTTGACTCTTTGTTTCTTCAGATCCAAATAAATTAGATTTTAGAGGTCATGGTAGAAATTAGAATTTCGGAAGGCAAAGAAATGAAGGAAAGAATAAACTATGGAAAAGTAAGAGTAATGTAAGTGTTTATTATATGTTTGTTTTTGTTTATTCACTTATTTACACTACTCTCTCTCCAATTTGTACTCTTAGAGATTATGGAGATGACAGTCAGGCCTGTATGTCATGTCGTCGTTGCAATTAGCCTAGATGTAGGTTACCTGAAAATCAACTTTTATTCTTCAATTTGATGGTAATTGTGTTCACTACTTCTTATAATTATTTCTCATGAAAAATTACTTTTGTTAAGTTCTTGAGTTTTTCATTTATTTTTAGCATACTCTCATAATTATTTTAGCAATCTTCTTCAATTAGAATTATTATTTCAGTTTTTATATCCTTTTTTGGGTAATATTTAATTTGTTTGTGTTTGAGTATTTTTCTATTTTTTATGACAGTATGGTCAAGTTTTGAGATTCGGGATAAGATTCAAACATGATAATGTAGGGTTTCGGATTAGAAGAAGGGGGATCGTCAAGTATGAGATTGAAACGAACTGACTTGCATATGAATGTTTTTCTTCTAATTGTTATCTATTTTCATTTGGACTTTTTTGCATTCTAAATAATATTATCATTAAATTTTCAATTACAAAAAATGATGGATTGTAGATGATGTAAAAAGCATGAAAGTTGAATAGTTTGGTCCATTTTATCATTATTGTATTTTTTTTTCTTAGGATAAAAGTGAACAAATGAGTGAATATATAAGAAAACTAAGGACTTGCATCAAATGGTTGATGAAATGAAAAGATAAAAATTTGATGAAGCAAGAGAAGCTTCGGAATATGCTGAAATCGGAAGGGAAACAACATGCAGATGGTGGTATCTTTTCTACATCTTTTGTTTTGTTTAAAATTTTTTGGTGAATTGTAGTATTGTATGTGTGTTTTATGGTTTGATCATTTTATAGAGACACAACTAAGGAGTAATATAAAACAGTTGGAGGCAAATATTGAGAAATTTTGCTGACAATATGAGTATTTGCAAACAAGCTTTTAGAACACAAGAATCTGACAAGATTGTAAGTCTCTTTCTTAGCATCTCTAAATTTCGGTAATTATTCAACTATTTTTTATTATTATTAATTGAATAGAAATATAGAATGATGTTGGTTGGTTCGAATGTGTGAATTAGTTAATTTGTAAATTTGTCATCTTTTAATTATATTGTGATTGAAATAGCTAAGAGACATTTCTAAATTTCAAGTAGGCAAAATTTAAAAAAACTACACAAAACTTTTGGCCAGTATTAAAAAAGTACACTAAAGTTTTTTTTTTAAAAAAATGACACAATGTTTAATTTAACTCCACTGGGTTAGTTAGGGTTAGGGTTAGGGTTAGGGTTGGGTTAGGGTATGGTTTAAAAAAACCACTTTCATCTTTCATTTGTGTTTAAAAAAACCACATTCATCTTTTATTTGTGTTTAAAAAAAACATCACTTAACTAATCACGTGTTTAAATAAACCCCCTCGAACTAACCAACCCTAACTAACCCAGTGGAGTTAAATTAAACATTGTGTCCTTTAAAAAAAAAAACTTTTGTGTACTTTTTTTAAACTAGTCCAAAACTTTGTGTACTTTTTTTATATTTAGCCTTCTAAGTAATATATAATTTTATGAGTACCTCAAAATTATTTTAGTCTGTGCAATTTGCACAGGGTAACACTAGTTTGTTTTATTTTATTTTTGTTTTGTTTTGTTTTTTTGAAGAAGAAAGATAATACACTATTTTTAAGCAGTGCCATTCTTTAATACAAAGCTATTTCTTTTTACATTTACTTTTACTAATACACTAGAAAACATTCTATTATTTTTACCTTTACTTTTCTTATTTTTAACATTTGAGAAGTAAAGATGAAATCAAAACCATGATTTTTATGTCAAATAGAAGGCTTAGCAATTAGAAATGTAATAAGATGCATAAACCTGAACTTGATTTGGGGTCTGTACTGTAGTGGATGTGTCATTTGAATGATGCACACAGATGGTTAAACAATCCAGAAATATCAACATACATTTGCAGTTATCAATTACAGCCTCTTTTGCATCACATTGTAGAAGCCTTGTGTCCAAAGAATTGTAAATACTTTTCCGACCTCTAATGAAATTCCAGTTAAGGCAAGTAGCATCATATCGCATCCTGCTTATAAGTCGGAGATAAAAAGTTGTTCGACTCCGACCTAAATGGCATGCTGTAAACCGACTCCAACCTAGCACATCAAATTTACTTTTAACCGATCACCACCTAAGACTGGAATACAGCCACATACAAACCACCAGCTAATCATATAAACCAAAACTTAAGGTGCATCAATCTTTAGATTCAACAATATTTTCTGAATGCATTTCAAGTATGAATCTTTTGTTTTATGCTAGTTGCAACGATGAAAACAACAAAAATTTGCTGAATAAATTCCTATACAAAATGCGCAAATAGGCAAAAAGCACACCATGCAAAGTTTGCACTTATTGATCACCTAGCAAGCTGGAAAAGTATAGAGATACATAATTGTAAATACACATATATCCTCCTTCTTGAAGATTCAAGACACAATTGGAAATTACAAACACAACCCCCTTCTTATTTTTACCCTATGACACTAGTCAAAACTCAAAAGGAAATAAAAAAAAGAACCGAAAAAGAAAAACAGACACGAAAATAATCCCTGTACAAGATCTTAATACAGTTCAATGATGCTACGGCTTGATCCTGAACTCTTCACCTGGTACTGTTGGTGGGCCCTTGAGATGCCCTAGGAGCTGCATTCATTACAAGAAAATGGTTAACTTTGGTCGCTATTACATCTGTAACAAATGGGTGACTATATCCTTTCAGGGGTCACTATATGAGTCATTTAATGGTGTTCACTAATTTCCAATAACTAATGTGAATAAAAGGAAGAGTTAATGATACACCCACAACCTTTTCTACAATATTTTTCTTTGCAACCTTATGTGGCACAATACCATTTCGGGGTTTCTACAACCTAGTCAATAGTATTGTCCCACATAAGGTTGTAAAGAAAAAGGTTGTAGAAAAGGTTGTGGGAGTAGCGTTATTGTAAAAAGAATCATGTGTTGTGCGTGTTCTACATCTTAGGACGAACTAGTAATACCAGGTGTTGGGCCCTGTTGGGGGGCGTCTTTTAGCGGATCTTTTTTGGGCGGAACACTCACAACGAAGGGGGGTTTCTACAATTTACTCTACATGTCACTCTTTCAAGGGTAATGATTCACCTACAACCTATTCTTACAACATTTCTCTTTACAACCTTAGGTGGCACAATCTCATTGGAATTATCTTGTAGAGTCTTGTAGAGTAGGTTGTAGATATCTCCAATGGGATTGTAACACATAAGGTTGTAAGGTTGTAAAGGTTGTAGGTGTAGCACTACCCCTCTTTCAATCTTCCCCTTCTGATACTTTCAAATCCAAATTATCTTTTATGAAGTCTCTTTCTTGTTCATACTGCTTACATTCGACATTAATTACGAAAGATCGACAACTGCTCATAAATTTTAAATATTACAAAATACTTGGATGAAGAAATAGATGTTGATTTTGTTCTCAAGGCATAACCGATATTGTTGAATGGACCCATTTAAATGAATGACTCAGAGCAATCTTATGATACAATATACGTGTCTTGACACTAGGAAACATGAAAAAAATACTAGCTTTTTAAGGTGTAGATTTTTGTTAACACTAGATGTCTAAAATAGAGTATAGATCTAAACATTAAGTGGAAATGGTAAAAGTGAAATTGGAGTTCAGGTTACACACCTAGATTGACGGCCTCTGAGCTTTTCATCAGACGAAGACGCTTGCAGGATGTAACAAACATTCTGCAAAAGTAAAAGGAAGTTATATCAGATATTGTTCTATTAGCCTGATTCATGGTAAGTACTGTGGAACATAAACATAATTCATTCATAAATAAATAAGTAAATAGATAAATAATCATCACAATATCAACCCTTGCCACCTATGCAGTATGTGGAACCAAACTCCTAGTCATGAAAATGATAAGCCATCCAGCAAGCAACGATCCTAGATGACCATATAGCACTAACCAAATTCTCTTAAGATTGCGATAAAATGTCTTAGGATGGAGAGATTTATAAAGTTAGATAATTACAACTCTAAGGCACATAAAGTTAATAAAAGTGGAATGGATTCACTCTAATATATTTCAACAAGAAACTTCCTATAAAGAACATTTTCAACATCTTGAATCAAATCCATTCTTATTGTAATCAAATGTCTTGGAGGGAGAGATTTCTGATGTGAGATACTTACAACTGCAAGGCACATCTAAAAGCCAACAAAAGCAGAACGAGTTCACTTAACTCTTATAAATTTCAACAAGCAACCTCCTATAATGAACATTATTGTCAGGGACGCTGGCAGTCTCACCGTCGCCGGAGTCTACAGCCTTCTTCTCTACTCGTGTCTGTTTGTTGTTGTCTGTTTGTTTGTTGTTTTGTTTGTGTCTGTTTGTTTGTTTTACGTGCATTGTGCACTTAATTGAATTTGTAGTCATAGTGTGCTTTGCACGTGTCTTGTAATTGGGATGTTCTATAAATCCCCACCAGTAATACGTTGTTGGTATGATGAATGAAATTTCCTAATCTTCTCTTCAGATTCTCTTCTTCTTCAATATCTTCTTCTACTTCTTCTCCCAAAATCTCAGACCTCTTCTCAGTCTCTCTCAACCCCTTACTCCCTACTTTCTCCATTACTGGCCGGAATATAGCTGGTCGGAATCGAAGAACCTGACAACTGGTATCAGAGCCAGCGATCTTCCAGCACATCCTCGTCCTCCTCTTATTTCTCAAATCTACTCTCGCCAGCGATCCACCAGCGCATCCACATCCTTTTGATGTCGATCAACATGGAAGGAAAGTTTGAGGCAGCGTTATCAAGAATAGATGCGGTAATATGGAAGCTACGGCAGCCCTATCCCCCACCGCTCGATGCTCCTTGGTTCCCGACCTGTCATTCCCAGATTCCGATCGAGGAGGTAACTAATCCTCATCTCATTTCTACTAGTTTGAAGGGAGCTCCAATTAAGATGAAGTTTCCGAATTTTAAAGAGGTGAAGTTACCAAATTTTAAAGGAGGAGATCCAACAAATTGGATACTTGGAGTAGAACATTTCTTTGAATTTTACGGAATTTCTGATGCAGAGAAGTTGAAATATGCTTGGTTGGGTTTAAGTGGGAGTGCAACTTTGTGGTATTATAAGCACATCAAACCACGAATCCATGAAATTTCTTGGTCCCTGTTCTTAGAGAAATTGATAGATCAATTTGACTCTACTGAGTTGGAAGATTCTAACAAATCGATGGTTGTAGATGAAGTAAATGTGATTGATGTGGTTTCTTGTGAAAAGAATAGGGATGGAGTAGTTTTTGATAGTTTGGAGTCTCTGGTTTCAAAATCAGATCGACCACAAACTGTTTGTGAAAATGTCCAAAAGGGTTCCAGTCAGTTTGATTTCGATAATGAAGGTGCCACGCAACATAGTGATGAACTAGAATTGGAGGGTGAAGAATTTGTACACCAAGTTGTCGACATTTCAGTTTGGCCACAAAGTGTTTGTGAAAAGGCTCAAGAGCATACCAACCATTCAAATTTCGAAAATGGACTGGTAATTGAGGAATTCAGCCTTTCCAATCTTAATGTTGCAGATGCTAAGCTGTACGGCATCAACTCAGTAATGAAAATTTATGAATCACTACTTCAACAAGAAGATTATAAAACAAATCCCAAAGTCTTTGATGAGAAACCTAGCATAGTTGCAATTAGTATTGATGGAGGAGAACTCAAGGGGTTGTTTTCTTCTACTCTGTTGCCTTTGAGTAACTTAGTTAGTGTTGTAGGTGGACATTTCAGCCTTGATAATGAAATTGTCATGAAGGTGTTTGGGGTTCCAAAGAGTTATATGAAGCTTCTATTCCTAATGCAGACTGTTGCATAGTCAACGGTAGAGAGGAGGCTCTGTTTTGATCCTGGTGGAAAGGTAGAGTTTAGCAAGAAGAGAGATGCTTATGCATTGCGGAGCATAGGAAATCCTTGTTCAAGGTCCTTCGAAGAGCAAATTCTTGCAAGGGAAAAGGAAATAATGAATTTGAAATCATGGTTACAGCAAGAATTAGTGTTTGATACATCAGAACCTAGAAGATGGCCTTGTAACTGTGCTAAAAAATGGTCCAGAAGAAGCTTCAGATGCAGCTGGTTTGAAAGAAGGGGAATCAGGAACGAAGTTTCTCAAGTACAAGGTCCATGCCAGTTTCTTTAAATTTTGCAAGACTAGGGACCTCCTTAACCTGGCTGAGATTAATGCTACTCTGCGTCCATTAAGCGATCAGTATGCTGAACCTCTGAAGATAAATGTCCTTGACTACCTCTTGGGGATTCAGCCGAATTTGGAGACTTTTGTTGGTGTTTTGGCTGCGTGCGGTGCGGCAGAGGCTGTTGAGGAGAGTTTTATTCATCTCAAGTCTATGAGTAAGGAGTATGGGATGGTGCCGGAGATGAAGCATTATGTTGGGATGATTGAGGTTTTGGAAAGAGCAGGGCATTTGAGTGAGGCGGTTGAGTTTATTGAGAAACTACCTGTGGAAGAATCGGCCGTGGTGTGGGAGTGCTTGATGAATTTGGCACGTGCACAAGGGGATGTGGAGCTTGAAGATTGGGCGGAAGAGATTTTAGTGTCAATGGATCCATCCAAGGCTCCAAAGGCAAAGATTCCGACCCCGA
The DNA here is from genome assembly GCA_017893485.1 of Hemerocallis citrina. Lineage (NCBI taxonomy): Eukaryota > Viridiplantae > Streptophyta > Magnoliopsida > Asparagales > Asphodelaceae > Hemerocallis > Hemerocallis citrina. The sequence continues at coordinate 157,227,098 of CM030358.1, read as the reverse complement.
AGGCTGTGAGGAGGTTCGGGATTAATCACATGCTTGATGGGAAGAACAAGGTGGTGATATATAGGATGCCTCAGAGCATTGATAGGGCGGTGATTCCTAAAGTGAAGGAGCAAGCATATGTGCCTGATACAAGATATGTGCTGCACGATATTGATCAAGAGGCGAAGGAGCAGGCTTTGATGTATCACAGTGAGCGGCTGGCTATTGCTTATGGATTGATTAGTACACCAGCAAGGCAGACCCTGAGGATTATTAAGAACCTTAGGGTCTGTGGGGACTGCCACAATGCGATTAAGATTATGTCGAGGATTGTGGGGAGGGAACTCATTGTGAGGGATAACAAGAGGTTTCATCATTTCAAGGATGGCAAGTGCTCTTGTGGAGATTATTGGTGAAGGATTTGCTTTTCTGTTGTGTTGGAGCCAACCAAGATTATTGAAGAACAAGAAATAAAGGCTTAGGACAAAGACAAAGAAGAAGGGTGTAGGAGAGAAGAAGAAAAGAAAAGTGACACCCAAGGTGATGCTGCTATTGAAGTTGAACCCACGGATGAAGCTTCGAATGGTGTACTTGTCCAATGCTGAGCCATTTTCTGATTTTGAGCTTGGGGACAAGCTCATTTTTAAGGGGGGTGGAATTGTCAGGGACGCCGGCAGTCTCACCGTCGCCGGAGTCTACAGCCTTCTTCTCTACTCGTGTCTGTTTGTTGTTGTCTGTTTGTTTGTTGTTTTGTTTGTGTCTGTTTGTTTGTTTTACGTGCATTGTGCACTTAATTGAATTTGTAGTCATAGTGTGCTTTGCACGTGTCTTGTAATTGGGATGTTCTATAAATCCCCACCAGTAATACGTTGTTGGTATGATGAATGAAATTTCCTAATCTTCTCTTCAGATTCTCTTCTTTTTCAATATCTTCTTCTTCTTCTTCTCCCAAAATCTCAGACCTCTTCTCAGTCTCTCTCAACCCCTTACTCCCTACTTTCTCCATTACTGGCCGGAATATAGCTGGTCGGAATCGAAGATCCTGACAATTATCAACAACTTCCATTCTTTGTCCCCTCCAAGAAGAAAGCGGCTTCTTACTTCATGACCTTAAATTACATAAAACACTCCAAACAACAACAAGCCTATTTCCGATTCACAGTTAATTACCAGAAATAATGTGTAGTTGCAATATTCTGAATAATTTTATCAAAATTTCCATGAATGTTTATAGCCTGAATGTGAATAAATACAAATCCTTTAACCATCCCCACAACTTCAGATTCAAAGTCCCCTCTGTTTCAAATTCTAAAAGACATGCATCAAACTGGATTATTAAAAAAAAATTATTGTGGAAAACCCCAAGTTTCAGCCCCAGAATGAGTACATAGCTTGTGAGGGTGTGCTTGAATATTCATATGAATCTCTCAACCCTCACATTAATTTCAGAGTTAGTGTAGTGACAGGGACATTTGACATTACTGTTCTTTCTTCTTCAAACCTTTTGTGTTAAACTCAAAGTCTCAAACATGACAGCTCTCACTATTTTAATTTATAATAGTAAGAAACAACCATTTTCATTTAAAATCTGTTAATAATTCAAGGAAGACCATTAAATTAATCAAACGGTTCTCTTTAGACCCTAGCAGTTCAACTAAATATGATATTTAACAAGTACCAAATATTTGGGTTGCACTTAAAACATAATGGTAGTAATAATTCATTAATTAGCAGTCAATTACTCAATGAGCAAATAGGTCTCAAGTAAGCTATTTAGATATAGACCCTCGTAGTCTAACTAACCAAGCAGGCAAGGATGATACTTACTTCCAAGGGACATCCCCAACAAGCATCCAATCACCATCCTTATCTTCATATGTCGGCACATACTCTGTTCCATTTACAGGATCCACCAGCTTCCTCTCATTCAAAACATTACCTATACAACACAACAATCACCGAAACAAATTAATCATCTCATCAAATTAACAAGAACCCAAATCCCAAAATGAACAAACAATAAGGGATAAGCTAACTCACGGATCTTAAAGCACGAGAACATCTCTTCCAGGGCAGCCAATAGTTGCTCATAACCACCGTAGGTCTCAAGATCAACCTTGCGAAGGTAAGGTGCACCATCGACCGCCACCTTCACGTATGTGCAACTCTTCACTACATTCCTTCGGAATGACCTCACCGGCGGCCAACCCACCACTTGTGCCCTAAAAGATTTATATAAGATATAGCACACAGTCAGTACACAAATCACACATGGGATGAAAGCAATATTAACTCCTGCAAAATGGTTTGGGCTTTATCTGTGTTCTATGCTAGCTGGATGTGGATGTATATAAACATTCTGATCCAAATTACAGATTCAAAAATATATATCTCAATATTTGTTTAAAAGATAGGTTAATAGAAGAATTCCTTTTTTTTTCACACAAAATATGGCGAAGTGTTAGTCTAATTTCATTGCTGTGAAATAGCGAAACAAGAGTGCAGAAAATACAACCCAAAATTGGTAGGAGAAAACTCATCCATGTTTCAAGTAATTGTATATCAGTCCAAGCACCATGTGCTTTTGTTAGTTTATTTTTGCCTAAAAGCTTAGCTTGTTTTCTAAACAACTAAGTTGAATCTCAGATTAGAAAGTGTTGGGATGGGCAAAAGAGAGATTGTAGTCCATTAATGGATGGGTATTTGCAATTTAGTCCCACAAATTGTAACATTTGTAAATTAGTACCTTGACTATATCGACTTAAGGGTAATGCTACACATACAACCTTTTCTTACAACGTTAATTGGCACAATCACATTGGAAATTTATTGTAGAGTAGTAGGTTGTAGTGGGTTGTAAACATCTCCAATGAGATTGTGCCACCTACGATTGTAAGGTTGTAAAAGTTGTAGGTGTAGCATTACCCACCACATAATTAGGGTCTTTTGCAATTTAGTCATAAATTGATGGGTATTTGCAATTTAGCCCCCTAAATGATAGCATTAGAAATTTAGTCCCTAATTAGAACGACTAAAATTTTCACCAAAAAGAAGTTGTTAGATGATAAATTAGTTTAGTCCTACATTGAATAATGTATTGGTTTAGTATTCTCTTCTCTCCTCTATATATAGAAGACATATTGTACTCAGTTTAATCAATCAATAAATAATATTTTCCTATCCCTAATTTTAACATGGTATCAGAGCCTATCGTTCAATAAGGCCTATACTAATTTTATCCTCGTCGTCGATGTGGAGTGGTTCTCGTCTTCATCGGAATCACTCCACCTCCCGACATCTCTCTTCTGCTCTCGATTAAATACCAAAACCCTAGCCGTCATCCCTCTTCCTCTCCCAATCAAATCCTCCAAATCTACCAAAAATTACCAAACCCTAAAATCCCCAAAATCCCCCAAAATCAAGATCCGGTTTTGGTCTCTCTCCGCCGCCAATCCCCGTCCCCTCCTTCTTCTTGCTCCTCTTCTTTAGGGTTTCCAAGAAAAAAGTTAACGCAAGATCTCCAACTTCATCCATCAAGTCAATGCTACAATTGCTGACCACATGATGCGATCGATCCACCTTTTTCCTCCTCTTCGCCGGATTCTTCATCTCCGGCGCTCTCACCCCTTCCATTTCGGAGAACAATCCCATCGAGACCAGCGATGTATTGAACACAAGAACAGTCTGGTTCTTTCTTCTCGGCCATGGCCGGCGCTCCATGTTCCCGATTTGGGTCCTACCAGACTTCCTGCCAGATCTCTCTCCTCCTTTCATGACAAAAAGTATGATAAGTATCTTGCTGCTGGCTCGGATGAGACTCTTTTTTTTCTTTACGGGATAGTCAAGTCAAATATTCTACTGTGTTGGTTAGTGTGTTGTTGCAGTTTTTAAAAAAAATAATAAAAAAATACAATTTTTGTGCTTCTACATTCAGATCATCAACTCACTCCGGTTGATCGATTGTGATCATCAACTCACTCCGGTTGATCGATCGTATGTTTGAGAGGGAGTGTTATCAGCATCCAGTTCTCATTTCAGGGATAATATTCCATCATCGACTATGTCTCAAGTTAGAGATGAGATCCCATCATCGACTATGTCTCAAGTCAGGGGTGAGATCCCATCATCAACTATGTCTCAAGTCAGGTGTGAGATCCCATTAGTCTATTTCTCAGTTCAGGGGTGAGATCCCATCACAAATCGGGATATGGAGATCCCGCCACTGTTCAGGGTGAGATCCCAACAGTGCGCCACCACAACTTTCTTCCGCAACACTCTACTTCTCAATTTCCATCACATGCGACATCAAGTGCCGTTTCTGTATCACAGTTTGCCGTTCCTTCCATATGAACATCGTCAGTATTCCAAGCTCTTGTTGCTTGAACCAACTTGAGTTTGAGATGGGGGTTAGATGATAGATTAGTTTAGTCCCACATTGAATAATGTATTGATTTAGTATTTTCTTTTCTCCTATATATAGAAGACATATTGTACTCCGTTTAATCAATCAATAAAAAATATTTTCCTATCTCTAATTCTAACAAAAGTAACTAATGGCTACTAAATCAATTCTAGTATACAAAAGTATAAGCAAAATATTAGATGGATGCTAAGAACAAATTTGAAAGAAAAAAAAAACAAAGAAAAAAGAAGAAGGTATCTCTTTAGTTTGATTATTTTATGACTAGTTCAAATTATTTTATTATTATTTGATGTTGTTATTACTAATGATTTTCTGACAGTCTTGCGAAGATTATTATACATGGGGATAAATGCTAGTGTTGAGAAACATAAACAATTTTTAATGTATAGGGAGAGTATCCTAATATATGTTAAATTTGGGGATGAAATTAATTTAATCATTCTAGTTGAGGACTAATTTACAGATGGTACGATCTGGGGACTAAACTGCAAATAACCATCAATTAATGGACTAAATTAAAAAAAAATTCTAATTAAGTCATTCGGACTAAATTGAAGAAACAAATTTAAAAAAAGGCATTTTTTGTAAAACAATAGACGATAAATTAAGCTGAGTGAAGTCTATAAATGACAAAAAAAATTAGTTGAAACAGCCGAGGCCTTATTAAAAATGAGCAATAGTTGAGGGAGGTTCTTTAAATTTAATTGAGTATAAATTAAAAGAAACTAAAAATAACTAAAACACCCTTACAAATAAACCAATTGTCCATCAATTCTCATATATAAAATATAGCATAGTTTTTCGAATTCTGCTGAAGCTTCAGGGTATTTTTGTGCATTTTTTCTTCTTCAAGCCGTGCGGCAACTAACAAAATGACTAAAATACCCTTTCAAATAAAGCAATTTAAACACAAAATTTCTTCCTACTTTACAAAGATCAGTTTCGGAAAAGTCAAAAACAAAAAAAAAGCCCGCATACTTGGCTGCTGGGGGCTTGCCGGCGCTGGAGACTGGAACCTCAGAAGAGTCCGCCGTCAGATCAGCGCCACGTGGCGAACCACCTCCAAGCCGGAGCTGAACGGTCTCAGAAAACCCGCGCTTCCTTTCGGTTTCGGGTTTGGACCCGGATCCGTTACCCGCACCGCCGGGTAGACCGAGAGTCAGCTGGGTGTCCTCGTAGTCCAGACCCGACTCTGCCGTCGAGCTCTTCGCCGTCTCCGTCGACATCGATGAGGGTAAAATCGTAATTATTGCGGGTTTTTTTTTGGGGGAATTTTATTGGAGTCGTTGGAATTGGAATTGGGAGAAGGGAGATGAGTGGATGAGTTTTATAGAAGATAAAGGAGGAGAGGAGGAGGGAGATCGGATGGATGGTCGAGATTTGTTGGGAGGGAAGGAGCGAGAGTGGGCCCCACTGCTGTCGGCTCCCGCTGTCTGGATTCTTTGTCGGCTCGGCTTGGCTCGGCTAACTGTCGGCTCAGTGGGATTAATATCACATGGTTCATTTAGAGCATCCACTTGGCTAAAAACCCAAAAATTAGAAATAGCTTTAGGAAAAAAATCATGTAGTCGTTTGCTAAAAGCTCAAAATTTAGAATAGAAATGTACAGTAGACCGTTTGAGGATAGGGACGGATGAAGATCATCCGTCTCAATTCGATTTTTAATAAAAATTCGAAAAACGGATGAAGTTGTTCCGTCCATTCGTAAATTTCATTTTGAATATACAAAATTAATTTATTAAATAGGTTAAGTTTATTTTTTAAAAAAATTTAAAAATGGGAAAGTGAGAGACGGATGAAGTTCATCCTCCCTCACTTTTGCTAAACATTATTTAGGCATACATTTACCCTTTTATCCCTAAGGTTTAACCGTTGTGGGAGACAATATCCAACGGCACAATTGTATTTAAATTTTTTTTTTAAAAATAAAATCCAACGACTATTGACCATACCAAAAAAAAAAAAAAACAAACAAACAAACAAACAAACAAATTGAAAAGCACCAGACGGATGAAGAACATCCTTCTGGTTGCTTTTGTCTGTTTTCAAATGGCAAGGGTATTAATGTCATCTGCTAAAGGTGACAAAACATTTAAAAAAATAAAATCAAATTTTTTTTTTGGAAACGAAATAAAAAATAATAATAATAATATGGCGACGAAGGATGTTGCTCCGTCCTTTCTCTAAAACGGATGAAGAAGCACCGTCTACTCATTTTTTAATAAAAAAAATAAAAAAAAGGGTTAGACGGATGAACATGATCCGTTCAATACAATATTTTTTAAAAAATTAGAAATAACGATAGCAGCGACATTTCCTAAAAGCTAAAATCTCATTGCTAAAATTAGAATAGCTTTAGCTTACAGCATCTGTAGTCGTTCCCATAATTAATTCCACATATTGGAAAAATAGAAACATTACCCTTCCATATTTGAGAGACGATATAGAAAATTTTCAAATATAGGAATCGAAAGATTATTTTACGTCCGTTCTATAAAAAAAAATTCTTGGATGCAAGATGATCTTGCGTATGATTAATTTATTTTAAAAAAATATGTCGGACGCAGCATAATCTTGTATCCAATCGATTTTTTTTTAAAGTTGTGTCGGACGCAACATCATATTGCATTTGACCAAAAAAAAAAAAACCAGCAACTGTTCTCGGACACAATAATATTTTGCATTCGATGAAATTTAAATTAAAAAAAAAAACCAAAAAGATCTCAGACATAAGAGGTCCTTGCGTTGGTGAATTTTTTCCCCCAAATTTTTTCTTCTTCTATGAAATAGGGTTTGTAGGATTGTTATGCATATTAAGTTAATTTGGGATTGGTTTAATTTTTTTTTATCAAGGACTGAGATGGAAAATGCCTATAGGAATTGTTACGTGTTCCTATACGTACAATTGTTTTTATTTTACAAATGTGTTGGACTCAATTTTTTATTTTTTATCATTGACTGAGATTCAAGAAAAAAATAATCATCCACCGTTCGACCAAAATTTGGATTTCAACGACTACAAACCCAACTCAAAATTCATATTTCTAAAACCTAAATATAAAGATTTTGAATCTTAACGACTACAGATGCTCTTATCAGCCGAATAAATAACGAATAGTATCAAATTTTAATATTGTTTAAGAAAAATAAAGACTGCAGTTGCTCTTATCAGCCGAATAAATAACGAATATTATCAAATTTTAATATTGTTTTAAAAAATAAACCTTTTTTTATTACTATTGAGAATTAAAATATGTGTAACATGTGTTAAACAGTGTATATATATATATATATATATATATATATATATATATATATATATAATCCAACTCTCTAGTTATAATGATAAATATATAGTTATATTATTATTTTTAACTAGTAAAGTAAATTAACAAAAATATTACATAGAACTTCTAATATATATATTGCATGTACTTTTATATTTAATTATTTTTCTTTTCTAATAGCCAAAACCACAGTAAAGAGCCATCTAAATAAATTTTGCACAAAACAATGAAAATAATCTTTTAGATGTATATTTTAGTGTAAAAGAGCTATACTCATATCGTGTGTATATTGAAATGTTTTAAGGAAAATGAAATTGTTTAGGCTTTGTTTTCAAGAAAGTAAGAAGCTGGCCAATGGGCCAAGCTTCGGAAGTAGATATAAAGAAATAGAACCCGGAAATTTTTCAAGTGACCTACTTTTTGAAAGTATCTATCAAACTGACCCACTTTGAAAACTATTTATCAAACTGACCTACTAGCCATCCGTAGTTTAAATAAACTCGCTATCTGTACATTTCAGATAGAAATTATATGTTCAAAGTTTTTTCTGAAAAATAAATATAACTACACTTGCTGTTTGAGATAGCAAATTTAGTTTAAATAAACTCGCTATCTGAAATACCGAGTGCAGTTATATACATTTCAGATAGAAATTGCATGTTCAAAATTTATCTAAAAAATGAATATAGATACACTCGCTATCTGAGATAGCGAATCTAGTTCAAATAAGCTTGTTATCTCAATTATATACATTTCAGATAGAAATTATATGTTCAAAATTTATCTTAAAAAATGAATATAGATATAGTCGCTATCTGAGATAGCGAGTCTAGTTCAAATGAGCTCGCTATCTCAAATAGCGAGTCTCTCTTTAGACTTTTGTATCTTTGTGAGATTTGTCTAAGTGTTGGAGAAAATCATAGAATTACATTCGATATCTCAAACAGCGAGGGTCTTTTCACCAAACTTGCTATCTGAGATAGCGACTAGATCAGTATGGTAAATAATTTCGAAAGTGGCTCAGTTTTGTAGATACTTTCAAAAAGTTGGTCATTTTAAAATGTGTCAAAGAACCCGGGGTGGGGGAGGTGGGACCCAATGGAGGGTGAGTTGTTGGTCCCCACACAGAGACATGCATGTGACCCCTGCTGGACCTTGTCGGCGACTTGTTCCCGCAATATCTCTCCACTGACACCTGTCAGTTTCTGCAGTGGGCCCCACGCACGCGGTCTACGTGCGGTAGCCGGTCGTGGTAGTGGAGCTGACACGGACTTTATGCACCCTTTTTAAATTACTATACTGCCCCTGTGGTAATAGTTGCCAAAAATAAATCATACGCTAGCAATTTGGAATTAAGATAAATTTTCACTAAAACCCGCCAAAGTTTGGTTGGTAATTTCGAACTTTTTATAAGGGACCATCCAAACTAGGGTTGGTAGACAGGTCGACCGGGCCGGGTCAGGTTGAACCCGTCCGGCATGGAATCTAACTAGGGCGGGTTTGGGTTGGGTCTGAGTGACAACCGGGCTGGACTGGGTAGGAATTGCAAAAACTCGACTTGCCCAACCTGCGAGCCCATTCGGGTCCAACCCGGGTCGGATCGGATCGGATCGGATCGCGGATTGGCCTGTTTTTTTTTTAAAACTTAACAAAAATGTAATTTTAATAATAATAAAAAATGTAATAATAATAAGAATAATAATCAAAGAGTGAAATTGTCAACAAAAAATGTATATATTATTAATATAATTTCAACTTATACAAGTTTTCAAATTTTTAATAAGAAACAGAGATTTTCTACAATTTTTTATACATTTACAATTTTCTTCAATTTGTAGTATTCAATTTGTTGTTGTTATTGTTAATCTTCAATTCTTCATGTTGGTTGCTATTGTTATTGTTGTTGTTCTTCCGGCGAGTTGCTTCCACTTGTAGACGTGTCGAACCCTTTTTCTTGAGTCCTATCTTTGGCCTTCATCCAGCCTTCCGTGCAGACGAGCATCTCCAACGATTGGGGCTTCAAGCGATTCTCGTAATCGGCTAGAATCCACTTGTAGAAAATGCACTCTCTGAAGCAACTGTAGAGATAGGAGAAGTTAGTAAATCTGTAGCCATATATTTAAGAATATTATAAGTATGTTCATGGTCTTTTCACCATTGTAAAATATCAAGTGTAGAAGTAAAACTTTCAGAATCTTGTTGATTATACCAATGTAATTTATTTGGTTGATTAGTCCTAGGTTTTTTTAATTGAAGTTGTGCAAGTAAATTAAATGTGTCATCATCTAATTTATTCTTACCTTTACCTCTAGGAGTAGTAGAAGAAGAACTAACTAAACTAGTTGGACTACTAGATGTAAAACTTCTATCATAAAAAGCATACAAGTTATTTAATGTCGATTCAAAACAAGCTAAAAATGTTTGACAATCAATTTCAGATTCATCTCCTAGTAAAGTAAAAAACATTTCAATCAAACTCTTCGTACCTTCTAATTTGATACGAGGATCCATCACAGTACTAATACAATACAACATAGGAGGTAGACTAAAATACTTCAAAATTTTGGTATATGCAGGTTTCATAATATGACTAATCAAAGTATCATCGATCATTTCTTTTAAAGTTTGCATCATAGTAACTATCGAAATAAAAATACTACTATAAGTAGATTCATAAGATTTTGAAAATTTTAAAGTTGTGGTTTTAAAAGGTTCTAAAAAATTTAACAAAGATTCGGCAAAATACCAAGCTTCGGTAGTCATTTGAAAATTTGACACATTTTTTGCCATGCAAAAATCATTTATACATGCTTTATATTCAGTAACAACATGTAGCAAATTAAAAGTAGAGTTCCATCGGTGTCATCTTTGAAAATTTTCTAAAATGTACATTTTTAAGCCTACACCATGCTTTCCATTCTTGAAATATTGGGCCACTTAATACAATAAAATGTATACAATTTCTAATGTTAACTATATACGGGTCGACTATTTTTAATGCATCTTGAACACATAAATTTAAAATATAACATGCACATCTAATATGAAAAATATTGTCAGATAGAGGGTTTAATGTAGTTTGTAATATACTAATTGATGCATTGTTGTTAGATGCATTATCAAAACTTATACACATAATTTTATCACGAATATGAAAAAAATCACAAATTTCTAAAATACGATTTGCAATTTCATTACCACTATGGGAATAGGGCAACGTGACAAGTGATATGATCCTTTTTTGAAGAATTCAATCACTATCAATCCAATGACAAGTTATTCCCATCATTGAAATATTGTTGCAACTCTTCCAACAATCGTAAGTTAAAGAAACTCTACAAGTTAAACTCCATAAAATAACAATCAAAGCTTCTCTCATTTCGATGTATATTTTAAAATAATCTGACTTTACAGTATTCCAAGAAATTCTTTTAAAAAGCGGGTTTAATGCGGTTTGATTAAAAGTTTCTAAGTCCCTACTCTAAAAATAGGAAAACTGTAACTCTTCCTTAATTACTAGTTAGACCATTTTTCGACGAACAGGTTTGGGATCATAAAGGTGGCTATCAACTGGACCGGTCCTAGGGTGAATTTTTTGTTGGCCAGGTAGGTCTACAAGAAGTTCCTTGTATACATTTTGGATGTATCATTTTATTGTACCTGTCCACTCACCCTTCTTCCATTTATATGCTTTCTAACAAGTTTTATAAATTTTTATACCTACACCCGGATTTTCTTAGTCAGAAACAGTCATAAAATTTGTGTCAATCACTTGTTTTCCCTCTAATTTTCCTACTACTACCCGGTTGTGTTGTTTCGGTTGCTTGTGTTTGTGGTTCTTCTTCTATGTCTTTGTCTCCCACAAACACATCGTGTGTACCAATATGCCGGTCATAGGGTACTCTTCGGCGAGCTCAATTGTGAGACAATAGGAGGCCTACGAGAAGTGCCGGTGGAATCTTGTCCACTTTGACTATGGCCACCACCTCGTGATCTGGACATGTTTATATAGAAGTGTATGTGAAAAATTAAATATAATATGGGCGAGATAAGTTTTTTTTAAAAAATCTAGAAAAACAATAGAAGGGTGGTGAGAGAGAAGATCAAAAAACCAACAAACAAATATGACACAATAAATTTACACTACAAAAACAATATCAAGACAATAAAAGAGTTGCGAAATTTTAGTACTGTACTTCGCGGATACTCGTATATAGAATGAGAGTGAAAATAAAAGTAGAAGTAGAAGTAGAAATCCGGACTCGTATATAGAAAGAAAGAGAGCTTCTTTGTTGGAGCCGTGGAGGAGTTGAAGACTTGAAGTAGACGTAGTTGAATGTTGAATTCGATACGATCGGAATTTGTTGTTTCGATGTTGCTAGCTTCTTTGTTGACAAAATTTCAAAGAATTGAGATTAAATTGAGTAGTAGTAGTAGAGAAAGTAAGAGAATAAGGTATGAAATTTTTAGAGTGGTTTAAGGGGTATGTATAGGAAAAAAACAGCTAAAACAACCATTGACTGTTTTTTTCACAGTTGAACCCGCGGGTCGAACGGTCGACCCGTGCGGGTCGAACATTTCGAACCCCGTACGGGTCAAACGGTTCGAACCCCGCGGGTCGACCCTCGGGTTGGTGGGGGGTTTGCCACTGTTCACCAGGTTAGCGGGTCGGGTTCGACAGGTTGGAAATCTATATTACTCGGCCCGGATCGACCCGCTTAGGCACGTGGGTTCGACTCGGACCCGAACAGTAAATCAACGGTCTGTGTTTTGGCGAGCGGGTCGTGGGTCAGCCTAGCCCGATTGTCAACCCTAATTCAAATTAATCCATATTGGTCGCTTTTATATTGTCAAGAAACTGCCATTTATATTGTCATTCAAAAGTTAAGGAGCTAGGTTTAGTATCATAATATATATCTAGATATATTTTTTTTCAATGTATAAAACAGTTATTTCAACTGAAAAATAATTAGATGTACACTCAAGAAATTGAAGAACATGAGTTAGAGCATCCACAATGATTTCTTATTTTAGCCATTTTATCATATTTTGGCAAAAAGATATCCACATTGATTTGCTATATTCTCATATTTTGAGAAATTTACTACAGTTACTTCTCATATTTGAGAAATGAAATAAAGATTCTCAAAATATAGGAAATGAAATATGTTGTTCCGTCCCATTTATTATTATTATTATTAATCCGATTGGACGACACATCTGTCGTCTGTTTTTTTTAAATTATAAATTATTCCCTAAGATGGAACATGTTGTTCCGTCTAATGGAAATTTTATTTTTTTATTATTAACCGCTCATCGAACAGGGCATGTTGTCCAGTTTGATCACATTTTGTGATCGGACGGGACAACATGTCCCATCCCATATTTTTGATTTTTTGTTTTAAATTATTTCTGGTTTTGACAATTTTGCCCTCCAACGGCTCACTCCCGGTATATATATATGTGACTAGCCAACAACAGCAAACAAGTCTAAAAATGTTACTCCCTCTTTAAGACGAAAGCAGACTCATAATACAATCAGAAACAATGGCCAATCGGGGTTCAAGGGGCAGAGCCTATACGACAAATGAAGACTTCATTTCCTTCAAAAAGTTGGATAGCAATCATTCAAGATACTTTGATTGGTGCCGACCAATCGGGTACGCAATTTTGGGATGGTATATTTACTACATTTCAAGCTATTCTAGGCACTCAAACCGATCAAACATCAAATTCGCTATGTAGTCGATTCTACATTATTTCCAAAGATGTATCTCTATTTATTGTAAAGCTGTCGAGTGTAACAGATAAAGCTACAAGCAAAATAAATGAGGCCGTAAGGTATGTAAAAAATAAAATGTCCTCGTTTCTTTTTATTAAGTATTTGGTATATTTTACAAATTCTAGTTTGTTGTATTTTTTGGTAGATACAGGAAGCAAGAACGGAATACATGCATTCAACCGGGAAAGCATTCAGATTTGATGATTGTTATGAATTACTAAAGGATTTGCCTAAATTTCCCATGTGTTCAAATTTGCCCCAAGTTCTCAATCATGTGATGGTAGTAGCAGTCAACGTGCACCTATGAATGGTAATTGGGCAGAAGGATCACTGCAATTTGCTGTCCCTATGAAATCGACGTTTGGTGCATGTGAGAAAGTCGGCATAATTGGACCTATTGATACCTTAGCCCAATATTGATCTTACAAACTTTGGAGAACATGACAGACAAGTTTAGAAGCATCAATTGGTGGACAGTAATCATATGGTTCCATTCTAGACATGACAGTAGGAGGATTTTTTGGGATAGCAATAATCCTAGTTATTTGGCGATAACATCGATCACCGAGATACCAAACTCCCTATATTGAAACATTAATTAGCACTAATTGTAATTGTTCCAAACATAAGCATTGAAACATTAATATGATAATTAATTACCTGATCGCCATATTGAAAGATAACACAGTAACGGGATAAGTCGAAGATCGCACATTGAATATCATACTCGCTCTCATATGACGATCCATGGTTGCCATATAATAGATGTTGTGGACCTCATCTCCAATTGATTTCGAGACATGAAAATATTGTAAAGAATCAAATCGGTTCGACTCTGGTCCAAATTACTGTGATTCCACCATGCAATTTTAGGCCGAACATTCGCATTTTGTAAATGAATCGTAAAATCGACCGTTCTATCACTCATAGGAGTACAAATACTTGTGTATTCATAAGCTAAATACTGAAAATAAAACGTTAATTACTTAATTGCTTTAAATTTGAAATTATGTATCAGAAATATAATACACTAACTAAAAGAACTTAAAATTATGTATTATTGATATTGTTACAATTTTAATATTATGTTGCAGAAATATTACCTCGAGTACTTGCCATGGACCATTAAAAGCTTTCACTTTCAGTCTGCTACAAGAGTCCAGAGACAAATATAGCAATGCAAATGTGAGACTTCCCCAATCATACGTGCCCACTTAGTTCGGATCTTCAAAAGCTGCAAGGAAATAACATCTAACTACCGAAGAAGCATTGGACAGAAGAAACTCACCCACGAAGTACATGAAGAATGCTCTGCCAACTTTAGTTGCCACTGGAGGATCTGTCTCAGTGGCTTCGATCCATTCCTTCCGAAAATACTTCTTCGAGAACGAGCAACGTATTCCATGAGATTCCAATATTCTTGTGTAGTCTCCTCAAAGAACCGAGACTGGACAATATCGAAGGGGTATGCATCATCATTACACAGCGGTACAACACCGACTTCAATAGATGATCCCGTTTGCATTGCTCAGTCTAACGGGGTAAATCCCAACTCGTCGCCTGGAAGGTGGAAAGTGTGGATCGTGTCCCACAATTTCTCAACCAATGCCTCAACGAGCTGCGCCGACGACTTCTTGGTATCGATCATAAAAAAAGGTGCCAACCAGCATTCTCGATCAATTGCTTAATTACCGAGACAGTGCAAACTAGCTTGGAAGCTTTTATCGGACCCTTCTAATTCCCTCTGAATGTAACAAATTCACCGATAGGATGCACGGTAATACACTGATGTACGTGTTGTCGATCGTCGACAGCTCTGCTCCACTCAGATGGATCGTTATAATTCACATATGAATTCGATTCGTCTTCGCTTCTTTTGTTTGATTGTTCAGACCCGGCGTGACGTCTTTATTTTACTTTGCCAATAAACCTTTTGATTGTCAACGACATTTTTTTAAAACAAAATTAGATTCCAAAAGGGAAGGAGTTAACTCAATTTTGAATTTTGGAGTAGGAAGAGAAGAATTGTTGTTTTGATTGTACATGAATCTGTGAAGGCTCATAACTCCAATTTATAGTAAGCAAAAATTACACGAAAGGGTAAAAACGACATTTCACAATCAAATATGCACGGGCAACAAAATAATTACACTTTAAAAAAGAAAAAAAAAGGTTGGATGAAGGATCGATGTGTCGTCCGATGTCGCGAATCGCTCCGCAAGCATAGGACGGGACAACATGCCTTGTTGGGTTTTTTTTTTTTTTTTTTTTGTTTGTTTTTTTTTAATTTCATTTGGGACGGTACAAGTTGATGTACCGTCCCTCTAAAATTTTTGCAAAAAAAATTTGCGGGACGGAACAACATGTTCCGTTCGATGCATTTTTTTTATAAAAAAATTTGAGGGACGCGACATCATGTCCCGTTTCCTATAAAAATTCTTTTTTTCCTATCAAGAATTCGGACGATACGTGATGTATCGGCTGCCAACCGTTGAAGACAATCTATCTATTTGCTCTTTCTCATTTTGCCATTTTCTTATTTTTGAGAAAAACCATACTAGCTAAGAAAACAGTCTCCAAGGAATTGGAGCTATCACTATAAAAAAAACTAAGGGAAACCTTCAAACCATACCATTTTAGCTCAATGGGGTTTAGTTAAATTCACCTCTTGCTCATGCCGTATGATTTTATTTTTCTGCAGTATATTTTTTTACGTTTTGTCTTGGATTCGCATCATTCTTTCGTAATGTGGTGTGGCTTTTCAACCATAATGTATGGAACTACATTATGAATATGTAAGAGCATCTGCAGTCGGTTTGCTAAAATTTCTATTTTTTCAAAAACTGTAAAGAAAGAAAAAAAGAGTGTTATAGTCGTTGGCTAAATACCGAAAATTTAGGTTTGAGGGAAATAGTGATCGGCTATATTTGGGAGAATATATAGGAATTTGGAAAGTATAACTGACGAACGATGATCTTTCATCCGTTCATTTATTTTAAAAAAAAGAATCGGACGAAATATCATCTTTCGTCATTTTCTTTTTTAATTTTAAATATATCGGACGGTAAATGATTTCCTATCCGATCATTTTTTTAACGATCAGACGGGAAATCATATACCATCCAAACAGTTTTTAAATTTTAAAAAAATCTCGGACGAGTCTGATCCCATTTTTTTCTCATTTGTGAAGAAAAGATTCAAAACAAGTAGGCCTATAAAAATTATTATGTGTATATATTAGGTTTTAATTGAAATGTAATTAATATTTAAGATTTAATTATGATTTAATTAAGAGTTAATTAGGATTTAATTAGGAGTTAATTTGGGGTGAAAAATCTTGGACGAGAAATGATTTCCAGTCCGTGGTTAAATTTTTTTATAAAAAACTCCTCAGACGCGAAATGATTTCCTGTCCATTGGTTTTTTAGTTTAAAAAAAAAAAATCAATGGACGGAAATCATTCCTCGTCTGAGAAATTTTTAAAACAATTTTTTTTTTGACGAGACATCATCTATTGTCCGTCGATTTTTTTAAATCAAAATTTAAATTTTGGGTTAAAACAAGTACAGCTCAAACTCCAAAATTCTATTCCTATTTATCAAATACTCAAAATTTGAAATTTAACCGAATACAGATGCTCTAAACCAACAACTATAGTGGCATTTGAAAAAGTACTTTTTGTCTACTCTCTTGAAGAAATTTTCAGCTATAACACTTATCTTGATACACTTTGCTACCTTAAAAAATTGTAGTAATGTCTACTCACAAACACTGTGCGTTGTTGGGTGGGAACTAGCTAAGTGCTGAATTTCGTGAAGCCTTCGTTAACAAAGACATGTGCGATACTTAGCCAATCTCAGGTTAGGTTTCAATGTATTTCTCGCAAAAGAAAAAAATCCCAAGTTAGGTCTCAATGTTGTCCATGTGAAAATACATGAAGCGTGTGAGGTCCAATTTGATGAGGTGTTCGACCTCTAAGTCTTGGAATGACAAGCTTGTTTGCTACCACCAACTGGATGTAGCAAATGAGGAAGAAAAAGAAATCTAGGGAAGCTAGTGAAAAGATTGGTCTAACATTATATATACTAGTAATTTACATCGTGCGATACATATTTTAATAAATATCTAAAAAAAAAAAAAAAATTATACTTAGTCAAGATTTGAATTTGAGATCTCATTTATATTAATTATATATATACGTTAGGTACATTAATAGATTTACAAATAATATTAAGACTTTCTTCTCCAATATAATATTATAATGGGAGAAGACCTTAATGTCATTTGTCATTTTGTCATTCTACCAATATGTGCAACGCACGTACATAACTAATATAAAGAAGTTTTTTGGTTCAAATTCTCTCTACGTCAGAGATTTTATTTTTATCTTTTGAAATTATTAAAATGTGCACCACATGTGTAAATTAATAGTCAATTATAATATTAGAGATAGGGTGCTTTTAATTCACGTACCATTAATTCCACTTGCTTTTCCTCTAACAAAATTATGGTTGCTTTGTCCTCTTATAGCAATAACTTGACTCTAAGGTAAAGTACCAATTTGATAATCATATCTGTTTTTTGCATAAATTACTTTGCCTTCCCGCGTTTTCTTAAAACCATTTCTGAATTTTTGTTACCAGTTTTGGAAAATCCAATTTGCTTTCACACATTATCCCCAGAGAGGAACTTTGGACTCATGCTAGTTATTCGGGATTAGAAAATAATTCGAAAAAATTTAATATTTGGAATTAGGCAAAAATTTAATAAATTTGAAAAAATTTGGCAAAAATTTGGAAAAAAAAAATAAATATATCTTAGTACCCATAACTTAAGTAAATATATATTTAAATTCATAAATATGAAAAATAGTAACAAACTTAGCAATTAATTTGTTTAATTCGAGGATTATTCACGAATAATTCACGAAGTACGTGATTTAAACGGGAATTGACGATTAAATAGAGAATTGATTCGACAGATGAATTCTTCGCAAATAATTCACAAATTTGACGAATTATTCATAAACTTTGTTACTATGTCTGCTAGTTCTGAAAAGTTTACGTCCTACCATTCATCGGTTCCTACAAACGACAAAAGTAAAAAATAAATAAAAATAGAGTTTTAGGTGCCTTCAATGGAAAATACATAATTGATGGCTTCAAAAACCGCAAGATTTATTGATACCTATATATAAACTACTTGATAAATTCATTGAAGTTGTAAGCTACTCCTAACAAACAAATAAGATGCAACAAAGTTAAACCTAAATTATCAACAACAAAAAAGAAGTTAAAACCTTAAAAAATATGGTTAATGACCTATTAGCACCTAAAGTGAAAAATTTACCCAATAGCACTCAAATTTGTATCATTTGAACCTAAAGGCCCCTGCAGTTTATTTATCAATTAAGTTAGTAGAATATTTATGGAATATATCTTTCAACGGTTTTATACCCGTTAAGAAGTATATGAAAAGACTAAAATACCCTCTCTAAAAATCATTATTCCTTTCTACTTTCTCCCAAACAGCTCTCTCTCTCTCCCCCTCATTTCTCCCCTCCAAATCCTAGCCTCCTTCTCTGCTCCACATCAGCGCCGCTCCCCGATGCCCCTTAGCTCTCGAAACCCTAGCCCCACCTGAGCTCTCTCTGACGCCCCTCTTCGCCGTCAATCTTAATGCCACCTCTTCGAGGACCTCGACTTCGGCCTCGTCGTCAACGTCAACGCGCGCAACCGGTGGGACTATGTCGCCCTCTACTAGGCCGGACTCGCCAACCACGTTGACGCCGCCCGGCTGCTTCTAGAAGCCGACGCTATTTTCTCCGAAAGGACTTTTGATGGGGAGAGGTGTCATTATGTGGCGCTGTATTGAGGGTAAGAAGATTGTTGAAGGAGTTCGAGGCGCAACTGCCACCATTGGCGTGGTCGTTAAGGGATGTTTTCTTTAGTTGTGGGGTGAATAGGAGGGCTTATTTCGACTTTCAACAGGGTTCTAAGGATGTTGCTTCTTTGGCCAAAGGTTAAGGATGTTTACATTTCTCAAAATTCTCATCGAATTGAGTGTGATTTTTCGTTTCAGTGTCCATTTTGATGAATATGTTAGGAATTTTATTAGTTGTGTGGTAAAATGAGATTTTTTTTACAACCTAGAGTTGTATATGATCATAATGTATGAGTATGGGCATATATAGGTTGCTATACTTTGTTGTGTGCTTAATTGTAACTTGATATGAACCAATTTTTTGTTAGGAATTATGAGGATCTTGTTGAGTCTTTGACACAATCAACACAAACCACTAAACAAAACTAGATTACACCAATCAAACAAAGCACACAAGAATTGTCCCGGTTGGGGCTTTCGCCTTAATCCAGGAAAGGAAGAATATAGATATTATTCAACTAGAGAAGATACATGAATATTACAATTCTCACCACGACCCTCTCTCAAGCCTAATGGAACTTGATGCTGCTTACAATAGAGAAACTCTCTCACCCTTCTCTATGAAGTACTCTCTTCTTCTATTCGGCACTCAATAGAATAATATGGATCTATGAGCCGTTACAATTGTTTATATAAATCTAGAGACAAATCCTAAGTTAATATCTTATTACAATAGCCATTGGATAGTACATAAGAGATAACCCTAGGATAGAAGCCACACGATCTAACTTCAAGAACAAGTTGGGCTTTTCACGAATCAGCCAGACTCAAGCCCGAAACCCACCAGCACTGCTAACGGTCGACTGCGAGTTGGTCGACTGTCCTCCTCTCTGGAAGACTTCGTACAAGGGTCGGTCGACCGCATATGAGTTGTGGTCGACCGCAACTTTCTCTGTTGCTGCTGCTGACTGTTTCTCGCCTCCACTCCGTTTCCAATTGTCTCGATCCCTTCATCGTCTTGTCGTCTTCTTATCTAACATTGTATGCAAGACATAAACCCAACAATCTCCACCTTGGATTTCATATGCATGAATCCATACCCGTGTCATTTAAAACTCTTCTAGACCTTTCTTATTTGCTTTGTAAACAACATGTTTTCATGGCTTCTCCTGTTAGTTGAACAAACCTCCACTTGTATTCCTCCAGCTGTATGCCCCCCTCAAGGGCACACCCCTGTAGATGTAATCATGGAGATGTCACCCTCCATACGAACTCTACCTACACCAAGGCTCTCTCCACCTTCCAACGGTATACGAACATTGCAGTCTCGTGTTGGTAATTCTAGTGACGGCTTATTAGATGATGCTTTAGGAACAATGGGCTTTCATACACTTGGCCGAGTTTTCCTGCTCCCACAAAGTTGGTAGAGGTTGTGCTGACCCTGCCCAATCCCCCTCTTACCCTTCATTACCTTATGACGACTATCCCAAATTGTCAAAACTCCACCTCGAGCTGTGTACCTACAGCCACAATACTATGTTATTTCCCCTGCTTTTATTGGTATTATTTACTTTATTCATTGGTTCCATAGGAGTTCATTTTGATCTAGGAGTAATAGATTTGGATATATTATCGAAATGGTTAAGAGTACCCAAGGATATAAGATTCTACTATATCGAAGGAATTGCCTGACCTCTTCTAGTGTGAACCCATTACCATCTAACGTCTCCAATTCAATTGTTTCCTCACCCACCACTTCACAAATCTCACTACTCCCTGTTCTCACACTATGACCTATTGATGACTTATAAGTAGAAAATATCTCCCTCTCGGAGCAAATATGAGAAGAACTTTCCAAATCAAGATACCAACTTGAATCCACATATGAAGAACTTGAAACAAGAAGACAATAATCGTCATTGTTAGCTGACTCAGTTGCGCTGACTATATGGGCTTGTTCCCCTTCTTTAGTACTCAACCACTTGTGATAGTCTCTCTTGTAATGCCCAAATCCTCTACAGTAATGGCAACGAATCATACCCTTGTGTGCTGCATCTCTTCCTATTGAAGTATCACCATCCACCGCAAAACACTCTAAAGAAATAGACCCTCTTTTATGAGTCTCCTTTTTTAGTTTATCTTCCTTCAAACCCTCAATCACCCCGGCTACATTAAGTGTCTTCTTGGCTGATTTTCCATGTAGCATGGTAGTTATCAAGTGATCATAAAAAGTTAGCAGTGAATAAATCAAGTTGAAAGCTTTATCCTCTTCGCTAAGTTCATCAGCATTAATCGCCTTCAGTTCAGATATTACCTTATTGAACTCCATAATATGATCTTAAAGATGTGTACCTTCCTTCATTGAGAACCAAAACAACTTTCTCTTCCAATACATCCGATCTAGTAATGACGACCCCGAGTAGTCAGATTTGAGTCTCGCCCACAGACTCGCCGCAATTTTCTCCTCAAAAATATTACACTTGACTTCGTCCGCCAATTGCAATCGGATTAAACTCAAGGCCTTCAGACAAATTTCATCCTACTTCTCCTGCTTCACGTCGGTTGGCTTCTTCTCTTCTAGGGCAAGGTGCAAGTCCTTCTGAACCAAAACATCATACATGTCCACCATCCATAGATTGAAGTTGATCTTACCGTCAAACTGCTTGATCTTCATCTTTTGATCTGCCATCTCCAAGGAACTCTAACAAACCCACGAACTTGATTGCTCTGATACCACTTGTTAGGAATTATGAGGATCTTGTTGAGTCTTTGACACAATCAATACAAACCACCAAGAAAAACTAGATCTCACCAATCACACAAAGCACAAAAGAATTGTCCCGATTGGGGCTTTCACCTTAATTCGGAGAGGAAGAACCGAGATATTTTTCAACTAAAGAAGATACAAGATTATTACAATTCTCACCATGACCCTCTTTTAAGCCTAATGGAACTTGATGCTGCTTACAATGGAGAAACTCTCTCACCATTCTCTATGAAGTACTCTCTTCTTCTATTCGGCACTTAATAGAATCATATGGATCTATGAGCCGTTACAATTATTTATATAGATCGAGAGACAAATCCTAAGTTAATATCTTGTTACAATAGCCATTGGATAGTACATAAGAGATAACCCTACGATAGGAACCACACGATCTAACTTGAAGAATAAGTTGGGCTTTTCACGAATTAGCCAGACTCAAGTCCGAAACCCATCAGCGCCGCTAACGGTCGATCGCACCAACGAGTCGGTCGATTGTCCTCCTCTCTGAATGATTTTGTGCAAGGGTCGGTCGATCGCATATGAGTTGCAGTCGACCGTAACATCTTCTGTTGTTGTCGCTGACTGTTTCTTGCCTCCAGTCTATTTCCAATCGTCTCGATCCCTCCATCGACTTATCGTCTTCTTATCTAACATCGTATGCAAGAAATAAACCTAATAATCTCCACCTTGGATTTCATACGCATGAATCCATACCTGTGTGATTTAAAACTCTTCTAGACCTTTCTTATTCGCTTTGTAAATAACATGTTTCTATGGCTTCTCCTGCTAGTTGAACAAACCTCCACTTGTTTTCCTCCAGCTGTATACCCCCCTCAAGGGCACACCCCTGTAGATGTAATCATGGAGGTGCCACCCTCCACACGAACTCCACCTACACCAAGGCTCTCTCCACCTTCCAATGGTATTCGAACTTTGCAGTCTCGTGTTGGTAATTCTGGTGACGGCTTGCCAGATGATGCTTTAGGAACAATGGGCTTCCATACACTTGACCGAGTTTTTTTGCTCCACAAAGCTAGTAGAGGTTGTGCTGACCCTGCCCAATCCCTCTCTTACCCTTCATTACCTTACGACGACTATCCCAAACTGTCAAAACTCTACCTCGAGCTGTGTACGCGCAGCCACTAGCATCAAGAGTACCCAAGGATATAAGATTCTGCTATATCGAAGGAATATGCCTGACCACTTCTAGTGTGAATCCATTACCATCTGGCATCTCCAATTCAACTGTTTTCTCACCCACCACTTTACAAATCTCACCACTCCTCGTTCTCACACTATGACCTGTTGATGACTTATAAGTAGAAAACATCTCCCTCTCAGAGCAAATATGAGAAGAACTTTCCGAATCAAGATACCAACTTGAATCCACATATGAAGAACTTGAAACAAAAAGACAATAATCGTCATTGTTACCTGACTCAGTTGTGCTGACTATATGGGCTTGTTCCTCTTCTTTAGTAGCACTTTTCTTACTCAATCACTTGCGACAGTCTCTCTTGTAATGCCCAACTCCTCTACAGTAATGGTAACGAATCTTATCCTTGTGTGCTGCATCCCTTCCAATTGAAGTATCACCATCCACCGCAAAACACCCTAAAGAAATAGACCCTCCTTTATGAGTCTCCTTTCTTAGTTCATCTTCTTTCAGACCCTTAATCACCCCGGCTACATTAGGTGTCTCCTTGGCTGATTTTCCATGTAGCATGGTAGTTATCAAGTGATCATAAAAAGTTGGCAGTGAATAAATCAAGTTGAAAGCTTTATCCTCTTCGCTAAGATCATCAGCGTTAATCGCCTTCAGTTCAGATATCACCTTATTGAACTCCACAATATGATCTTAAAGATGTGTACCTTCCTTCATTGAGAACCTAAATAACTTTCTCTTCCAATACATCCGATCTAGTAATGACGACCCCGAGTAGTCAAATTCGAGTCTCGCCCACAAACTCAACACACTTTTCTCCTCAGGAATATTACACTTGACTTCGTCAGCCAATTGCAACCGGATTAAACTCAAGGCCTTCAAACAATTGTTGTTGTTGCTTTTGAATTTAATTGCACGTGTATTGCACATGCTGCTTTGGGGATTTGCTAGTTCGTGAGTTCGTTGCTTCGGTACCCTTATCCCGTATTCTTGGGATTTGTTTTTATCGTGTAATAGGCAAGTCACCGTCCACTTGAATTGTTACTCGTTTCAAATTCAAGTTTTATTAAAATTCTTGCAAGTAGATCTTTTTGTTATCGTATTACCCTTTGTTATCTCTTTCGTTGGGTCTATTGAGGGTTTACACGAGCAAACCCCAATATTCTTGACATCGTGCCACTTTGATTCTAAAATTTTGATCTTTCATAAATGCTATAGAATTGTTAATAGGGTTATTCATACAAGTCACAACACAAATAAATTATTGTAGAGACAATCGTTAGGTTGTTTATCGTTTGATCGTTTGGTGATTGATTGATGTTAGACTTGTATATGTGTGTGATCTAAATATTATTTATCATGTTTGGACATCTATCATTCTAGATACACAATTTATTGACTATAGAATAGATACCCGGCATGTTTAATTAATTTATGCCCAAGAAAAATACCCTAAGAACTCTATATGCTTACTGACCTGAACTTTGATCGCTGTTTTCGAACTAGTAAATGACCTTGAAATGAGATACTTTCTGAATATGAAATGTAACCCCGAGTGTCTAGTTGCCAATAACATCCAGAATTTTTGAATTTCGAGTTTTGTAGTAAAAGTTATGCCCGTTTTACTACAGCTGTGTTTTTACTTTCAGATTTTCAGATTCTCGTACCTTTCATATTCAAACAGCAAAAAGGATGATCAAATAATAAAATTTTGCTCTGAAAATTTTCAGATTGTTGCTTAACATGTTTAAGAGTCCAGATTATATTTTTACTGAAATTAATATTGAGATTTTGCTGATTCAAAAATTAAATTGACAAGATGTCGAATTTCTGCCTGAACATAAAACCTGAAAAGAAACATGTGTTTGACCTAGCTACTTTTGTCGGAATTTAAACTTTAAGTATGCGTTGGAACCGTATGGAAGTCTAGTTTAAAGATTTTCTAATGAATTCAACTTTCGATTTCTCAGTTAGCGGAAAACTACATTTTTGTACAGGTTGCGTTTGCTGTTCAGAATTTTAGATATCCCTTTTTAATTGAATTAATTATTTATATATCGTATCATTACATGAATTAATGAATGTATGTTGCATTGCATATTCCCAATGAGTTATTTTCATCTATCTAAATGTCCTACTCCATGTTATCATCCTATTATTTTCCCTATTGATACTATTGTTTATCTCATGTCTTATAATTGCATATTGTATTGTTGCATTGATAAATAATTAATAAGGCGGGGTTTAAGGGTTGACTTTTAGTAGTGGACAATATAGGAACTATACTCAGAGGAGGGGCCCGTGTTTCTCTAAATAATGTTCCGGCTATTGTTTTATCGGTGATTGTGGTTATGGCCGTAATCCAATTTATCGTGTATTGTATCGTTGCTGATAACCGTATCGTATACCGAAAAGTGAATAATGTTTATCGTTAAAGAGTACATGAACTATAGAGCCCATTACTAAGTCTAAAACGTAATTGGTTTGTATGTAGCAACCATGTAGTAAAAGGACGGATGCATGAAGTGCTACATTAGTTAGGATTAAAATAATTAATAGAATTAAGGATCACACTACATCGACACTGCATATTGTTCCTCATTATTCCTATTGATATCGAATATTGACTAAGTGTTACCGTTATTGATCATTGATTATTGTTATTGATATTACATCATTATTATAGCCATTTCATCGACTATCATGATTATTGTCCCATGTTATTGATTCCTATTGATCCATTGATTCATTGTTATACCGTTATTCCATTGTTCCCTACTTTCTCTACTTGTTGTCCATGACTTGCTCTAAGGATAATTTTTCTCATTTTTTTAGATGAAGTGTATACAGGTGATGAAGGAGAATTGCCTGCTGGAATTGGAGAACAAACATTTTGAAGATTTCTGCTTTTAAATTGCTTATCGCTTTAATACACTTAAAGTATTGAGAACTTGTATTTATTTTTGGATTGGATTATTATTGTTTTGGGCTTATGTCCCGGATTTTAGTATTGTTTCCAGACGTTGGATTATTATTATTGTATTTGGATATTTATATTACTTCATTCCAAGTATTTTTGTTAATGAGATCATTATTATTGCCGGCGCAATTGTTCTGTATTATTTATGTTGTTGAGTTAATCGGATAAACAGCTTATGGGTGACGTTAGTCATTCGCTGGGCCAATATTACGTACTCGTATTCCGTATTTTTGGGAAGCGGGGCGTGACAAAAAGGCTGCTATTTCAAACAACCTAGACCGTTGTTTTAGGTCATTCAACGGGCGGTGCTCGATCATGGCCATTGGATCAAGATGAACTTGATCCAATGGCCAACAATGCCATTTGCACGGGTCTATGCAAACAGACCTGTTTGTAATGAAGCATTGCTTATATATATATATATATATATATATATATATATATATATATATATATGGCAAATGCTCCATTGAACACGGGTTTGTTTTAACGGATTGGAAAACAGCGATCTGAGCCATTGGATCACTTTTGATCGTGATCAGCGGCTCAGATCGCCTCCGCCCATCATCCAATATCACTTAAGTGGCGGAGGGTTATTTTGGAGATTTCGTCCCAAATAACTCTTTGCCTGATTCGCTCGGAAAAAATGATATAAAAAATTGAATTTCGTCCCAACAATGGCCTAGGTTATAAAAAATTGAATCATAGGCCGTTGTTTGGAACAACGGCCTTATTCTCAATTTTTATAACCTAGGCCGTTGTTGGGAACAACGGCCTAGGCTATAAAATTTCTATAAAATTTCTATAAAATTTTATAGCCTAGGAACAATGGCCTAGGTTATAAAAATTAAGAACAAGGCCGTTGTTCCAAACAACGGCCTATGATTCAACTTTTTATAACAACTGCCTAAGTTATATTCATTTTTTTAGAATCTGTGAGGAGAAGAGTTATTTGGGACGAAATTCCCAAAAAAACCCTCCGCCACTTAGTGAGAACGGGTGATGGGCAGCTCAGATATGAGCCGTTGATTACGATGAAGAGTGATCCAATGGCTCAGATCGCTGTTTTCTAACCCGTGAAAACTAGACTCATTTTCAATGGAGCATTTGCCTATATATATATATATATATATATATATATATATATAGTCCCCAAGTAAACTCTAAAAGATAAATACAAATAATGTCAATTGGATCCAAAGCCCGCAACCCAAATAAACACACAACGCCTGATGTGGTTGACTGCAATTCTTCAATCCAAACCAGAAAGCGAGAGAGGTCGACCGTGAACTCGACGGTCTGCCAATGTTCTGTTTCTGCTCCTATTTGATGTAGTTGCTTCTGCTGTTGTCTCTTGCTTTCTTTATATCTTCTCTTCTTCGCCAACTTCAATTTCTTGTGCTTTGTGTGTTTATGTCCACAATCCTAACACTTTCAATCTTCGTGCACTCTATATATATTGTTTTTTTAAGGTTAAAGGGGGAATAACGCCACCCTGTCTCATTAATAAGAAATTAATAAAACAACCCCGGTGTACCGGGAGAAATACAAAAGTACAGTGCAGGAAATAAAACATAATCCCCCAACAAAACCCTGGGGAGTGGGTCTAATCATCCATACATCAAACAACCAAAAGTACAGTAGGTCGATACAAAATACAAAGTAGCAGAGACTGCGGCTAATGAGACTTTGATGAGTATGGAGGTGCCAACCTTTCAGTCCAGTGTCGACCCAAACTCTACCTCCTCATCATCAAATTCCTCCACCTAGAAGGCTCTGGCAATCCTCCCTCTCGCTCCTATGGCAACAACTGTAGCCCAAAAAGAAATAAGATGCATGATATGAGTAAGGTTACCAGAAATACTATTACATGAAGCATGAAAATAAAAATTATTTCTGTCTAGCCATAACACCCATGTAGTTGCCGCAATGGCAATGTACCACACATCCTTCATTTCGTGGCGAATCGAGGCAAATTTGGGGCCAATCCACAAATCCTCATATTCGTTGAGGTAGTCACCTGTTCCTAAGGCTCGTAATACCTCTACCATAGTTGCCTTACTCCTTGGGCAGTGAATAAAAAGGTGATTCAAATTCTCCGCATGCATGTTGCAGAAGCGACAGTTGGTCGCAATCTGGGGTTGTCTTTTGGCAAGGTTCTCTCTGGTGAGGATTGCATTATTGAGCACTAGGTAGAGGAAGACTCTGACTTTAAGGGGGTTTTTGCCTTCCATAACACCTGTGCCCAGCTGGGTCTGCATCCTCGATAGTGAATTTGATGATACAGAGATCGGATCGTGAAAGCTCCCTTGGTCTCGAGTCCCCAGCGCATCTGATCTGGTCCTTGAGCACACATCGCACCGGTCCGTGTGATGTGTGCTTGCAATTCAAGTAGTTGCTGATGTAATTTTGGGGTAAGAGTTCCTCGGAACGACGGCCTCCAATTTTCCCTCTTTCAAGTCTCGACCACAGAAATATTCGGTCGATTCGTTTTCTCATACAGCTCTGGGAAAGTTTCCTTAAGGGTATGGGCACCACATCATTTGTCCCACCAGAATCTGGTGGACCGTCCATTACCGATAGTTGACGTAACTGCTGATTTGAACGGTCCGCTTTCTTTGGTAATTCCTTTCCAGAATTGCAAAACTCTAGACCCTACTTGGAAGCATAAACTTCTCGTACATTTTTCCCGAAGGTATGGTTGAATGAAATCCTGCTATCCTTCCCCGCTGTGGTGAAAAACCTTCCACCACCATTTTTCCAAAAGGGCAAGGTTCATATCTCTAAGGACGATGATGCCTAGCCCTCCATGCTTCTTCTTCATGCAAGCAATACTCCATTTGATCAGGTGGTAACCTCTCCTATTCGAATCTGCCCCTTTCCAAAGGAATCTTTTTCGGATTCGGTCAATCCTTTGGATAATCCATTTAGGAAGCTTAAAAAATGACATATAGTAAATGGGCAGATTAGACAACACTAAGTTGATGAGTACCACTCTACCCCCGAGTGAAAGCGATTTTCCTTTCCAACCAGACAGTCTGTCCTCCACCCTATCTATGATAGGTAGCCAGTCCAACTTAGAGAGTTTCCCTGGTCTGAGTGGGAGCCCTAAGTATTTGATTGGGAACTCCTTCGTCATACAGTTTAGTATGGTGGCATGTTCCCGTGCTTCTACATCGGAGAGTGTAATGGGAATCAGCGCGCTCTTGTGAAAATTTATCCTGAGACCTGACCAGGCTTCAAAACAGTAGAGGGCCCCTTTAAAACAAACTGTTTCTGACCTGGTCCCATTCCCAAAGAGTAGGGTGTCATCAGTATACTGGAGAATCGTGCACCCTTGATTAGAAGTGTTGCTGGCCACGGGCGTAATCCAACCTTTTCTCCGACAGTTTTCTAGCATACCCCTCAGCACATCCGCTACAATAATGAATAGCAGTGGGGATAGCGGGTCCCCCTACCGGAGTCCCTTCTTGCAAGAAAACGACGGACCTGACCGCCCATTCACCGAGATTGCCGTTTTACTAGTATGCAAACACTATTTGATCCATCTTATCCATTTATCCCCGAATCCTCTCCCTCTGAGAGCTTTCAACAAACACTCCCGGTCAATGGAGTCGTATGCCTTCTCAAAATCCAGCTTTAGGAGGAAGTTCTTGGAGTTGCTCGTATGGCAATGGTGGATAACTTGTTCAGCGGTGGCCACACAGTCTAGGATACATCTGCCCTTGATGAAGCCCGTCTGGGTTTTGTTGATTAAATTATCCATTATACTTCCCAGGCGGATGGGCGGGACCTATGTGATGATCTTAACCGAGTAGTTTATGAGGCTAATCGGTCTAAAATCCCCTACGCTCGTAGACTCCTCCCGTTTGGGTAGCAGAACAACTTTCGCAAAATTGAACATGCCCAATCTGAGATTGTTGTGGAAAAATTCCTCCATCAGCGCCATAATGTCCCCTTTAATTTCTTCCCATAATACTTGGAAGAACATCATTGGAAAGCCGTCTGGCCCAGGCGACTTGTCTGCTCCCATTTGAGTGATGGCCTTTTTCACTTCCATTTCTGAGAAAGGTGCTTCCAAAGTGGATAAATTTTGCGCTGATTCGTTCTGGTATGCCTGCCAGTAATCATCCCTCAGTGGGATTCTGAAGTCATTCTTCTTCCCAAAGAGGTCCTTGTAGTAATTTTGAAAGGTTGTGGAAATCACATATTCGTCTTGCGATGTTCCCGTTTCCATCTGTATTGACAGGACTAGATTGGATCTACGTCGTGCGCTTGCCACTCGGTGGAAGTAGGCCGTATTCGCGTCTCCCTCTTTGAGCCACGAAATCCTTGACCTTTGTTGCCATTTGATCTCTTCCAGCTTATAAAGATTGGCAATATTTTCTCGGAGCTCTAGTTGATGGAACTGAGATGATTCTCAGGACTACGGATTGGTGTGCATATCGATCGTTAAATATAAACAGATTAAAAATGTGATCTAACCCTATATAGCGGAATCTAGGGTTCACAAATTATACCTGCGGTGAGAAGAAGACGACAGCGACCCCAAGATCTTCTGCACGTATTCCTTCCTCAGGTTGGACGTCGTGTGGGCGACGATCTCCCAACCTTTCTTCTCCTTGGCTGACCTCTCTTTCTCTCCTTACGTGAATCACGAGTTTTGAGAAAAAATCTTATATTTCAGATTGTCAATGACGGCCAGAGAATAGAGGATATATATAAGGCTACGGCAGGGACCTATAAGGAGAAATTAGGGTTAGGTCTCCTAACGAATCTGGGTATCCCGTGTTCAGCCCGAACACACAACCCAGGCTCATTAACAATAGCTCGGTCCACTAAGGAGCTATTGTTGCACTACCTTCCTAATCCCAAATTATATTTATGGGCTCCTTTTATTATATGCTCGTTCAACTTCTCATGTTAAGATATCGAATGTCCGTCGATCAAATTAAGTTACTGACAACTATATTGATCAACATCTTTTATCCTTAAGTAGTACCACTCAACTTTATTTGTCATGTCGGATGTAATCCACCTGCAGGGTTTACATGACAATCCTTATGAGCTCCTTAAGGGGACATCATCAACCCGACGTATCGGAACATGGATTCCTTTTACAATCAACAGCCCATCATACATACAATGCTATTACCCAATTCATAGAGATTGTTGATCCATAATGAATCTCACTCTTTTATGAGTCAAAGTAATGCACACTGCATATACATGTCTGTTATTATATCTGGATTAAGAGCATAAGCATCCATAATAACAGAGGTGTTTGTTCTCTTTTGTAGTCAGTACAAAGAGAATAACCTCAAGTGGTCCTGTTCAATACACACAAAGTGTACTAGTATAAACCTATAGTTAAGACAGACTAATACCAGATTACACTACAACCTTTCCAATGGATCGTCCAAGTCCGTCTAGGTTGTGAACTATTTATATATTCCATAGGGAACTGATAATATGATCTTCTGTGTGTCACCTCACACCATATTATCAACCTTATAGAATATCAGACACTTGCATTAATATTATAATAACCACAATATGCAAACATATGCCCATATGATTCTCATTCAAAAAAATAAGAAAATAAAGTTAATACAAAAGTGATGCTTTCAGTATATAACCCTAACACTAGTAGCCTGTTTCTTTCATCTTGTGACAGGACTCTCGTCTCTTCCACCCTTTCTAGCTCATCAATTCCTTCCAAAAGGAATCTTTTGCATGCTAGATGGTCGAGAATCTAGACCGATTTCACCTGCGCAGTCGCTTTCTCATTCTGCAGATTTTTTCACACCATCGAGATGCAGCGTCCGTACCAGCAGTTGGGAGTACCCAGTTTTTCATCGCCATGTAGTGAAATCCCTGAATTTCTAGCCAGGCCTTCTTAAATCTGAATTTTCTTGGCCTCTGAGCTCCTTGTACCCCCGCATTAAGTAGGATCGGGTGTGATCTGACGTAGGTCTAGGAATCGATCTAGCAGTTGCTAATGAAAATTTAGCTTCCCAATCCATCGATACTAGTATCCTGTCCAATTTGGCCATAATCGGAGCAGCTTGCATGTTAGACCATGTGAATAGTCTATCATTAATTGGGATATCGATCAGCTCTAGTTCCGTGATCACCCTATTGAACTTCTCTCTGTGTCTGTCGCTGGAGCCTCTTCCCTTGTGCTCGAAAGCAAATCTGGTGATGTTGAAATCCCCCCAACAATCCAAGCTCCCGACCAACAATGTCGAATATCGACAAGCTCTTTCCAAAAGGAATCTCGATATGTAACCACGTTCGACCCGTAAACGACAGTGATCGTTTGCAGCCAATTATCAGATTGTCATTTCAGTCGGATAGTCAGGGAGAACGTTCCACTGTAAACCTCGGTGCAAGTGAGAATTCCGAGTTGAACCCAATAGCAATTCCTCCTGAGGCTCCTATTGACGGGTGTAACACCCATTCCTTGATTCTGTTGCCCCCGATTCTTTTGAGTTTGAATCCGTGCTGAAGTTTGGTCTCCTGCAACCCTACCACTTCCGTCTTGGAGTTATTAATGACGTCCCTAACCATATCTCTCTTCCCCCTATCCCCCAGCCCCCTAACATTCCAGAATAGTGTATTCATTGGGGGACCACATCAGGGTTGAACGTAGGTGTGGGTGTGGGGCAAGCTTCATCCTCGAAGATGTCAGTCACCCCAGAGCTAGATCCTAGGTCGTTCTCATAACTAGTCTTAACCTTTTCAGTTTTCCAACCCCTAATTTTATTGAGTAGTAATGCATTACGCTGTGTGTCACACACCTCTAACCCACATGTTTTAGCTAAGATAAAAACTTCAGAATCTGACATGAAATTTAATATAGTAGCTAAAAAACTTCTCGTACCTCCGTCGTCGAATTTTGCAGCTTTGGCTGCCGCCGCTACCTCTAGATAGTCATCCAGGGACTCCACATGAGCCCTCTTAGGCGACCACTGAACTCTGAACCCAACTGTCCTGCGCGACGTTCTAGTACTGTCTCCAGGTGCTGATTCTGGAAGTGTGGACAAGACCATCTCTGGCGAGATCTCCCTCTGTGTATCAGCGATGAACTCTAGATCCTCTGACTCCTCATCTGTGAATGAAAATTCCTCGTCTAGATTTAAGCGCCCTTCCAAGTCCTCATCACTATCTGTATGCTAAGATTCCCGTTGTAGAGTAGGCTCTCTCATTGCGGACTCCTCATTGAGCCCACAGATTGGCGATGACTCTGCAATAATAGCGGTGCTTCCCATCGCGGTCCCCTCAATGGGCCCACTACCCGTCTGACATTGTACCTGATTGTTCAAAATTATAGAATTACTAGTCCCAGAAGCAATAATATGCATTTTGGGCCCCTCCTTGGGCCCATTAATGCCAATAAAACTCACACATGCTAGCCCGCCAATTGGAGAACCATCTGAGACACATTTGTAATCTCCTCCGCGGTGCAAAATACCGCCGATCTCGATAGTCGATATCACCATTTGTTTCATCTGGGAGGTATTCTTACCCCCCTCGCCATCTGGCAGCGTTTGGTTGGGGGGACAACGGCTGTTGCAGAAGGCGTGGGTATCAAAGTGAGAGGCGGGATGAACGAAGGGTTGAGCGACTTTGGTCTTTCTTTCTCCTTAAGCCTCAAAGCAGAATGGGTGTTTCCTTCTTCTTTGTTGTCTTCTTTACCATTTTTGTTTTTCCTCAAAGCTTGAGCGCCAATCTCGCTCTCCTTTGAGTCTTTTTCCCCGTGGACGAGCAGCTCTTTGCTCGTCGCTTTCCCCAAAATGGTACCTGACGCCTGTCGCCCTTAACCCAAAGAAGTCCCCTTTTTCTTTTCTGGTGAAATCCAACGCTTTGCTACCCACTCCCTGGTCGAAAGTGCTCTCTCACTTGTCTTTTTCCCTAGGCTGGTGCTTTCCTTCACCAACCCTTGTCTCGAAGCATGCATGTTGTTACAGAGTGGGTTTTTGCCATTTTTAGGGTCTACATGACCTGTCCCTTCCCTCTGAGCCACAACGCGCTCCTCCTGTCCTGCATGTAGAGCTTGACCACCATTTCGGGTAATTCTTTTGGCCCCTTTTGCGTGGTGGGTCTCTGTCCCTTCGAAACTATCCAAATCTGGATATGGTTGGGGGTGCACCAGTGTCCTTCCATCCTGGTCGTTGGATCCCGTGGTCAAACCTCTTCCTTGACCACCGGTGATCGATCTTGAGAGTTGGGGTTCTGATCCCTCCGCCGCTAGCTCCCGGCGACCCTCCATCCCTTTTGCTGCGTTGATCACCTCTCTGTGAGCACGCTCAACTTCATGTGCTCTGTCAATGGTGAGCTCCCAACCTGGTGAGACCTGTAACGCCCCGAATCCCAAATACACTGAATTCGAGATGTTTTACAGGATCTTTTCGCTTCCTTTAGTACAATTTTACAAGGAAATTTAAACTTTTTACTTTACATCAGAGTTTATATAAATACATTACAATTTACACTGCACAGCGGAAGTAAACTTTACAACAATAAAACAAATATACAACAACATTGAGTAATCTTTAAGCATTTGTTTCTCTTTAATCTTTATCAAGCCATTTACCTGCATATAAGACTGTGGGTACGTCAGTTTATTCAACCGACGATCATTATACACGGCCATCCTCTCTATGCCGGAAATAGTATAACTTATTTTTCATATTTAGCAAACACAAACTTGTCACATATCAA
Source organism: Hemerocallis citrina (assembly GCA_017893485.1). Classification (NCBI taxonomy): domain Eukaryota; kingdom Viridiplantae; phylum Streptophyta; class Magnoliopsida; order Asparagales; family Asphodelaceae; genus Hemerocallis; species Hemerocallis citrina. The sequence goes on along the minus strand of CM030358.1, from coordinate 157,192,105 downwards.
ACTAAAGGGACTACCCTATTGATGTCGTGTTGTGATTGTGCACTTAGTCCTTAATGCAGTTAATTATGTTACATGACACTAATGCGCACTGGTTCGGATTCTATGCATCCCATACTACATAGGTCCGAGGGCAAGCCCTTAATCGTTCTTCATCTTTGTAGGGTTCAATCCCTCGTTATGACTTAATCTATTACTGTAATTACGGTAAGTATCTGAGATGTTCTATGATCTACGAGCCCATGTCCAGGCAGCCTGGAGGGGAATCCCACGCACTGACACGACGCATCGAGCAGGCAACTTATGGACAATTCAGCCTCCGTCATGGAACAATGGCACCACCCATAGCCACTCAAACATCCCACAAGCGTCGCCACCGGGACGATAATTCTGGAGTAGTGCCCACGCCATGTCTTGACGCATCAAGCATGCAGCCTGTGGATCACTCTCACACCGCTAATCCGATGGCCCTCATACTCGTGTTTTTCTCCTACTTTCATCACGTCTCCACTATGTACGAATCCTTAGTTTTTATCAAAATCATGAACAAAAATCAAAGCTCTAGAGTTAGCCTCTCCACTAAACCGGACTTATTCATTCATTCAAACATGACCAACCTTGGTCTTTCTTTTCAATTTTCATTTCATTTATTTCCAAATGCCGGGGGAGACTTAGCTACTCTTTTTGTTTCAATTTTCAATTCACAATTTCCAATTGAGCATTTCCAACTCATAAATTTTCATGTTGAGTTATCATACTCAAAAGTAATTCTCTTTTCCAATCATGATTTCTAATTCATTCAAATAGTCCATAATCACACATGAAATTATATACTTCATTAATTATCAACTTCACATTGAAATTCACATCACTACGAATATTCACAATTAATATCTTTCACACTATTCTCACATGAGAACAATTCACATCCATCACATAATAAAATTTCTTTCTTTACTACATTAATCTTCTAATCCTTCATTTCAAATTCTTTTTGCAAGATATGATTTCACAAAAATATAAATATAGAACCATACTTATATTTACACATTTTATTCTCAAATCATATTTTATTCTATGCAAATAATTTCCAAATTATTTTTATAAAGTCCCATATAATTTTAGAAGAATAGTCATATTTTTCTCATAATTTTTCGATCACTAAAAACACTAAAAATATATTTTTTCCCAACTTGCCGAGGGCAAGATTCGAACCCAGCACCACAGAGAACCCAACCCAAATCACAAACCACTAGGCCGAAGGCTACTGGCGGTATAAAAGGCGCTGAGAGCCTTAAATGCTCTCGGCCGCTGCTTATGTTATTTTAGAAAAAAAAAAAGAAAGTATGGTTCCACAGGGATTCGAACCAGCGATCTCAGACCACTGTAGCGATTAAAACAGACCCAACCACTTGAGCTATGCACTCGGGTTGTCTATAGTATAATTCTAAGTTCACTTAAATCAATCTTCTCTGTTATCAAAACATTTCGATGTTCAACTAGACTTCATTTCACTTGATTTTTTATAAAAATTACTGTAAAATTCCAGATTGATTATTTTTCACATAATTTATATACCAATATGAACAAAATAATTTTTGTAACAATTAAAACATATTTTCATACAATTAATTCGAATTCTACATTGTAACTACCATATTTCTCCTTTTTTTTTTACATTTCTTAGCAATTAACCATCTAATCTCTTTGTTAACAAAATTTCACCTTAATTCTCTGTTTTTAATCTTTTACCCAACATACAAATCTATATTTGAATTTATCCATTCCCACATTAACACAAAAGATCTATTTAACACATGAAATAGCATCAACAATCTACTAACTTTTGTATACATAGTTTGTGATGTAGATAATGAAGTTTTCTTCAACAATCCATGGCCATAATTAATTCACACAAAAATCAGATTTTTACTAATCAAATTACATACAATTGCACACCCACATTCCAGTCAATTTATAGCTCAATTTTTCAATTAAAATGTGTACTCTTATTAGCCTTTTTTATGCATCATTTTTCCATTCCAATCTAGCATATATCCCTATTTATAAATATAGAAAATTTACCCACCTTATTGAAGAAAGATACAATTAACCACCTCCTAGACGAATGTCCTTGCAACGAGAGTGCTCCTCCTTGAACACGTGCACACAAGCCTCCAAGCACCCAAAACCGAGAGCTTCCTCTTCTTGTGGTAGCCGGCCTTCTCTCCTTCTTGAATGCAAGCACAACTCCCACACACAACTTAATATTTTACTCACTTACTAACTACTAGATAATGTAATTGAACTATAGGTTTGGAAGAATTATTTAGCACAAGAATAACTAGCCATGGAGGGGGGTATTTATACTAAAAATCTAGGAAAATAGATGGCTAGGATTGAAGTAGGAGTTAGAAACAAAGGGTTGAGATTTAAGGAGGACTTACACTAACTACCCATGATGAGTAACCATCTCCACCATGATCCCCATCAAAAATTAATTTTCCCTCCAAAGATTGCAACCGGCCAAGCATGGAATGTGCATATTGCACGTGTACGTGCAATGCACGTGCATGCCACTTGGTCCAAAATTGTACATTAAATTTTTGTATAAAAAATAAAATAATCTTTAAATTGTATTCTACATGACAAGTTGTATAAAAATAGTTCATGGGCTTTAGTTTATGGGCCAAAATAATTATTATAAAAATAATAAATTAAATTAACTTTGGGCTTTTAAAAGAAAAGGCTTTTTGTCTAATTGAAAGAAGGCTTTATAGAAAAATAATTAAAGGCACATATTAAATATCTTTACTCATCTTGATGAAAATAATTACAAAAAATATTGCACGTGCACACTACGTGCAAAAATAAAATAAATAATTTTTCATTAAATGAAAAATCAGGGCATTACAAGACCACCTGTTTGTAAGAACGTCCGTCTCTGACAGAGGGAGGGGGTTTGGGGGAAGTGATGGGTAGGAGTTCTTCTTCTGTCTCTGCTCACTTATCGAGCATGAATCGTATGAGGTAGGCCTCCTCGAAAGAGAAGACTTTGGCAAATCTGGGCATTAGGGAGATGTCTCCGCTTCTAATAAGTATCCTCGCCGATACTATGTAGTATCCCGTATTTTCAAATATAATTTTAAAGATTTATAAATAAATTAAAATGATTTTCTGGATATTTAATAAATATTTTCTGAAGATTTATCTTTTTACACGTGCAAAACACGTGTAAATATTTTTGGTGTAAATATTCAATTTTATATTTTTGATAAATTCTTCTACTTATAATAGATTATATTCTAAATTTTGAAAATTTTCTGAGTAAAGAAACTATTTTTTCTAAATACCTCGAAAGAGAGGGGCCTTTATGTAAAAAAGCCGTTTTGATCTCAAATAAATAATGAAAATTCATTTGTACTGATTTTTGGGCTTTCCATGGTCATCATTGAAATTAAAATATATTTAAATTTTATTTAGAGTCGATTTGGTAAAGATTTAAACAAATATGATGTTTTTGCAAATATGAAATTTATGTTGGATCTTGTGCAAATATTTTTCTGGAAAGTAAAAGTCAGATATTTTAATTAGAAAATATAATATGTATTATTTGATATTATTTCTGAATTTTCTAGATTTTTACTAATATTTTATGATGTATTTGCAAATATTACAAAAAGAATGACTTTTGTGCAAAATGGCCACCCTGAGTGCAAATCCGAATTTTTCTTATCTCTGGGCTGTTTTGGATTGCTGGGAAACTCAGTGGTCAAAGGATTTGATTTGATTTTGATTTATTAAACTTATTTTAACTAAGAAATGTTTATATATGTAAAGTAATTTGTTAAAGGATGATTTTGCAAATGCGTTTTAAAACCCTAATTCTCCTATTTCCGGCTATATAAAAGGTAGAGTGCAGCCGTCATTCACTGCACAACACAAGATTTATTATTTTTATTTTTTGAAGATTGAAAGAGAAGATTTTGGATCTCGCGAAGGAAAGGTTTGTTATCAAGGTTTCTTCATTTAAGGTGAGTGATGTAAATTGTTTTGTTATAGTTTGTTTTTCTTTTGATTTGTGTATGTTGTATGAGAATAATATGAATGTTTGATTGATCTTGAATGTTGGATTTCATCAATTAGAAAGCATGATAGGGTTTGGTATGAATATGTATGTTGGATGGATGAAAAATTGGATCTTTGAGAAAAACCCTAGATATTTGCATGGGAATGATTTTAGATTTGTTGGAGAACCTAATATAAATTGTGAGTAGACTTTCTTTTGGATTATTGATTTGATTGAGTATGATGGATGTTATGCATTAATTAATTAAAGATGAGATTTTTGGGACTATTGGTGAGTTAGATGAAAACAACTTGGCCATGTTGATGATAAATTTGTTTTGTTTATGAATCAACTATAGAGAATAGTTGAGATTGAGTTGAGGAACTTTGAGAATGAGTAATGGAATAAAAGACCATGTTCTGAGGATTGAGTTATGATGACTAAAACGGGGATTTGTGATTTTGTGAAAGATGTTGTTCGAATTTGGATTTCTCAAATGCTAAGTTTAAATCTGAATATTTTGGTATTGATATGGTTTGGAATATAAAACAAAGTTATTTGATGTATGATTAATTTCTTAAAAACTCTAATTTTGATATATGCACACATTCATGGTTTATTTGAAGAAGTTCATCAAAAGTTATTTTATCTATTCAAGTGGTTTTGATTGGTTTCTATGGATCCTTGTGTATTCTATAAGTTGTATTTGAACATATCAGAAATACTTTTTATAGATTTCGTTTTGTAAAATAAATCTTCGTATCAGTTGATATATACACAACCCAAACTATACAGTCTATAGGCCAACAGTCGACTGGCATGACCTTTCTGTCGACTGATACGACCCGGCTGCTATGTTCTTTAGTTGCATAGAAATTTTTCTCTGGTAAGTCGACTTATGACTTTTACAAGTCGACTTATAACACTTAGAATATTTTCTTAAAGATTACTGGAATTTCTCTCTGGTAAGTCGACTTCTGACTTTTACAAGTCGACTTATAACACTTAGAATATTTTCTTAAAAATTACTGGAATTTCTCTCTAGTAAGTCGACTTATGACTTTTACAAGTCGACTTATAACACTTAGAATATTTTCTTAAAGATTACTGGAATTTCTCTCTGGTAAGTAGACCTATGACTTTTATAAGTCGAGTTATAACACTTAGCTTATTTTCTTAAAACCATGGAATTTTCTCTCTGGACAGTCGACCGATGGCTTTTGTAGTCGACTGATACTGATAGACTTATACATTTCCGAATGTTATTTCAAATGATTTATTCTCTAAATATTTTTTTTGGATCTATAACTTATTATTCTAAATATTACTGCTTCTACAGAACATACGCTTTCAAGATATATTATTATTGGATTTGGATACTAGAATTTTATAAAAATTTGGATTTTGTTGATTAGAGAGGTTTCTCCTTATGATCGTTTTGACGATGGGTTGTGGATTGTGGTTTTGTTGAGATCTCTAGGAGTTGAGTGGGAGTCCTGTAAACCGGCAGTTGAGATTTATTGAGTTAGACCTGGGGGGTCTTGGTTTAGTTGATGTTAAGTATTTAAGTCTGGCAGGATACACTAACTCTAGAGATGAGGATTTTGTGGTTTAATAATAATCAACTTAAGGACATGCACTTGTGGGGATGTGATGGAACTTGGAAAACGTAAGTATAGGCTCATGGTTTTGTTTAGTCCAACGGATGTGTTCCCGGACTGTTTGTTGTTCTGTCTCGAGAGGACATTTGTGTGTTCGCGTGTCGAGGGTTTGCAGGCCTATTCACGGAGCATGCAGGGTGCATTCGCGTGTCGAGGATCGGCAGGCCTATTCACGGAATGTACCTGGTGTATCTGCACGTCGAGGGCCTTGCAAGCCAATTCGTGGGGTACACGGATATGGGAGATGATTCTCCGGTTGTTTTTTAGCTATCTTACATGATGCTTGCGCGTCGAGGGCTGTGGTACCTATTCGCGAAGTATTTTGGATCTTGTTTCCCATCACCGTGGTAAGATTAGTTGCATAACGAGGGGTTATCCCTATAAAGTGGAGATCGTTAAGGGCTTGCACCGGACCTATGTACTATGGAATGCATAGAATCCGACAAGTATGCATTACAGAGTCAGCATATAGAGATTGTGTTTTCTTGACTTGGTTTTTATGCTTGTGTTTTCCTGTTTTTCCTACACTTGACACTTAGTCTAAATTCACTTGTCATTTTCATGAATTACTTTCACTATCTCATAATCCTTGATGTTTTCATGCCTTACTTATTTGTTATTTCTCATTCATTTATTCCTGTTGTTAATACATGTTGTTGGTGACTTTATCTCTTATGATATAATTATGTTGCTTGTTTTATGTCACTCACACCTTTATGGCTGACCCCTTTAGTTTTGGGGGTTAGGGATCATCTCTAGCCTCATATTTTACAGGTTGTTGTTGCTTAGAGCTTGGGGTTTGGATGCTTGAGATAGTTTTGAGATAAATTTATGAAAAAGAGTTTTTGTGTAAATTTTGTAAAAGAAGTGTTGTAGGAAGAAAGTTTGTAATTCAAGGTGTTTTATATTCCGCTGTGTTGTAAATGATTGTTGTAATAAAAATTGAAATAAAATTATCTATATTTTTGGGCTATGTGTACTATTACATTGAAGTTGATGTTGAGAATTGTTCCACGTATTTTCTAAGATATTATATTAGAAATTCGGGGCGCTACATACTATCTCTGAGCGGTGAATTGTCTTCTCGTCGATGGCTTCCACGGAGCCGAATTCGGAGACAATCTCCTGAAGAGCCTCTTTCTTTCAAAAGTGCAATGGTACGTTGTGTATCCAAATCCAATATTTGTCCCCTTGCGGTAATTCTGCACCGAAGTTTGGTGACCACGCCGTGAATTCCACCTTGAAGAAGCCAAAATCAACCGTGCCCATTCCGGCGACTTCAATCATTTTTTGTGGTAACGGGAAGGAAACCAGAAATTGGAGATGGCACAATTTCTTTGCTATCCAATCTCGATGCGCTCGCATTGGCCGTTTGAGGTTCAAGGCTTGGAGAAGGTGTGTTTCGGAGGGACAACCTGATCTTACTCTAGCTACCGCACACCATTGGCGGAACCATTCTTCTTCTTTCTTGATTGTTTCTAGGCTGTTAGCTAGCCTCATCAGGGTTGGGCTCTCCGGCAACCTTCCTCTGCACACTTGCCTTTCATCGTCATTGTTGGAGTTGATGACATTCGTGCACGTGTACGACATATGACCCCACCTCATGAATCTCAAGCATCGTACCTCCTTGGTACACTCCGTTCGGTAATGGCCTAAATCCCCACAATTGAAGCACGGCACGGGTTTTCTTTTTCCTTTTCTCAGTCTTTTTCTGTTATCATGTTGAATTGTTGAAGGAAGAGGGCAGTGTTTGTTGTTGTCTTGTTGGTTTTGGTGGAGGTGTGGAGTTGTGTTTCCTCTTACCCCCTCTGGCCACTACCTGTCACTCCTCTGCTGTTTCCACTCTATATATATTGTTCTTTTCCTTGCACTAAACTATTGCTCTATTTGTTCTCTAAATTGACGATGATCTTAATCCTCTTTTTTTTTTGTATTTCCAGCAATTGTCTTCTCGTCCTAACGTCAAACTCTCCTTATATGTTCTTTAATTCGAACAAATAGATGGATGGTATCAGGGTTTGCAAACAAACTATATCATCGAATTAACTATCGAAAAATATCTGCTAAAAGGTCACCATCTATATTCAAAATCCATATCTACAACCAAGAGAGAAATCAAATAGTGTGCAAATCTATTCAATCGTAATCAAATTGTTCTTCCAAAAACTTTAGAGATTAGTCTTTCAATAAACTCATATAACATATAATATGGAGTAATATAATGGGCCTAGTTTTGGCACAGTGTCGGATAAAGAGCAAGCTAATGTGACAGTTAATCTCATATTTTATGTAGTACCAATTAAGAGCTGTTTAAAACCTAATTGAATAAACAACTAGTAATTAATTGTTTAGGGTTGTTTGATGGCGGACAGTCCGTCAAAGCATCCGCACCGGGAGGCCGCTGCGCTGCGTGCAATGCAAATTCGAGGGATCCTTTTTGGAAATTGTAAAAAAAAAATCTTGTTTTATATATTACCTTTTGTTTTGAGGCCCCCAACCAAAATCATGAATCATGATTATAGGGGCATTCTATGTGTTAGGGTTAGGGTTAGGGTTAGGGTTTAGAGGTGTGCATGGATGGGTCGGGTTCGTGCTGGGTCTGGTGTTACTTGGATTCGACCTATATTGTCTCTATGGTTCGATCTGTTTATGTGGAGGTCCTAACCGGTTGAGTCCATCGATCGATCATCTTACCATTCGAGGATACATTGATTTTACCAAGTTGGATAAAGAAAATCTATCATACGAGACTTCACTATCGATTGCCATGGGTGGGGTATTGAAACTTTGCATCTAAATTTAAATATCTTGGACCAAGTTTTTAGGTGAAATAAAACTAAAATTTTTGGGTTTATCTTATATTTAAGGCTAAATGTCACTTAAAAAGAATTTTGGCCATTTGATTGGGAATCAATTCGATTTTATTTCAACATCAACAAGGGTTGGGGGAAAAATCATCTTGCATATCACTAATTTTGTTAGTATAAAAGTAAAATGACAGATTTGATTGTCTGAATGCATTTAACATTTTAAAGTTTTTTTTTCTCTCCTAGATTGGCTATTATCACGCATCCATATATTCAGATGGTTCATGGTTAACTTATACTCGAATTTAATTGGTCAAGCCATATTTTACATAAATCTGACTCGTGACTCACTCACTATGTTGTTCACCTCTCTCATAGAAGTCAAAAAGACTACTCGCACTTTTGGACTAACTTTTATTGGACTTGATCCAGCAATTTTTGGGTTGACTATTTATTAAGTTTATATTTTATCTCATAAAGGTTCACTTTTTCGACATGAAGGGCTAGACATCATCGACCTCAGAGATATGAACCTTGCCTTGCTGGGAAAATAGTGGTAGAAGGTATTCCACAACAGCGGGGAAGGTTGGCAGGACTTCATTCAACCTTACCTAAGGGGAAAAGGCACGAGAAGCCTAGGTTTCCGAGTAGGGGCTAAAGTTTCGAGACTCTGGAAAGAAATTACCAAGGCTAGCGGCCCCTTTAATCTGCAGTTACGTCCATAATCGGCAACGGACGATCAACCAGATTCTGGTGGGACAGGTGGTGTGGTGCCTGATGGAACTGCGATGAGTCCCAGGACCACGGATTGGTGTGCGTATCGATCATAAAAGCTTAACAGATTTAATACGTGATCTAACCCTTTATAGTGGAATCTAGGGTTCACGAATTATACCTGCGATGAGAAGAAGACGATAATTTCTAGCAACCTCGAGCCGTCAGCGACCCCAAGATCTTCTGCACGTATTCCTTCCTCGGGTTGGACGTCGTGTGGGCGACGGTCTACCAACCTTTCTTCTCCTTGGCTGACCTCTCTTTCTCTCCTTACGTGAATCACGAATTTAGAGAAAACTTCTTATCTCTGATAATGATATGACGGCCAGAGAATAGAGGATATATATATATAAGGCTACGGCAGGGACCATGAGGAGAAATTAGAGTTAGGTCTCCTAACGAATCTGGGTATCCCGTGTTCAGCCCGAACACACAACCTAGGCCCATTAACAATAGCTCGGTCCACTAAAGAGTTATTGTTGCACTACCTTCCTAATCCCAAATTATATTTATGGGCTCCTTTTATTATATGCTCGTTCAGCTCCCCATGTTAAGATATCGAATGTCCGTCGATCAAATTAAGTTACTGACAACTATATTGATCAACATCTTTTATCCTTAAGTAGTACCACTCAATTTTATTTGTCATGTCGGATATAATCCACCTGCAGGGTTTATATGACAATCCTTATGAGCTCCTTAAGGGGACATCATCAACCCGACGTATCGGGACATGGATTCCTTTTACAATCAACAGCCCATCATACATACAATGCTATTACCCAATTCATAGAGGTTGTTGATCCATAATGAATCTCACTCTTTTATGAGTCAAAGTAATGCACACTGCATATACATATCTGTTATTATATCTGGATTAAGAGCATAAGCATCCATAATAACAGAGGTGTTTGTTCTATTTTGTAGTTAGTACAAAGAGAACAACCTCAAGTGGTCCTGTTCAATACACACAAAGTGTACTAGTGTAAACCTATAGTCAAGATAGACTAATACCAGATTACACTACAACCTTTCGAATTGATTGTCCAAGTCCGTCTAGGTTGTGAACTATTTATATATTCCATAGGGAACTGATAATATGATCTTCTGTGTGTCTCCTCACACCATATTTCAACCTTATAGAATATCAGATACTTACATTAATATTATAATAAACACAATATGCAAACATATGCCCATATGATTCTCATTAAAAAAAAAGGAAATAAAGTTAATACAAAAGTGATGCTTTCAGTATATAACCCTAACAATTTCCTACTTATACTCAAAGCATTGCTTTTCAGTATACTGTTACAAATCTCCCACTTATACTTAAAGCCATGCTGCTACGCATCTGACTCCCATTCCCTCAACACGACTATCAAAAGCCTTAGCTGGTAAGCTCTTAGTGAAGGGATCAGCTAGGTTGTCTGCTGATGCTATCTTGATCACAGCAACTTTTCCTTTCTTTACGAAATCTCGTATCAGGTGGTACTTACGCTCAATGTGTTTACCTGTCTTATGGGCTCGTGGTTCCTTCGAATTTGCAACTGCACCACTATTATCACAATAAAGTGTAATAGCCTTAGGCAAATTAGATACCACATCCAAGTCCAATAGGAAGTTTCTGAGCCAAACCGCTTCTTTGGCTGCCTCAGAGGCTGCCACATACTCGGCTTCCATGGTAGAATCAGCAATACATTTTTGCTTGATACTCCTCCATATAGTGGCTCCACCTCCCAAAGTAAATACATAACCTGAGGTTGATTTCCTGGAATCCCTATCTGACTGAAAATCTGAGTCTGTATACCCCAAGGCAACTAAACTATCTGCCTGGTAAACTAGCATGTAATCTTTAGTCCTTTTCAGGTACTTCAAAATATGCTTTACGGCAGTCCAGTGCTCTTGTCCCGGGTTAGACTGATATCTGCTAACCATGCCAACGGCAAAGCAGATATCTGGTCTCGTACATAGCATTGCATACATTAAGCTTCCTACTGCTGAAGCATAAGGAACTGCTTTCATGTTTTCTATCTCTTTAGGTGTCCTCGGACACTGCTCCTTTGATAGGGCAATTCCATGCCTAAAAGGTAAGAAACCTTTCTTAGAATTTTGCATGCTAAAACGAGTTAGTATAGTATCGATGTAGGAAGCTTGGGACAAGCCCAACATCCTTTTCTTGCGATCTCGTAGAACTTTGATTCCAAGGATGTGACCTACTTCTCCCAAGTCCTTCATATCAAACTGTTTGGATAACCATACCCTTACGTTAGATAATACCTTCACATTGTTTCCAATGAGCAAGATGTCATCCACGTAAAGTACTAGGAATACCACTACGTTTTCGTCACACTTTTTGTATACACACGATTCATCTTGACATTGATCAAATCCATAGGATTTTATCACCTGATCAAAACATATGTTCCAAGATCTGGAAGCTTGCTTAAGTCCATAAATGGACTTCTTGAGCTTACAAATAAGATGCTCTTGGCCCTTTTCAATGAACCTGTCTGGTTGCTTCATATAGATGTCTTCCTCAAGACTTCCATTAAGGAAAGCTGTCTTGACATCCATTTGCCAAATCTCATAATCAAGATGAGCTGCAATAGATAAAAGAATCCGGATCGACTTAAGCATGGCTACTGGCGAAAAGGTTTCCTCATAATCAATACCCTCTCTTTGAGTAAAACCTTTTGCAACAAGCCGAGCTTTAAAGGTTTCAACCTTACCGTCTGATCCACTTTTTCTCTTATAGACCCACTGGCATCCAATGGCTTTTACACCAATAGGTGGTTCTACAAGCTCCCAGACTTGATTAGAATCCATAGATTCTATTTCAGATATCATTGCTTTTTGCCAAGACTCTGTATCTTTATCTTGGAGTGTTTCATTGTAGGTACAGGGATCATAATCTTGTTCCTCAGGGACAAAGTCTGACGACTCTCCCAAGAACATATATCTATCAGGTTGTATCACAACCCTCTCACTACGACGAGGCACTATCGGTTGTGGTGTAACATTTGTGACACGTTGTGCAGTTACTGGTGGTACATCCTGTTGTATTATTGGTACTGAAGTATTTGGCGTCTCACCTCTCAGTTCTTCTAGAACAGCTCTACTTATGGGTTTATGGTTCATCACATAGTCTTCCTCTAAGAATCGAGTATTGGTGCTAACAATGACCTTCTGATCCTTAGGACTATAAAATAAATCCCCTTTCGTTCCTCTTGGATAGCCTACAAACAAGCGTACTTCTGTACGAGATTCCAACTTATCGTGTGCTGGACTACCCCAAATCCAAACATGTTTCAGACTAGACTTATGCCCAGTCCACAGTTCTGTGGGAGTAATTGGTACTGACTTAGAAGGAACCAAGTTCAAAATATAAGCTGCAGTTTCTAAGGCATATCCCCAAAACGAATCTGGTAAATCTGAATAACTCATCATTGATCTAACCATCTCCATAAGAGTCCTATTCCTTCTTTCTACTACACCATTCTGTTGGGGTGTTCCAGGTGCTGATAATTGGGATGTAATCCCAGCCTCTGACAAATAGTCCATAAACTCCCCAAAGAGATACTCGCCACCACGATCTGAACGTAATGACTTGATACATTTTCCATGACGTTTCTCCGTTTCTGCCTTGTACTCTTTGAATTTCTCAAAGCACTCAGACTTACGGCGCATCAAATAAATATATCCATACCTTAAATAATCGTCAGTAAATGTGACAAAATATTCAAAGCCACCTCTAGCCTGGACAGTCATGGGCCCACACAAATCAGAATGAACCAATTCCAACACATCTTTGGCCCTATACCCCTTTGCCTTGAAAGGCCTTTTGGTCATTTTACCTACCAAGCAGGATTCACAGACTGGTAGTGCCTCCACTTCCAATGAACTCAAAGGTCCATCTTTAACCAGTCTTTGAATCCTTCTTAGGTTAACATGCCCCAATCGCAAGTGCCAAAGATATGTTTGGTTCATACAAGAAGGTTCTTTTCTCTTATTTATGTTAGAAGACATATTATTCATTTCCATAAGTTGCATCGCGGGCGAAATAAGATTAATGACATATAGATTATTAACCAATGCACCAGAACAGATAAAATGCTTATTTTTTCTAATAACAATATTGTCATTAAAATAAACTGAATATCCATCCTTAACTAGCATGGAAACAGAAATTAAATTCCTTCTAAGTGAAGGTGCATAAAGACAATCTCTCAATGTCAAAGACTTATTTCTACCAAAAGATAAAATAACATCTCCTATTGCAACGGCCGCTACTCTTGTAGCGTCACCCATAAACAAGCATATCTCTTCATCAGTGAACCGTCTGGTTTCCTGGAACCCCTGCAATGTATTGCAGACATGATTAGTGGCTCCTGTATCTACACACCAGGTGCCGGTAGATAACACTGCTAAACATGTTTCAACAACTAGTAAATGAGATATACCTTCTTTGTTCTCTTGTTTGAGAAGTGGACAGTCAGTCTTCCAATGTCCTGACCCTTTGCACTTGAAACACTTGCCTGTCGGCTTTTTCACAGCACCTTGAGGTCCCATGCCCTTCTTTGCTGAGTTTACTTGTTTCTGAACTTTCTTCTTCTTACCACCTTTCGGCTTAGAAGTAGAGTCCTTTTCAGTCACATAAACATGGACATTCTGCTTGAAGAGAGCTTCAGCATCCTGTAGTTCTTTTGCAAGTTCTGCCAAACTATACAACCTTTTGTTCATGTTGTAATTAAGGAAAAACGAGTCAAAACTTTTAGGCAGAGTCCCGAGAATGATATCGACCTGGGTTTTCCCATCGATTTCAGCACCAAGGATCTCCATCTCATTTAGATGACCCATCATCTTGAGAACATGATCCCTTACTGGTGTCCCCTCAGCCATAGATGCTCTCATCAAACTCTTCATAGCAAATTGCCTAGCTGCTCTACTCTGATGTTCGAAGAGTTCCTTAAGGTTGTACATCATATCATAAGCTGTGGGCATGGCCTGATGCTGATGCTGCAGTACATTTGACATAGATGCCAAAATGTAACACCGCGCCATCTCATCTGCCTTTTTCCACTTCTTATAAGCCTCTTTGACCTCTTCATCAGAGTTAGCATCAAGCTTAGGTAGGCATTCTTCATTGAGTACAAATTTGTACTCTTCAGCAGTTAAGACAATATCCAAGTTACGTTTCCAGTCAATATAATTAGGTCCAGTAAGTTTGTTTTCTTTAAGAATCACCATAAGTGGACTGAAAGAACTCATTTTTGAAATCCTGAGAATCACATAAAAAAAATTATGTAGGGCAAAACTTTTTGAATTAATTAAATATTGATTCCCTCAAAACAATAAAAAAAAATTCACCAATACCTTAAACACCATGAATTTAGCATGCCACGATAGTGTGGACGTATACAAATTCAATATTTGTTTAAGTAGGTTTTTCCTATTAATTTTACTGTCATGTCAACACAACTTTATGACAAATAAAATTAATCTGTTGGTCTTGCTCTGGTCCTACAAATAATAGCAGTGACTCCGATGGAGAGGATACCATTATTTGTATCTAAGTGTATACCATTGCTTAATACTAAGTCCATTATCTTGTATTGAGTTCCTTCAGATGGAGAAGTGAACACATACTAGGTAACTTTCTACAATTATCCCTAAGGAAGTTTGTACTGGTGATCCATAATTATACTCATCCGATATGGAGGAAAGCACTAAAGCCAACACGCAAGTATAATTATATCACCTACAAACTAGCAATGGAGACCGTGGGATTCATGTTAAATGAATTCCCTCTCCCACTTAGTTATTTAACAATGAGGGTTTTTCTACTAGTTAATTTATGTCCATATTGTCCATTATTAATGTGATCCTAGTTTTTCAAAAAAAATCACAAAATAATAAACATGCATAATCAGAATAAGCAATAATGACAATAAATTTGAAAATAAATATCCAACTATTATGGCCATCTTTCCTGATTCTTTCCCGACTGTGCGAATCCCAAATCTGACCCTGCGCAGAGTTATCCGGGGTTTGACCTGCCCGGTCTCCGGACTGCCTAAAAACAGCATCTCCTCCAGCGTCAGAAACAGCCACCACCGCCATCACGATCGATCGAAAAAAAAAAAAAAATTACATCAATCCTATGCCTCCCGAAAAAGTTCACACATAATCTATATTGAAAAATTAAAATTATAAGCACGATCAACCCTCGTGATATTAATTACATCCACAAAACAACAACAACACAAACAAAAACATGCATTGAACCATAATAGTTGGATCTAAGATGCCTGCAAAACCGAGTTAGAACAGATCTACATCTACCGACTATCATACAACGCAAGTTTTATTGGACAACATGGATGTAACAACCAATACGCAGATCCAATACCGGCTCTGATACCAATTGATGGAACTGCGATGAGTCCCAGGACCACGGATTGGTGTGCGTATCGACCATAAAAGCTTAACAGATTTAATATGTGATCTAACCCTTTATAGCGGAATCTAGGGTTCACGAATTATACCTGCGATGAGAAGAAGACGATAGTTTCTAGCAACCTCGAGCCGTCAGCGACCCAAGATCTTCTGCACGTATTCCTTCCTCGGGTTGGACGTCATGTGGGCGACGGTCTACCAACCTTTCTTCTCCTTGGCTGACCTCTCTTTCTCTCCTTACGTGAATCACGAATTTAGAGAAAACTTCTTATCTCTGATAATGATATGACAGCCAGAGAATAGAGGATATATATATAAGGCTACGACAGGGACCATGAGGAGAAATTAGGGTTAGGTCTCCTAACGAATCTGGGTATCCCGTGTTCAGCCCGAACACACAACCTAGGCCCATTAACAATAGCTCGGTCCACTAAAGAGCTATTGTTGCACTACCTTCCTAATCCCAAATTATATTTATGGGCTCCTTTTATTATATGCTCGTTCAGCTCCCCATGTTAAGATATCGAATGTCCGTCGATCAAATTAAGTTACTGACAACTATATTGATCAACATCTTTTATCCTTAAGTAGTACCACTCAACTTTATTTGTCATGTCGGATGTAATCCACCTGCAGGGTTTACATGACATTCCTTATGAGCTCCTTAAGGGGACATCATCAACCCGACGTATCGGGACATGGATTCCTTTTACAATCAACAGCCCATCATACATACAATGCTATTACCCAATTCAGAGAGGTTGTTGATCCATAATGAATCTCACTCTTTTATGAGTCAAAGTAATGCACACTGCATATATATGTCTGTTATTATATCTGGATTAAGAGCATAAGCATCCATAATAACAGAGGTGTTTGTTCTCTTTTGTAGTCAGTACAAAGAGAACAACCTCAAGTGGTCCTGTTCAATACACACAAAGTGTACTAGTGTAAACCTATAGTCAAGTTAGACTAATACCAGATTACACTACAACCTTTCGAATTGATTGTCCAAGTCCGTCTAGGTTGTGAACTATTTATATATTCCATAGGGAACTGATAATATGATCTTCTGTGTGTCTCCTCACACCATATTATCAACCTTATAGAATATCAGATACTTGCATTAATATTATAATAAACACAATATGCAAACATATGCCCATATGATTCTCATTCAAAAAAAAAAGGAAATAAAGTTAATACAAAAGTGATGCTTTCAGTATATAACCCTAACAGTGCCCATACCCTGAATGACTCATTCCCAGAGCTGTATGAGAAGTTGAGTCGACCAAATATGTCCGTTGCCGAGGGGTGGAAAAGGGGAAGTTGGCGACCGCCGTTCTGTGGAATGCTCACCCCAGAACTACGCCTGCAATTGCTTGACATGCAAGTACACATCAACCGGGCAGGCGCAAGGTGTTCCCAAGGCCCAGATCTTATGCGATGGGGACTCGAGAGCAAGGGTGCTTTCACGGTTAGATCTCTGTATCATCGGATCCACTTTAGAGGATGCAGACCCAGCTGGGCACAGGTGTTGTGGAAGGCGAAAACCCCCCTTAAGGTCAGGGTTTTCTTATGGCTAGTGATCAATGATGCTATCCTCACCAGGCAAAACCTGGCCAAAAGACAACCACAGGTCGCGACCAACTGTGATTTCTGCGATATGCATATGCAAGATCTTAATCACCTGTTTATTCACTGTCCAAGAAGTAAGGCAACTATGGTGGAGGTACTACGAGCCTTAAGTACATGTGACTACCCCTGCGAATATGAGGATTTGTGGTGTGGCCCCATATTTGCCTCGATTCGCCAAGAAATGAAGGATGCGTGGTACATCGCAATTGCGGCTACTACCTGGGTCTTATGGCTAGACAGAAATAATTTTTATTTTCGTGCTTCATGTAATAGTATTTCTGGTAACCTTACTCACATTATGCATCTTATCTTTTTTTGGGCCACAGCTGCGGCATCGGGGGCAAGAGCAAGGATAGCCAGGGTCTTCTAGGTAGAGGAGTTTGACGATGAGGAGGTAGAGTTTGGCCCGACGCTGGACTGAGGGACTGGCTTCACCAGTCTTGTCAGAGGTTCTGACAGATTGTGTTTTGTACCAACCTTCTGTTCTCTTCGGTTGCTTTATGTTTGGAGAATTTCACCCACCCCCCAAGGTTTGTTGGGGGAGTATGTTTGTTTTCTTTCATTTTCTACTGCATTGTACTTTTGTTTTCTCCCGGTACGCCGGGGTTGTTTTATTAACCCCTTATTAATGAAACAGGGTGGCCTTATTCCACCTTTTACCTCAAAAAAAAAAGGTTCACTTTTTCTTAAAATCCTTGTTTCTTCATTGAAACAATGAGAATTTTGTTTACTTGTAGATCATTATCTTTATATCTATATAATAAATAAAACACAAAGAAAGCTATCAAGTGGCTTTCTTTCAACCCCTAAAAATCAAAGGCTCATATCTAATTTTACAAAACACATTTCCCCCATTTTCCAAAAGTTTTCCCTCAAAACTCAAATTCAAATCCCTCCTCCCAAAACAACTTCTTCATTTATTTAACTCTCTCTCTCTCTCTCTCTCTCTCTCTCTCTCTCTCTCTCTCTCTCTCTCTCTCTATATATATATATATATATATATATATATATATATATAAACATGGACTTTTATTTTCAACTAATTATTGTCATACTATTCTAACTTGAGTTACATAATTTACTGTTCACAATGCTTTCATATACTGTATCATTCTGAAGACGTGCCCACGGGCAAATCTAGTCCATATAATAAACACAAAAAAAGTTATCAAGTGGCTCTCCTTCAATCCCCCAAAATCAAAGGCCCAGTTCTAACCACATAAAAAAAAAATCAAAGGCTCAGTTCTAACCTCATAAAACATTCCCCCCCCCCCCCCCCCCTCTATTTACTTAGAAATTTAGATTTTCAGATTTCAGGTTTGTAAATTTTTAGATTTTTAGATTTTTTTTATTGCTCATTTTACTTTGAAAATAGCTCATGTTACATTTAAAGGGGCCTACAATGCACTTATGCTCCGGAATCATCCATGGGACAACTCTTACTCATTATCAAGACCAATGCCAATTATATAAACAATAGTAATTTACACGTGCGATGCACGTCTTAATAAATATAGTTTTTTTAAAAAATAAAAGTTCAGACTAGTCTGGATTTGAACTTAAGACATCCTTTATAATATTTATGTACGTGTGTTGCATGTGTTGGTATATTTACAAATGGCACTAAGACCTTCTCCCATTATAGTATTAGAGATTAGAGATATAATAAATTAATAATTAGTCTTTGCCTCCTTTCAAGTTTCCCGGTACAATACATTTAGGGAATTTTTATCCGTACTAACCTACTTTTTTAAAATATTGGGCAAACTGATCAATTTTTAAAAATATTTACGCAACTAATTCAATTTTACATATCAGTATAAAACAGTATTGACAACAATGACATACGTTATTTCTATGTCGTTGTTGTCAACAGTAGCATATATAATTTTTTTTACATGCCGCTTTTTAGAGTAACGGCATAAGTATATTTCATACTTATTTGTGAACTCTCTGACTTGAAAAAAATTGTAAATGTGGAAACATCTTATAACTAATGCCGCTATTCCCAACAGCGACATCAAAATACCTGAAGCCGTTATTGTAAATAGCGGCAACAGTTCAAAAAAGATTTCAAATTTTGATTTAAGACATAATGAGAATCAAAATTTGAAATCTTCTTTGAACTATTGCCGTTATTGACAATAATGACATCAGGTATTTCGCTGCTGCTGTTGGGGATAGCGGCATTAGTTCAAAGAAGATTTCAAATTTTTATTCTCGTTAAACAGACCTGAAATAAAAAATTAAAATCTTCTTTGAACTGTTACCGCTATTTACAATAACGACATCATACATTTCGATGTCGCTGTTAGGGATAGCGGCATCAGTTCAAAAAAGATTTCAATTTTTTTCTCATTAAACATGTCTGAAAGGTCCCGTGCGAAATATATATATATATTTTAAACCCTTTAAAAAAATTCCGAAATAATCCAAAAAAAGTTCAAAATTTTTTTTTTTTTTAAAGCGGACGAAACATCATGTTTCATCTGTCTACAAGTTAGCTAAATTTTGCCTTTTTTCACTGCAGCGAAATATCGAATTGCTAAGATATAATATGCATATATGCATATTATACCTCAGATATGCATATTATATCTCAGACAACTGTGAATGCTCTAAGTAGGTGTTCTCTCCACTTTGAAAAGCTAGAGGGTTAATACTTAATATTCAATGACTCTCGCACTGTGATAATGTAGATTAATTTTCTAAATATCGATTCTCTTTCTACGCCTCTGTAAAAAAATGAGAACTTCTAGTCATTCTGTATATAATCATGCTGACTAATTTTTCTACTGAAATATATATAATAAGGTATTTAAAAATACATGCATTATAAATGCAACAAATCTAGTAGGTTGAAATATTGTAATATATATTTAGTCTCATATTGAGTTTTGTATCAGTTTAGTATTTGGTTCTCTTTCATATAGAAGTTATTGTACTCAGTTATACTAAATCCAATAATATTTTTCAATCTCCCTGCTAACTTTATCATGGTATCAAAACACAATTATACAAATTTTCTTTTCTTAACAAAACCTTAGAATAAAAAATTAAATTAAATTAAATTATAATTAAATTAAAAAAAATGGTGTTGACCCCCATTCAACCCTGCGAATCAGTAATAGCACTCATTTTAATCACAAAAGTACTTCTCACACCACCCATCCTTTTCAGCTTATTCTATTCACTCTGACATATGGGGACCATCTCCTACACCTTCTCATAAACGTTATCTCTGTTATGTTAGTTTCATCGATAATTTTACTCGCTACACATGGGTGTTTCTTATGCACCAACGCTCTGAGATACCTGATATTTACCAGTTCTTTACGACCATGGTTCACACTCAGTTTGGAGTGCGTATCAAAATATTTCGCTCAGATGGTGCTCGTGAGTACACTTCCACTATTATGAGATCAATCCTTCAATCTCATGGTACACTCTTTTCAGCAATCATGCCCTCACATACATGAACAGAATGGTGTAGCTGAACGCAAGCATCGTCACATCCTTGAGACGGCTCGCGCTCATCTGCTATCCTCTTCTTTTTCTCGTTCTTTCTGGACTGAAGCTGTCATGACGTATGTCAGTCTTATTAACATCACTCCCTCGCCTGCCTTATCTGGCGCGTCAACTTATGAGCTCTTCGACACTCACCATCGGACTACAATATGCTCCATACTTTTAGGTGCACCTGTTATGTCCTTCTCCCTTCCACTGAGTGCACGAAGCTCACCACTTGAGCTACTAAGTATGTTCATTTAGGTCTCAGTCCAGAACATAAAAGATATCATTGTTTTGATCATGTAGCGGGTCGTGTTCGTATTTTCCGACATGTCTCCTTTGTGGAAGACTCTCCCTACTATTTGACTTCTCCTGAGGATACTAGTTTTCTTGATTAGTTGGGCCTATCTCCCCGGCCCTACTTTCATGCATTCTATATGATCCAACTCCTTTGGCTCCTTTACCACCTCATAATGATGTTCCACTTATTATTCCTCTTACGGAGACACCACCTGCATCCCCACATCTGTATGCCCTACCTCCACCTATCTCACTCCGCCACACTGCCCATCCACCTTTGGTCCGTCAGTCTACACTATCTACCTCAGGCATCCCACCGGTCCGTTACACACCTGATGTCACTGGTCCCTCTAATCAGTTTATTTTTGCCACCCTTGCCCCCTACTCACTATAGTTTCATGCATATCTCACTGATATACACTCCATACGTGAGTCCATAACCTATCAGAAAGCTATACAATTTCCCGAGTGGCGAGAAGTTATTCCAGAGGAGTTTCGTGCATTTGATCAGACTGGCACTTGGGATGCTGTTCCACTGCCTACGGGCGTTCAGCCTGTCAGCTGCAAATGGATCTTCAAGGTCAAATATCGACCTGATGGATCCATTGAGCGGCACAAGGCTCATGTAGTTGCCTAAGAATTTACTCAAGGGCATGGCATTGATTATGATGAGACTTTTGCCACAGTTGCACAGATGACTACAGTTCGTATTCTCCTTGCCATTGCCTCCATTCGACAGTGGATGTTATATCAGATGCATGTGAAGAATGCATTTCTTCACGGCACATTATCTGAAGTTATTTACAAATTTTTTGCTGTACTGACCCACTTTTTGAAAATATTTGGCGCTCTGACCCACTTTCGAAAACAGTTAGCGATTTGACCCAGTTTTGGACACGTCAGCAACAAACGTTATTGGAAAAATGGCATAGGTTATTTGTAAGTCGTTTTTCCCAATAACGGTATCTATATTTAAAAAAAGTGTCATGCCGTTTTTTGGAGTAACGGCATAGGTTATTTTGATTTTCGACAGCTTGTATTCTCCATTTTCAGAAAAAATGTCAAGGGTGAAAACCTTATAACATATGCCATTTTTTGAAAGAACGACATTCTCAATACTGATGCCGTTATTTTGAACAACGACATCAGTTATTTACTTTATTTGCCTATAAACAGTGGTCCCCTCTTCTCACTTCCCCTTTCTCAATCGATCTACTCTCTCTCTCTTACTCCCGAAACCCACAAACCCTAGATCCCTAAAATAAAAAATCCCAAGTATTGGAGTGCTCTCAAACTTCATATATCCTACCTCATCACTCTCACTCTCATCTCATTCCTAACCCACGACGTATTTTCAAGCTATCCAAGATACGGTCTAATTTGAAGGTATTATTATAACCATATGTTTGATATGTATTCATAGGTTATGCTTATGAGTAGTTAATGACTTGAATATGTTTGATTCTTTATGTTTAGGTATGGAATATGATATCCCTATTTGGTTATATTTTGGGGATGAAATAATTAAAGATTCGAAGATTGGATATTTTTATAGCGATGTTGAACCAGTCATTATTTGGGCTCCCCGCAACTTTATATACTCACAACTAATAGATAAGATATTTGAAGTCACTAATTGGGATGGAGGTGAATTGAGTGTCAAAATCAAAGCCCGTTATGTTGCCGGTAAAGGAGAAGGGCAATATTTCATGGTGGTTCCTGTAGATAATAATAATTCTCTAAGGTCCATGATTGATAAAACACTTGATCCAAATTGTAGTTGGAATGCATTGGAGTTATATATTGACCAAATGAGGCTTCCAAATACTAGGCAAGTTGTTATTGTAAGTACAAGGCGCGTCCCGAGTTTGAAACCATCTGCCGAGTCACATGCAAGAATACCAAATACAGAAGAAGACATTAGCACAACTCGAACAGAACCTATTACCACCGAATATGAGGAGGCACATCCGTTGACCTTGACACAAATATTGTCCGCACCGACATGGTATTGCAAGACTTTGACAACGCCATTGTAAATAACGATTTGGTAGAAAAAAAAGAAGATGAGGATCAGGGTCTTCAAGTTGATAAGGAGGAGGATGCCGATGAAGCTCCGGTTAATGATGTCAACGTCGATGTGCCGGTTAACAATGTAGTGTTGCCAAATCAATCCGTTAGTACAACTGTACATGAGGTTCAGTCGAGTGAATGGATGTCTCGTGCGACCATACATGAACATGCGTAGACTTCCGTCGACTCTTCCAACACAGATCAACTCTACATAGGTCAAAGATTTCCAACTAAAGATTTTATACAACATCAAGTGAAGAACCATCGAGAATTCGTGACGGTGAAATCGACCCCCGGTTTATACTATGTCAAATGTAAATATGCACCCATCAACCATTCAGCCGAGGAGATTGCAGAAAATCCGGCACTTCTAAATGTAATGGGTTGTTCTTGGCGATTGCGTGCAATTGTTATAAAATGTCGTACTTATTTCGTGGTAAAGAAGCTTGAAGGTCTGCACACATGTGTAAATCCAACATTGAATCAGAATCACAGGAAAATTGATTCTACGAATATATCGACGGCCATATTGAATGTTGTGAAAGCACAACTAAAAATAATACCAAGAGTCATAATTGAGATAGTCAAGTTTCAGTTCAACTACACAATTTCATACTGGAAAGCTTGGAAGGCAAAATATAAAGCAATTGAGCAATTATACGGTTCCTTTGAAAAAGCATACACTAAATTGCTCCATCTTCTCAATGCAATTCAAGCATCAAATCCGGGGACGATCGTACATTGGGCCAAGATTGTGATCGGTCCGGCCAAAGAAACTTTCAAGGGTATTTTTTGGGCATTCGGGCATTCCATCGAGGGTTTTAAGGCATGCAGACCAGTTATAAGTGTAGACGGAACTCATTTGTACGGAATATCCCATGTGTTGTCAATATCCCATGTGTTGTCCCATGTGGCATTTTTAGTTTTAGGGATCTAGGATTTGTAGGTTTCGGGATTGAGAGAGAAAGAGAGAGCAGATCGATTAAGAAAGAGGAAGTGAGAAGAGGGGGCCACTGTTTATAGGAAAACAAAGTAAATAACTGATGTCGTTGTTCAAAATAACGACATCAGTATTGAGAATGCCGTTCTTTCAATCTGTTATAAGGTTTTTACACTTGACATTTTGTCTCAAAATGGAGAATACAAGCTGTCAAAAATCAAAATAACCTATGTCGTTACTCCAAAAAAACGGCATGACACTTTTTTTAAAAATAGATGTCGTTATTAGGGAAAACGACTTGCAAATAATCTATGTCATTTTTCCCAATAACGTTTGTTGCTGACGTGTCCAAAACTGGGTCAGATCGCTAATTGTTTTCGAAAGTGGGTCAGAGCGCCAAATATTTTCAAAATTTGGGTCAATACGACAAAAAATCGCTATTTACATGCATCCTCCTTCTGGACTTACCACTCCTCCTCGTCATGTTTGTCGTCTCCGTCATGCTATATATGGCCTGAAACATGCCCCTCGAGCCTGGTTTGAGTATTTTGCCGTGTCATCACCCAAGCCGGTTTCATTCTGAGTTCACAGGACCACTCTATGTTTATGCGGTCATCATCACAGGGGAGAGTACTTCTACTATTGTATATTATTATTACTGGGGATCACTCCACAGGCATTGCATCCACCCAACACTACCTTCACCAGCAATTTCATATGAAAGATCTTGGTAAATTACGCTACTTTCTGGGTCTAGAGATTGCCCATGGATCACAGGGCATACTCATTTCTCAACAGAAATACACATAAGATATTATCTTCGATGAATGTCTCTCTGACAGTCGATCAGCCGATACTCCCTTAGAACTTCATGTGAAGCTTCGTCCCACAGATAGTGAGCTCCTTCCAGATCCTACTAGATATAGACAGATTGTTGGACAACTTGTCTTCTTATGCATGACCAAACCCGATATTGCTCATGCAGTCAGTGTTGTTAGTCAGTTTGTTTCTGCTCCTACATCATTTCACTACAGTGCTCTTCTTCAAATCCTCAGATATCTTCAAGGCACTATCACTTGCTCATTATTCATGCCTTCTACATCGAAATTGGAGCTCAGTGCATATTCTGATTCAGACTGGGCGGGTGATCCTACTAGCAGACAATCTACCATAGGTTTCTGTCTGTTTCTTGGTGATTCGCTAATCTCATGGTGAAGCAAGAAATAGGCAATTCTTGCATGTTCTTCCACCGAAGCTGAGTACAGAGCAATGACAGGTATTACTAGAGTGATTGTTCATGTTCGTTGGTTGTTATCAGATAATTGTGTCACTCTTACAGGAGCTACTTCTCTTCATTGTGATAACTGGAGTGCATTGTATATTGCAAGCAACCCGGTCTTTCATGAGCGAACGAAGCACATAGAGATATATTGCCACTATATTCGTGAGCGCTTTAAAACAATTTCTCTTCATTCTGTTACATCTTCACAGCAGACATCAAACTTCTTCACTAAATCCCACACTGTTAAGAGATTTCATTACTTGGTGGGCAAACTCACAGTGTTCGACCCACCGTGAGTTTGAGATGAGATGTTAGATATTGTAATATATATTTAGTTCCATATCGGGTTATGTATCAGTTTAGTATTTAGTTTCCTCCTATATATAGGAGTCATTGTACTCATTTATAATAAATTCAATAATACTTTCCAATCTCTCTGTATCAACACTATTTATAAGTCAGTAATCCAAACATGTCCAAAACACTTCACACTATTTATAAGTCCCTTTCATATATATGTTATGGGCTGAAATTCTTTTGGAACTCTATCCATTCTCTTCAAAGAATTGTTTACACCAATTACATGCATATAAAAGGAATCCTAGGTTCCAAGTATGGTTGGTTAATTTTGACAATAGTTATAGCACTAGCCGCTAAGGTGTAACTGCATTGTTTATATAAAATGTACGAGCAATTTAATAGCAAAAACAAGATGCAATCTAACGTATAGTATGATTTTGTTCATGTGTAGTATTCATGTAGATACATACAGCAACGATTCCCCTACTTACATTAACTGCTATATTAATTAGTTGTGTTTAGTTAGGTTGATTAATTAATTAATTAGTGACTGTACTATAACTGACCATAATAAATGGAAAACATGTTTAACTGCGGATTAGATTAAATTAGAAGAAATTATAGAAAGGGAAGGAATAAAACATGGAATAAGATTAAACATGTTACCTGCACATGCATGCTCTATCCAAACATAAGAATATAAAGTTTTTTTTTGCTTAGGACTCTACAAGTTAAATATATATGCTCTTAACTACACTAGCTAGAGCATTGTTTGCATGATGATATATTTATTTATTGTCCAGCTAGTGTTTCTTCCTAAATATTCTCTTGCCTTAAGTAAACTTCTAGCTTAGGAATCTACAAGTTATAGGTTTGATTAATTAGGAGTAATAATGTAATATACATGCATGCATGATCATGGGATCTCTAAACTGAGGTAATCAAGGAGGTTCAGAGAATCTAGATACTCAAATTTGAATGGTTTAACCTTTCAAACTGTTATTACCAAGGGCATACAAGAGGAATCCAGGGTTGAGTGAAGGATGAGGTACTTAGAGTCACATATTTTGCAGTTGATATGGATAAAATCAGAGTCACGCGATCTCAGTATGCATCTTCAAGCTTCTTGAGAGCAGAATAATAATTTCACAACAACTACAATCCTGTTAGCGGAACATGGGCAACATTCAGGCCCACCAGCTCAACCAAACCAGCAGCAGATAAGGCTCTAAGAAAGAGGGAGTTCCAGTTAATTACAACTGGCAATCAAATCCCAAATTAGAAATTACTTAACTGATTTTAACTTTTAACCAGAAGGATCTTCAACCAAATCTAAGAAAGATACTGATATGGGTCAGGAATGAACGTGGCTCATCCTGGGCCACTGGATCCCTTCAGGATATGCGCTCTTTCTGATCCTTCAGATCTGCCACGTCAGTACCGGAAAACCGCCCGGAGCTCTGCCTCGTCAGCCCAGAAACCACTCCGGCGTCTGCCATATCAGCCCTAAACCGTCCGGTTTTCCACCGCTTCAGCCAGTCGGGTAACCGGGTCCGGCCCAGCCCCAAACGGGTCTGGACCCGATTGGAATCCCCTATAAATACCAGACCCTCCCCCCTGTCTGCAGGTAATCAATCTTTTCTCACCAAAACCCTAGTTACTATTACTCTATCTTAAAGTGACTGACTAGATCGTCGGAGGGTCTGCCACCGGAACCAACCCCGGTGTTTCTAGACCGTCTGCAGGTACACAAGACCTCTGATCCGAGCCCAGCATTCACCTCACTCTCAGCCTGTCGCAGGTACCGCTCGGCCAGCCGAGGGTCGTCTGATTAGTAGCTTCCTCCTTCAAATACAAATCGAGTAAGAACTCACACCTGGTGCATCCACACGCCTCCCAGAAACAAACCGCATCAGGTTGACGCCGTCTGTGGAAAGGCTACTTCAGAACCCGACCCGAGCCCGACCGCCAAGGTACCTCAGCCGCCGAACTGTCATGGCCCCTAAGGCCAAGAATGCTGCTACCTCCGCACCCCAGCGGGACTTGCCCCCGCCGTTTGCCATCGTCGAGCCACGCGCATCTAAGCAAGGGGCTCCCCGCCAGGGACCCCAGAAGAGCGCCACCCGTCCAGTCCAGCCCGACCTACGAAGGGTAATCATTAACCGGCAGGTTAGTCGCAGCGGGGGAAGGGCCGCTTCCAACTCGGCCCCGAACCATCCACTACCACCGCTCGAAGGACGGAGGCCAGTGCTCAGCCGCGTCGGAAGGCAACCTTCGGTCCAACCAGCCCGAGTCGAGGGAGCCCCAGTCACTCACCAGGAGTTCCAGGACTTCCGAAGAGAAATTCTTGGGACTCTCCGACGGGCCCCCAGGGAAGAAGTCCGCCATTCCCGGACCAGGTCGGATGCCGAGGCAAGCGTGTCCCGCCCTTCAACAATCCCGGCAGAGGATGATGGCGAACTCCTAAGGCGCCTCCAAGAAATGGAGGATCGCCTCGATCACATAGGTGGCGGCGGCCTCGGAGCCGCTCAGGGGTACAAACCTGTCCGACCCCCTTTCTCTGCCCTCATCCTCCAAGAGGAAATACCTCGGAATTTCCGACCACCTCAGTTCGAGACCTATGACGGCGAGGGGGATCCTGCTGATCACATGGAGGGTTTCAAAACCCTGATGATGATTCACAGCGCTTCGGATCCCTTGCTGTGCCGAGCCTTCCCTGCCACACTCCGGGGTCCGGTGCGTGAATGGTTCTCTAAACTGGCTCCTGGCTCCATTTACTCCTTCGACCAACTTGAGGGCAACTTCCTTGCCCACTTTGTCAACAGCCGAAAGGCCAAGAGGACGAGTACATCTTTACTCGGGCTCAGGCAGATGGAGGGGGAGTCACTCAGAGTGTTCATCCGAAGATTCACCGCAGAGGCGAGGTCAGTTTCCTCCCTGGATCCTGGCATCGCCTCCGCGGCATTTCGGCCCAACGTCCGTCATGGACAGCTGAAGGCTTCTCTGGCAAAGAAATCACCCATAGATTTTTCCGACCTCCTCAACAGGGTCGAGAAGTACATTAGGGCGGAAGAGGCCCTGAACCCCGAAGACCCCAGGGAGGCCACCGGAAAGGGAAAGCGGAAGGCCGAAGAAGTCGAGCCATCTAAAAAGGCTCCAAGGGACGCGGGTGCCATGAAGAAAGTCCCGCCGGTCCCTCGCTTCGAGAGGTACACCCCACTAACCCAAAATGTGTCCTCCATACTCCTGGCAATCGAGGACAGGGACCTCGTTCAGTACCCCCCTCGTCCGTCCAACAATACCAGCAAGAAAAGGGATCAGCGGTTCTACTACCGCTTCCACCGGGACAACGGGCACGACACGGATCACTGCCGCGCCGTGAAAGACGAGATCGAGGCCCTCATTCAACGAGGGTACCTTCGGGAGTACAAGCGAGACGAAGTTCGGGGGCAGAGGGACACGAGGAACAGGAGAACCCCACCTCCTCCTCGAGCTCCCCTGCAGCTCCTCGAACGGGAGCATGAGCTCGATGAGCCTGACGGCCAAGCCATATTACATTGCATCCACGAGGGACCCATGGGAAGGGATTCCAACACTTCCCACAATGCATTCATCCGGGATGTCAACGCCATCCAAGGTCCTCTCCCCCCTCAGATTCAACAACTCCCTGTCTCCTTCTCAGGGGAAGACCTGGAGGGGGTGCGGCTCCCGCATTGCGACGCCCTCGTTATCAATCTCAGCATGGCAAATTTTGATGCTCGGCGGATCCTTGTAGATAACGGGAGTTCGGTCAACATCCTGTTCCTCGAAGCTTTCGAGAACCTAAAGCTGCCCCGTAGCAAGCTCAAGCCGGCAGGGTACACCTTGCACGGATTTTCTGGAGTCCCGATGACAATCGAGGGGATCGTCACACTGGACGTCACGGCAGGTACGACCCCAAACTGGAGAACCGAGTCCATGGACTTCATGGTTGTCAACGTCAAGGCAGCCTACAATGCAATACTCGGTCGTCCGGACCTCTGCTCTCTCCAGGCTGTCCCCTCGGCCTATCACCAGAAGATGAAGTTCCCTACC
Organism: Hemerocallis citrina; assembly: GCA_017893485.1. Lineage (NCBI taxonomy): Eukaryota > Viridiplantae > Streptophyta > Magnoliopsida > Asparagales > Asphodelaceae > Hemerocallis > Hemerocallis citrina. The sequence continues at coordinate 157,162,221 of CM030358.1, read as the reverse complement.
AATACCGGGGTAGGGGTGGTCCGGGGGAACCAGGAAGCTGCACGCTCATGCTATATGACAGCAATCGGAAGCGGTGTGTTTCCCCTCGATGCCGTGGAGATGCAGTCCCAGAGGACCCAGCCAGAGCCAGAGTCAGCAGACGAGCTGGAAGATGTCTCCTTCGAGACAGGGGATCCGTCGAAGCAATTTCGAGTAAGTCGCTCCCTCACCCCCCACCTTAAGTCCGACCTCATCACCTGCATTCGGCGCAATGCCGACCTTTTCGCCTGGAAGCCATCTGACATGCCCGGTATCTCCGAGGATCTCATCATGCACAAACTCAGTGTGATCCCCGGGTCGAAGCCAGTTGTCCAAAAGCGACGGAAGTTCGCTCCTGAGCGGCAGCAGGCGGTTAATGCGGAAGTCGACAAGCTCCTGGCCGCACGCTTCATCCAAGAAGTCAGCTACTCCGAGTGGCTGGCGAACGTCGTCATGGTCAAGAAGGTAAGCAGGAGCTGGAGGATCTGCATAGATTTCACGGACCTCAACAAGGCGTGCCCGAAGGATCCATTCCCCCTCCTCAGAATCGATGCTCTTATCGATGCAACATCGGGTCACGAGCTCCTGTCCTTTATGGATGCGTTTTCAGGCTACAACCAGATCCGCATGTTCCCTCCCGATATTGCCAAGACGTCCTTCGTTACAGATCAGGGGCTGTACTGTTACAGGGTCATGCCCTTCGGGCTGAAGAATGCGGGCGCCACCTATCAGAGACTCGTCAATCGGGTCTTCAAGGAGCAGATCGGGCGCAATATGGAGGTATATGTGGACGACATGCTCGTCAAGAGCCAGCGGGGGGAGGACCACGTAGCCGATCTGGAGGAGGCCTTTGGGGTACTCCGGACTCATAATATGAGACTCAATCCGACCAAATGCACCTTCGGCGTCTCCGCGGGAAAGTTTCTTGGCTTTATTGTCAGCCAGCGAGGCATCGAGGCGAACCTCGAGAAGATCCAGGCCATCTTAGACATGGCTCCTCCCAGGAACATCAAAGAAGTCCAGCGGCTGACGGGGAGACTGGCGGCCATCGGCCGTTTCCTCTCCAAGTCTGGAGAGAAGTCTCTTCCGTTCTTCAAAGCCCTGCGCGGCACCGGAGGGTTCGAGTGGGGTACCCAACAGTAAGAGGCCTTCGCCCAATTGAAGGAGTACCTCGCAAACCCTCTCCTCCTCAGCAAGCCCGAACCAGGAGAGCCACTCTGGCTCTACCTTTCAGCTTCGGAGAAGGTGCTCAGCGCCGTTCTCGTTCGGGAGGAAGAGGGATCACAGAAGCCTCTGTACTATGTCAGCAAGGTCCTGCTTGATGCCGAGACCAGATACTCTCGGATGGAGAAAGTAGCTTACGCCCTGGTCATGGCCTCGCGAAAACTCCCCATATTTTCAAGCCCATTCGGTCCAGGTACTGACGGACCAACCCCTGAAGGCCATACTCTACAAGCTGGAGAGCTCGGGTCGACTCGTCAAATGGTCGATCGAGCTCAACCAGTATGACATTGGCTATCAACCCAGAACAGCCATCAAGGGGCAGGCACTCGCGGAATTCATTACGGAGTGCACCATCTCCGAGCACCCTGCAAGCAAGGAAAGTGACCAGACGTGGGAAGTTTTTGTCGATGGTTCCTCCTGCGAGGCGGGTAGCGGAGCTGGCATCATCCTGCGAGGCCCAGACGGTTTTCTTCTACAATACTGCCTCCGCCTCAACTTCCCGGCCTCCAACAATGAGGCCGAGTACGAGGCAATGATCGCCGGGCTCACCCTGGCTCATCAGGCCGGCGCCAAACAGATCAGGGCTTTTAGCGACTTCCAGCTCGTGGTCAACCAGATCATTGGGAAGTACGAGGCCCATGGCGATCGCATGGCCCGGTACCGAGATGTAGTTTAACACCTACTAACGTCCTTCGACGAGTCGGCTGTTTTGAGGATCCCCCGGGAACAGAATGTCCAGGCTGATGCCTTGTCAAAGCTGGCTTCCTCTTCCTTCGAAGGTCTCGACCGCACGGTCCTGATCGAAGTCATGTTAAAACCAAGCATCGACGTCCCGGAGGTCCTGTGCATTGAAGGCGAAACTCCCCCCGAAGACTAGACCACTCTTATTAGGCGATTTCTCATCAAGAGAGAGCTCCCCGAAGACCGAGCCGAAGCAAGAAGGGTCAGGGCCCGAGCAGAAAGATTCATAATAATCAACTCGACACTCTTCAAAAGGTCCTACACTATCTCGGATGGTCGACCCTATCTCCGCTGCCTCACTCCCAATGAAGCTAAATATGCTCTCAAAGAATTACACGAGGGGATCGGCGGATGCCACATGGGAAGTCGCTCACTCGCGCGGAAGGCTTTGAACCACGGGTACTACTGGCCCACCATGTTGCAGGACGCTCTAACCCTTGTCAAGAAATGTGGCCCCTGTCAAAGATTCTTGCCCATCAAAAGGGCCCCGCAAGCAAACCTCCGCTCGATGGCTAGTCCGACCCCCTTTGCCATGTGGGGAATGGATCTGGTAGGCCCCTTTCCAAAGGCAACAGGGCAGCGAAAATTTCTTATAGTAGCAATCGACTACTTTACCAAATGGATCGAGGCAGAACCATTAGCAACGATCACCGAGCAACAGATGCAGCAATTCTTCTGGAAGCACATCATCTGTCGATTCGGGATCCCTCAAGTGCTCGTCACAGATAACGGGACCCAATTCGCGGGCAAGCATTTCTGCAAGTTCTGCGAAGATCTCGGTATCCAGCAGTGCTTCTCCTCGGTATGTCATCCCCAGTCCAACGGGCAGGCAGAGAACGCAAACCGTGAGATCCTCGACGGACTCAAGAAGCAACTCAATAATTCCTCCAAGGGATTATGGGTCGACGAGCTGCCAAGTGTTCTCTGGGCCCACCGAACGACGAAGAGGATCCCCACAGGGGAGTCGCCCTTCAATCTGAAGTACAGTGCAGAGGTTGTCATTCCCCTGGAGATAGGGATCCCCTCTCCCCGGATCATGGCCTTCGATGAGGCAAGTAACTCTTTACAGCTACGAGCCGACCTGGACCTCGTTGACGAGGTCAGGGAGAAGTCGGCCATTAGAAGGAACATTTACCAGCAAAGGATCGAGAGGTTCTGCAACAAGAAGGTGCGCCCAACCGACATTAAACTCGGAGATCTTTTCCTCCGGAAGCTGGCGGTATCCAACCCCGGCCAAAAAAGAAAATTGGCACCAAACTGGGAGGGCCCTTACAAGGTATCAGAGGTCGTACGACCGGGCACCTATCGCCTGATCGACGCCGACGGCAAGCCCATCAAGAGGCCCTGGAATGCGGAGCACTTGATTAAGTTCGTAGAAGAGTAACTTCCATGTAAAATGTAATGATTGTAATCGACACATTGTGCCTAGTATTTTGTAAAGTCCTGTAAACGGCACGTCGTGCCTAGACTTCCTTGTAAAGCCCATATATCGTAAACATGCCGATTTTCTTAAAACAAGCTCATGACTCCAAATCTTGTAAAAAAATAAAGAACACCTCACGGGTTCGGTGCTCGGATAACAACGTGAGCCCAACAGGCTTATCTTACAAGCTTAGGACTCGGCGTTCGGATAAAAGTACGAGCCCAACAGGCTTATCTTGCAAGCTTAGGTCTCGGTGCTCGGATAAAAGAGCGAGCCCAACAGGCTTATCTTGCAAGCTTAGGGTTTGGCGCTCGGATAAAAGTGCGAGCCCAACAGGCTTATCTTACAAGCTTAGGGTTCGGCACTCGGATAAAAGTGCGAGCCCAACAGGCTTATCTTACAAGCTTAGGACTTGGCGCTCGGATAAAAGTGCGAGCCCAATAGGCTTATCTTGTAAGCTTAGGGTTCGGCGCTCGGATAAAAGTGCGAGCCCAACAGGCTTATCTTTCAAGCTTAGGGTTCGGCGCTCGGAAAAAAGTGCGAGTCCAAGAGGCTTATCTTACAAGCTTAGGGTTCGGCGCTCGGATAAAAGTGCGAGCCCAACAGGCTTATCTTACAAGCTTAGGACTCGGCGCTCGGATAGAAGTGCGAGCCCAACAGGCTTATCTTACAAGCTTAGGGTTCGGCGCTCGGATAAAAGTGCGTAGGACTAGGCGCTCGGATAAAAGTGCGAGCCCACCGTCTCTCTCCGAGAACATGTGCAGGAGCTCGGCGTCAACCCCGAGCAAGGCGGGTGCCTTCTCCAAGGCACCGCGACCTTGACACTCGGCGACGACCCTCTGCTACGCCTGCAATTGCTTTTCTCACCGGTATGGGGGCTCGGCATCCGTCTCTCGCTCGGTTTGGGCTCCTCAGAGCCCATCAACCTATGCGCGAGGCGACATCCGCCAGCCACGCCCGCACCGTCTCTCCCCGAGAACATGTGCAGGAGCTCGGCGTCGACCCCGAGCAAGGCGGGTGCCTTCTCCAAGGCACCGCGACCTTGACACTCAGCGGCGACCCTCTGCTACGCCTGCAATTACCTTTCTCACCGGTATGGGGGCTCGGCATCCGTCCCTCGCTCGGTTTGGGTTCCTCAGAGCCCATCAACCTATGCGCGAGGCGACATCCTCCAGCCACGCCCGCACCGTCTCTCCCCAAGAACATGTGCAGCAGCTCGGCGTTGACCCCGAGCAAGGCGGGTGCCTTCTCCAAGGCACCGCGACCTTGACACTCGGCGGCGACCCTCTGCTACGCCTGCAATTGCCTTTCTCACCGGTATGGGGGCTCGGCATCCGTTCCTTGCTCGGTTTGGGCTCCTCAGAGCCCATCAACCTATGCGCGAGGCGACATCCGCCAGCCACGCCCGCACCGTCTCTCCCCGAGAACATGTGCAGGAGCTCGGCGTCGACCCCGAGCAAGGCGGGTGCCTTCTCCAAGGCACCGCGACCTTGACACTCGGCGGCGACCCTCTTCTACGCCTGCAATTGGCTTTCTCACCGGTATGGGGGCTCGACATCCGTCCCTCGCTCGGTTTGGGCTCCTCAGAGCCCATCAACCTATGCACGATGCGACATCTGCCAGCCACGCCCGCACCGTCTCTCCCCGAGAACATGTGGAGGAGCTCGGCGTTGACCCCGAGCAAGGCGGGTGCCCCCTCCGAGGGCACCGCGACCTCGACGCTCGATGGCGACCTCAACGCTCCCGCAACTGGTTCCCCCACCATGTGTTGTAAAATTTTTATTAAGGTTTAGAGCGTCCGCCTCAGGCAGACGCCCCGAGCCTCGAGTCGAGGTATTGACCACCCTCTCACCCGCGAACAACTCAGGATTTAAGGCTTTTACAAACCTAAACCCCGAACTGTTCGAGGATGGCAGGGGGGCCATCGACCCGCTGCTCTCTCCGTTCCGGAACAGGCGCCCCGAGCATTCGAGCTGGTCAGCCGACCCTCCTCTCGCCCATGAACAACTCGGGGTTTACGGCTTTTACGAGCCCAAAACCCCAAATTGTTCCCGGACGGCAGAAGAGCCACCAAGCTTCGGCTCTCCCGAACCCCCCAAACGATCGGTCGGCCCACCGCTCACCAACGAACAACCCGGGGTTTCACGGCCATGACGACCTGAACCCCGAATAGTTCGAGGGTGATCGGTGTGCCTCCGATCCGGGATGCTCGGAAATATTATATTTTCTGGGCGCCCGCCTTTGGCAGGCACCCGAGTCAGATGACTCACTGCATGACAACTGACAAGGGGAGTGGTGATTATATAGCCCACTGAGGCCCTTATTTATTATGCATGGAAATGCGAAATGGCGGAAGGCGAAACGTCGCCATAAATGTTCATAGGAATGCGAAACGTCGCAATTAATGACGCAGTCGCGTCAGTTACGACCCTTCGTAGATTTCACACTGGACACCCTCGGCATCCGAGGCAATCAAGGTTCCGAGAAACAAATGTTCTTATTGATTACTCATGCTTACAACTCGATGAACGTCAATACAAATACAACGAAAAAAAAAGGCTCACAACTCACTCGCACTCGGCAGGGAACTCAAATTCAGGGCTCCTATTATGCTCGGTTGGGCCGACCAGGGAAGACGCTCCCACCACTGAGCTCCCCGCATCATCCGGCTGGGCCTCAACCAGCTAGAACGGCAGCGACCGCCCCGGTGTGGAGTTGCTCGCCTCTTCAACTAGGCCCGCACCCAATATGAGCTTCAGCCGACGAACCTCCAATTCTTTCTCCACTACGGCCTCACGAAGAAAAGACTCCGAAGCCGAGCGCCCACTAGAGGTGTCCGAGACCGACCAGTCCGTCTCGATGACCCACCAGTCCCGGTCGGCAACGATTTTTCTCAAACGAGCCACCTCTAGGCCGAGCTCCCTTGACTTGTTCAGAAAATAATTCTTAGCGGCCTCTCGGTCCCGAGCCAACTTTTGTTGACGAGCCAACGTCTACCAAAAGAAAACAAATATCACAAAAACGCAAGTGTTGAAGGGTCGGAACAAAAAGTCTATTTCATTTCATCCCAAAATTTTGGTACAAAAAGTTGCGGTGGCCAGTCCACCGAAGGCATTTACATCAAAAAAGAATAAATACAAAAACATCTATTCTTGGGGGTCGAGTGGTACCTCTTCATCGCCTTGGCCTTCCCTGGCGCCATCGCCGCCAGGGGTCGGAGGCAAGTCCGGCTTCCATCCGAAGCAGAGGTGGTCGACGTTACACTCGGGGTAGATGTACTTAAAGAGGGACTTGGCCTGCTCATACGCCTCGTCCTGCGCTGCCACCAAGGTCTCCCCTAAAACCCCTTCCAAATTCGCCACGGCCTTCTTCGCTTTGTCCTTCTCAGCCGCCTCGGCCGCAACCTTCTTCAACAGATCCTCTCGGTCCTGCTTATGAATCTTATCAAGAGAATCTAACTGAGCCTCGTGAACGAGCACTCGTTCCCGGGCCTCCTTCAGGTCATCCGTCGTCTTATTCAGCTCCCGAAGGTACTTCTCCGCCTGCTTCCGCTCGTAGAGAATTCCCTTCTCCTGGCACTTGTGGACGTGCTGGCCGTGGAGCATCGCCTGTTTCAAAGAAATCAAGATTAGTGGTAATTACAAGCCAAGTCAAACAAAACAGATCTCAGCCGACTTACCGAGAGATTGGCTTGGGCCCATCGCATATAGGCCTGGTCGGCCGTTTGCGCCGCCAGGGCCATTCCATCACGATCGGTGATGGCCTTCGAGACGAACTCCATCGAGACGGGTCCGTCAAGGATAGTGTCCCCCTTCAGAATCGACCAATCGGGGACGAAAGGCATCGTAGCCATCTTCCCAACCAACTCCGCAGCGCCCGGGCGTACAGGGGGAAGATGTTGCGATGGGGCTTCCACGGTCTTCCCCGAGCCACCCGTTGCGTCTTGAGCCGATCTCGACGCATGGGAGTGGTGCTGATGATGCTTCTTCTGCTTCTTCGCCGGCGACTGCCCCTCGGACGCTGGGGAAGGCGCTTGTGAGGTCCCTCCGGCTTGCGGGACCTAGGCGGAAAGCTTCCTCTTCTCGGCAGCAAGACGATCCTGCTCCTCTTTCTTTTTCTTCTCATGTCTCGTCTTCTCGGCCGCGGCGAGCAGAATCTTCTTAGCTTGCGCCTGTTGTGCCGACATCCCTACAACAAGATAAGAAAAGAAAGGCTAAACATTAACATGAAGGCAGAAAGATGAAAAAATAAGGAAAGAAACATACTAGGGTCGGCGGGACTCAGTCCGGCCCTCGCTAGGTGAACTTCGATCACACGGGGCCATGCAATGCTGTGACCCCCAACTATCTCCTCAACCGTCCCCCACTCCTTGGCAGATAATTCGCTCCTCTTCGAAGGCTTGCGCTTCGGCTTCATGAAGTTCCACTGGGTCAGAATCCCCCATGACCCTTCGGTCTTAACGACAAAGTACTTATCCCTCCAATTCTTTATCGAATCCGGGTGGCCGTGCACCACTTTCTTGTGCGGCCTCGGTGAGAAGTAGAATACTCCCTCGATGTCTCCGAGCGAACCGATTCCGAAGATGGCCTGGAAGTACAACAGTCTCGGCTTCACCCCCTTCTCTTGGCATTTCAGAATGAAGCAAACAAGATGCTTCCAAGGGTTCGGGCTGTACTGCATGGGGCACAGTTCCGCCCAATTCAAGACCCTCTTCACAAAGGGGTGCAGAAGCAGCCTCAATCCCGAGAGGAAGGCATCCTCTGGGAACATGCAGTAGCCCGGGGCCAGAACTGTGGTAGGGCAGATACCTGGGCTCGGAAGGAGGAGCTCATACTCCCGTGGAATGTAGTAAGCAGCCCTGATGATGTTGAGATACTCCGGTCTCAGGATGCTCGGGGTGTTATCTGCGCGGATCTTCGTCCGTGTATTCTCGCCCGGCACAGGAGGGATCGGTTGGATATCCTTGATGTCGTCAGGATACATACGTATCGACACGGGATTCCGGAAGGTGACCGGGGGAACATCGAGGCCTGATCTCGGTGCATCCTCGTCAGGCGAAGAGGGACTTTGGGAAATTGTCATGGCTCTCTTCTTCCGACGTGGTCGAGGCTTACGCTCGGGGGACGGCGTTGACAAAGGCGGCAGCGGGGGAAGATCTTCTCCGACCCCGGCTGTCCCCTCGGGCTGGCTCTGACCGCCCCCCTGCTCACCAACATCCTCTCCTCCCTCGCCTTCTGCGTCGACCTGCTCCTCTTCACCACCCTCTTCATCATCATCATCCTCCTTTTCATCATTGTCACCCTCCTCTTCATCATCATCACCCGCCTCCTGATCCGTTTCCTCCGCATCCTCATCCTCGCTGTTACCCACGTCCTCATCACCACCCTATTCCATGGGCTCCTTTCCCGGCCTCCTCGACCTCAACGGTTGCACCACAAAGACTACATCGTCACCACCGTCTGAGCCAGGGTCGGAAAGAACCTCCTCTTTCACCTTGTACTTATCCAGGGACGAGGACGTTTCCAACTCCGACTCCTGCCCAGAACGACCGGACGAGCTAGCCTCGGATCCAGACTGAGTTCGCGACATGACTAAAAGAAAATTACTAACCTGATGCGTGGAAAGTTACTTTCGCGAGAAAATCCGCCGACAGCGATTAAAACTCCTGCTCTTGTTGAAAATTGAAAAGTGAGTAATGAAAACGTAAATAAAGAAATGAGAGGGGGTGGGGGTTTTTAAAGAGGAAAACGACTCCTCGATTTTCGCAAATGAAGATCTAGCCGTTGGATCTTATCTGACAAGATCTAACGGCCACCAAGATCTAAACAAGCTTTGATCTTTGCGCCATGACGTCAGCAATAAAGTGCGAAATTACCCCACTATCCCTTCCCCTTTTCTAGACAGGAAAAATCTCACCAAGTAAGAGGGGTCGACGCTCGGACAGAAGCTCGAGCTAGGCCACTTCTCCTTTCTCGGTAGGGGCTTGACGTTCGGATCGAAGCTCGAGCCAGGCCTCCCTCTCCTTTCTCAGTAGGGGCTCGACGCTCGGATCGAAACTCGAGCCAGACCACGTTCTCCTTTCTCAGTTGACGCTCGGAGCTCGGATCGCAACGTGAGCCAATTTCCCTTCTCTTCATTACAGAGGGGTCGACGCTCGGATAGAAGCTCGAGCCAGGCCGCTTCTCCTTTCTCAGTAGGGGCTCGACACTCGGATCGAAGCTTGAGCCAAGCCTCCCTCTCCTTTCTCAGTAGGGGCTCGACGCTCGGATCGAAGCTCGAGCCAGGCCTCCCTCTCCTTTCTCAGTAGGGGCTCGACGCTCGGATCGAAGCTCGAGCCAGACCACCTTCTCATTTCTCAGTTGACGCTCGGAGCTGGGACCGCAGCCTGAGCCAATTCCCCTTCTCTTCATTACAGAAGGGTCGACGCTCGGATAGAAGCTCGAGCCAAGCCAACGTCTCCTTTCTCAGTAGGGGATCGACGCTCGGATAGAAGCTCGAGCCAGGCCACTTCTCCTTTCTCAGTAGGGGCTCGATGCTCGGATCGAAGCTCGAGCCAGGCCACCTTCTCCTTTCTCAGTTGACGCTCGGAGATCGGATCGCAGCGCGAGCCAATTCCCCTTCTCTTCATTACAGAGGGGTCGACGATCGAATAGAAGCTCGAGCCAGGCCACTTCTCCTTTCTCAGTAGGGGCTCGACGCTCGGATCGAAGCTCAAGCCAGGCCTCCCTCTCCTTTCTCAGTAGGGGCTCGACGCTCGGATCGAAGCTCGAGCCAGACCACCTTCTCCTTTCTCAGTTGACACTCGGAGCTCGGATCGCAGCGCGAGCCAATTCCCCTTCTCTTCATTACAAAAGAGTCGACACTCGAATAGAAGCTCGAGCCAAGCCAACTTCTCCTTTCTCAGTTGACGCTTGGAGCTTGGATCGCAGCGCGAGCCAATTCCCCTTCTCTTCATTACAGAGGGGTCGACGCTCGGATAGAAGCTCGAGCCAAGCCAACTTCTCCTTTCTCAGTAGGGGCTCGATGCTCAGATCGAAGCTCGAGCCAGGCCACCTTCTCCCTTCTCAGTTGGCGCTCGGAGCTCGGATAGCAGCAGGAGCACCAATCGCTCTCCTTTTTCTTGGGGGCTCGGCGCTTGGACAGAATCCCGTACGCTGATCTCTTTCCTAGACATCAGTGAGGCTCGGCACTCGGATCGCATCCCGAAACACCAAATACTCTCCTCGCTCTTCCAACTAGCAAGGAGATCATCTCCAGACCCGAGAAGGTCGTCTGCCGATCCCAAAGCGCTCAACAGGCCGACCTCCTAACCTCGGCCGCCGATCCCCAACACTCGGCAAAACAAGCCCCAACAGATGGCCTGGACGACCCCTCGCTCTTCCAACTAGCGAGGCGGTCGTCCGCCGACCCTTAGGGCTCGTCCGCCGACCCCATGGGCTCGACCGCCGACCCCGTGAGCTCGACATACGCCCTTCCAGCTCTCCTCTCTTAAACTTAACCTCCCGCGCAAATCCAACGAAGGGTCCCTTCCTCCTACCCCCGGCCCTCTTCGGAAAACAACAGATCCTACTTCTTACCCCAACATCTGCCCTTCCCCTAGGGGCCAAGAGTCACCCCCTCACGGCTGGATCACCCAGCCCCGCGGGAGTGAGGGGCTTGTGATATGGGTCAGGAATAAATATGGCTCATCCTGGGCCACTGGATCCCCTCAGGATACGCGCTCTTTCTGATCCTTTAGATCTGTCACGTCAGCACCGAAAAACCGCCCGGAGCTCTGCCACGTCAGCCTGGAAACCACTCCGGCGTCTGCCACGTCAGCCCTAAACCGCCCGGCTTTCCACCGCTTCAGCCAGTCGGGTAACCGGGTCTGGCCCAGCCCCAAACAGGTCTGGACCCGATTGGAATCCCCTATAAATACCAGACCCTCCCCCCTGTCTGCAGGTAATCAATCTTTTCTCACCAAAACCCTAGTTACTGTTACTCTATCTTAAAGTGACTAACTAGATCGTCGGAGGGTCTGCCACCGGAACCAACCCCGGTGTTTCTAGACCGTCTGCAGGTACACAAGACCTCGGATCCGAGCCCTCTGATCCGAGCCCAGCATCCACCTCACTCTCAGCCTGTCGCAGGTACCGCTCGGCCAGCCGAGGGTCGTCTGATTAGTAGCTTCCTCATTCAAATACAAATCGAGTAAGAACTCACACCTGGTGCATCCACACGCCTCCCAGAAACAAACCGCATCAGATACCTTATCAGATCTTTCTTATGGAGTAAGACTCATACGCAGTAATGTATAAGAGAATCTAGGATTACCCTCTTGATTACCTGGTTTGGTAAGACATAGGTATAGTTTTGTAAATAATTTTAAATTCTCAGGATTATCAAAATAATTAGTTTTGAAGGATAAACATTTCTCTTGAAAAGAGTGGGAATTGTGGATTCCTCCACATAAAAAATGAGTGAGATTATTGCATACCCAAAACATCCTCCAAATTTCTGGCTTATCATATAACCCGCTCATGTTCTCTCCAACCAAATTCACCCACTACAACGTTCATCTCTTCGTTTTAATTTTCGCGTTGGCCGTTCATATGCTGATCAAATTCAGCCATTTTCTTTGAAAAGTATTGATTTAACAAGTTGGACTTTTCGTTTCTCACGGTGCAGTCAGTATGCATTGAACGAATAAGACCCAACTGCACATCATGTGCATTTTTAAACATCAGCCTTTCCTCTTCCTTCTGGACATTAAAATCTGAGAGTTCTCCTCGTTGCTTCAGAAGAAAAGAAGCTTCCCTTTTTGAAAAAAACCACATCTATCAGATCAATTTGTTTTTTTAAGAAGAGCGCATCTTTCAATGAGCCAAGATCCTGTTTAACATTTGATAGGTTTTCACCGACAGCTGCTTGTTTGTGCGCTGCAATTAGGTCCCAGAAACCGCTTTGATTTCTCCTAATTCCTGAAGATGGTATGAGGCTGACTTTGAAGTCCCCCCCCCCCCCCCCCCCCCGCGCATTTCTTCACCCACTTCTGCACTTCTTAGTGCACATGACTGATTTTTCAAATAATTCGACTTGTTGTCCTGTCTTAGCGGATTTGTTCGTGAAAACACTTTCTTAAGCATTCGTAATTTTGAATAAACAGAACAAACCTGCTCTTCATCGCATGAATAGTTTTTTTTTTGATCTGATGAATAGTTGAGGAACTTTTTTGCAAGAGCTAGACATTTACCGTGATCGACCTTGTATTTTAAGTAAAAGGATGCTCTCCAACACTGAAAGTTAGATAACATACGTTCACAATTATTAATAAAGACGAATGCAAAACTGAAGTAAAAAAGAAAGAGAAAACTCATAGAGAAAACAAAGTGTGCACCTACTTATGAGAAAAGGTGTAAAGGCACACGAGGTGAAGTGGTAAAATGGTAAGTTATTTGATGCCTCAATGCATTCTAGAGACTCGATCAATAAAAGGGATCATCAATAGATTTGTAAGAGGACATTCATCAACCTCTACAGCCTATGTTGATTTTTCCACATGCAAGCTGGAGAAGAATCGACCTATGGAGCTTACGCATAAATGAAGGAAATAGACATTTCTAGTGATATACTAGATGGCATAGGGGTGCAAATGTCCAACTGCCTAGCATATTCTGAGTTCAATTATTTTATATTATTTTTTATTTAAAACTTGTTGAAATATGTGGAGTTTAAATTTGTTTCTATGAACTTTATTGTTTCATTTGTATATATTTAAGTACCTATGTCTCTTGTTAATAAATACATTTCATTTTTTCTTTTTGTTATGTGTTCATCTAACTGTTTGAAATATATTTGAATCATAGTGTAATTTTTTTAGTAATCTATTTGTTAATTTACTAAAGTTTTATAAGATATATATCAGTATTGCTTTTGCACATGCATGCATATACATCAATTACTAAATTAGATAACTTTTATATTTATTTATTTTTAAATAAGGCCAAAAGAGTATTTTCGGTAATCTCTACTATAGAGATGGATTGATAGGAATGAATTGTTTTATACCAAACACGGTAATAAAGTATTCTCATGCATGTAATATCGTATACCAAATACAGTATTGCAACATTCCCGGGAATCTTCATTCCCACTCTCATATTCCTTGGAATCCACCAATTCCTGAGAATTTTCCAATCCGCGTACCAAACGCCTCCCTAGAGTATACATATTCTCCCCTCTCAATCAGTAATGAGTAATCAACATTTTGCCACTAAAACTGTAGCTCTTTTTTTGAGTTACTGACTTGAGTGTCAGAGGGTCTTTCGTCGGGGCCAACCTCGGTGTTGGGACTTTGTGTAGATTTTTGGGCAATCTCTCAACCGTCCAATCCAGATCCAAGAATTCTTAATGGTTCAAACTCAGATCAAGAATACCTCAGTCACCACAATTTCATATCCGATAAAAACGATCTAGATTGTAAGTTTTCCACTTAAAAAGAACCCATCACCATCTAATTGCTCCCACACCATTAAAAAAAGGCAGCAACAATACTGTCTGGTACTAGTAACCTAGATAATTATGCGGGCTTTAGATTTTTTATTTTCTCAATGCATATTAGTTAGCTAAAAGAAGATTAAAAATACACGCGCCTATATGCATATGATGCTACATGCATGAATTTCACAGTCATAAACCCGACTGATCTCTAGCTACCGTACTAAAGATAAAAACAAGGTAGAGAGACTGATGTAAGAATGATTTATTTAGCGAAGCAAACATTTTATTGGTTAATAATTTTTTTACAGATTACAAAGTTATAGAACGAAGCCATTCTGATTCTCATCTCATATTTTCTTCAAATGAATAAGGCCTTTTAGGTGAATCTAGCTAGGTCACATCCGAAAGTTGCATGTCACTGGGCCTCAGTAGACTTAGGCATATAAGAGAGTCAATGGGCCCTTGTGGGCCTACAGTTCTGGGATAGGCCCAGGTTTCTCTCTCTCTCTCTCTCACGCAGTTGCACTTGCAATAGCGATTGACATGTAACTATGTAAGACTCGTGAACTCGTGAGTACTTACACCATCTCCAATCATGCTAGTCATCTTTTAATTTTAGCCAAAATAGTTAATATAAAGATAAAAATATGTTCCAACGGGACTAGCCAAACCACTCGCCAAAATAGATTTCTAATATTCACTCACCAGATCTGACGAGTATGTATTGCTCGCTAAAATTCTTCCCAAAACCACAAAATTGTGAAATCGCGGAAATCAATCGCGAAAATTGCGAAATCAATTGCGAAAATTACGGAATCGCGACATTTATATTTCTGTTGTTGGAGGAATCGCGGAAATCAATCGCGATAATTGCGAAATTTTATTTTTGGGCTTGGAAATTTTATTTTGTATTAGGTTTTTTTATGGACTTTTATTTTATATTTTTGTTTTATTTAATTTTGGACTTTAAATTATTAATGGTTATTCAAAATAGATAACATGGTTGGAGTGGAGACTTTTTTTGCCAGCCAAATTATCAATTTCCTATCCATTTTGGCTATTTTAGTTAGCCAAAATAGCTAATGTGGTTGGAGATGCTGTTAGAGGACTTTGTTAGTTGATAACTTGTACTCTGCAAAATTATCCTAATGTAAAACATATTGTAAATTAGCCTGTAAAGAACATGAAACGTATCGTGTAGGTGGACCATAGGGAGGTGGAGGTAATGTATAACACATGAAGAGGTAAGTGTCCTTTTTTTGAAATCATTCAAGCCTCCCTCCATAGATCATGGTCTAGTTCGCTCTCCTTCCGAGCAAATTCGCGACGGAAAATATGAGAAGAAGTTCGTCTAATGTGGACCAAGTGCCCAGTCACATTCACAATCTCTTTTTAAGTACATGTTCCACCAAATCAACTTCTCTTCAACTACACTTATCAACTTCAGGAACCCCGTTCAACTAATAACAAATGCTGGAATGAAGTTTGTTTCGTTAAACTCTTTTTAATAAAACAGGGTGACCATATTCTATCTTTTTCTTTAAAAAAAAAATAACAACAAATGCATGATATATTTTGAGCTTCCTCCTCTCGAAAACTCAACATACAATAATATATAAGAATGCATTTCACTGCCCAAGAGAAACATGGTGAGATGAAAACCAAGTTGAAATCATAAAAATGATTATTGAGTGCACATACTTCATCAATCTTATTCGCTTGACTAAGAAAGCTTGCCAATATTCACCTTCCATAATCTAATATAGAGAAGTGTTTACATTAGAAACAATTGAGGATTCAAACAAACAATTATACCAACTTTGGCCACCTAATTACATCAACAAACACAAGTCAAACTTACAGATGAGCGAAAGTACACATGTTACAAGTAGAACGCCAACAACTCTCCACGGCTCTCTCCTGGAGCGTGGTGTTTAGTGGGGTGAGCGAGATAGTTGTTTGGTGAGAAATCGCCTGAGAAAGCGCTATCGTGTGAGAGGTAAAGGTATCCTCTTCACAGCTATCTCTTTGGTAGCGGCTGTGGGAGCTGGCACGTTTGTAGGATGAGTGGTGGAGATGGTGGGAGGGTGCAATCGCCGTGCATGTGCCGTGGGGTCAGTTTTCGATCAGCGGGGCTTGAGCCCATAGATGGGGGCCTCCCAGCGAGGTGAAGGCAGGGATCAGCGGGTGATAAAATCCTGCCAGACTTATCTCAGGTGGGTGTGCATGTACCGTGGAGGCACCGTACGAAGCTAAACTGACGTACTTACAATTTTGCTGGACCGAGCTTGTTTGTCGGCCACCCTCCAGGGTTGTTGGAGGAATTTGTTGTTTGTACGCGTCATATTATTTTATGTATGTTTTATTTTCTGTCTGTAGTTTGTACTTGGGCCCAGTACTCTGGGTTTGTTTCGTTAAGCTCTAATTAATGATACAGGGTGGCCAGATTCCACCTTTTCCCCAAACAAAAAAAAAAAAAAAAAAAAAAAAAAAAACCTTTGGCCACATAATTACATCAACAAACACGAGTCATACTTACAGATCATGAGCGAAAGTACTCATGTAGGTTTTTTTTGAGCGAAAGTACTCGTGTATGTTACAAGTAGAACACCAACAACTCTAAACAAAAGAATATACATAAAGAATGCATACCTCGCTAAATATATTTGAAGCCTTTTCAATGCTCCAATTGGCTTCATATACTTTAAATCAAATAAAACATGCAGTCCACAAGTAGTTTCAGTTCTCGCCTTTTCTTTTCGTTTAGTCAAGAACCTTATTCAAATGAAGCAAGTTTATGCAAAATGAACGAACGGTATTCAAATAAAGTTGTACATAAGAAGTATTTACAGCATAGATCGATTCTGAATCACACACACATAGGCTGATTAGGAAGCAACAATGTAGGCTAATGACAATTTTTTTTCAAATAAAAAAAAAAATCTTTCTTTTCGTTTGCCCAACTCAACAAAGTTTGTACAAGCGAACAAACAAATAATTACACAGGCCAGGCTCTCGAGTGGAGCAAAGACAGCTTTGAATAAATAATCAACCTAAAAGGACCAAAAAGTCGTAAGAACAAAAAAATAACATTTGCCCAACAGATTTTCGTCAAGCATTTCTTTCTCCACACAACACCACCAACTCGGCATATTGTACAGCTGACCGAGATTAATATTTTGAAACTATTACTCCTTTTGATCTGAGAGGGACATTCATGACCTCACGGCACTTTTCTTAGGCCTCCATTCCGTCCGGCCTTTCACGATATCAGAGCCACCCTCGAGGCGAAGGAGATGCTGGCACTCAGCCGAGGTTTCGTGTGATGTGCCTGTGCAATCAGAGGAGACTGAGGTGAGGGATTGGAGTACACTGTCCCGCCCACACTCTCTCCTGTACTCCAGTGTCATGCTCGCAAGCTCATGATTCTCCATGATGGACATGGGAGCACTCTGTCAAAGGATGGGAACGTGACACAAAATATTTGTAAAAGTAGGAATGTAGGATATGATGATATGTCTACAAGTTATATACCAGATGACATGCAGAAATATAGTTTTACATAAACAAAACAACAGAATCGTATACATCATGCAAAAGTAGTAATAAGTATACTTCATGCATAAGTAGTAGCAATTCCATGGCCTGTACAAGATTATAGAATACGATAAGTTACATAGTCAATAGAAAAGTACTAAGAGCATCTGTAGTCGTTAATGTTAAAATTATCCATATATCGATAAATAGAAATAGAAATTTGGATTTCGCTGCACTCGTCGAAAGCTATATTATAGCAATCAATCATTTAATATTAAGCGACGGCATTTGATGTGCCGTCGGAGGGCGAAAAAGCAAAATTTGGCGCGGAATCGTCGGACGGCACATGAAGTGCCGTCCGTTTAAAAAAAAAATAAAAAAAAATAAAAAAAATGCACCCGTGTGTCTAGGACGGCACATGAAGTGCCGTCCGACACACTTTTGGACTCTAACACCTTTTCCCTACTTTATTGACACTTCCCCTAATTTCCTCCTTAAAACCTGGCTTTAAAATTTTTTTTTTGACCGAAATACCCTTTACACATATATCTATATATATCTCTTGATCAATTAAATGGGGGGCAATCTCGTCAATACGCGATTTTTTTTTTTTTAATAAATCTCCAACGGACGGCACATCAAGTGCCGTCCGGGAATAGCGGTTTTGGAACAGATTTTTCAAACGGACGGCACTTCAAGTGCCGTCCGACGCTTATAATAATAATTTTTTTTAGTGGGACGGCTCTTCGAACGCCGTCCCTCAGATATCGATAAATGCTATATCGATTCTCATTTATAGCAATCTACTGTAGCGATTTATCGATAATATCGATATATAGCAAACGACTGCAGCTGCTTTTTAACCCAAATATCGATATTATCGATATATAGCAAACGACTACAGATGCTCTAAGAGTTCACTGGTATAAGAAATGTGAGAAAGAGACTAAATATGGATAAATATGAATTTATCTTTGAAAAAGTGTTCGAGAAGTGATCAAAAGAAAAGAGATGTTGAGGAAGTTAAATGGCGTAACTGGGGAGTGTCCATAAAATTTGGTGTCTGAAACTTTGTATGATGTCCATGATAGAAGTATATGAGCTACAAAAGAGTGATTAGGATAATAGTTATCGTGCAAACTCCAAACAGAACTAAGAGTAAATCCAAGCAAACTTGGACCGAAGAAATTATGGAGGATATGGTAGTTGCTAAGTTGATGGCCGTCTAACATAGCTGAATGGAAGAAAAAGAGATTCATGAAATCGAATAAAATATATAGGACAAGGGAACAGAGAAAAGTTTATGCCAAGATGTCACCATTGTTTGTATGATATCACCAGATACATTCAATAATTCTGAAGAAAATTCTGCAGTTGTTGGATGGCATAATCTACCTACCTAACCAACTAAATCATGGTTTTAAAGTAGAACAAGTTTTATCAACAAGCCAGCCAACAACCCCATTATATATACTAATATACAGCAAAATATTATGAAAACAAAAGACGAGGACAGTCTAGATTTAGCTGTTCTAAGGGATCCTAGCCACGTGCATTCACTAATAATAATTGCCAGACTCAAAGTTAAGGCAGACAACTTAACACTTACACTTGGATCCCCCTGGACCCAGTTCAAAATCTTGTACTTAAGGAATAAATATATGCATAAATTTAAACTTGTAAATATAAACTTTTATTTCAGAGACGGTTCTATGTTCCTTCTTGAAATGCAACTTGCAATTTAGCACAAGCATGACTTCAAAACTAATATGGGTTAGGTGTAGGAGCATAAGACAATGACACTTTTCCTATACCAGTTTTTACCATTAATATTTGACATACTGAAAGCGTACATAAGCAAAATTGAAAGCATGTGTATTTAAAATAATGGAAACCATACGGACAACAACATTCTGTGATTTTAAACTTCCCCCTCTTTTCCTCTTAATGTTTCTGGTTTATTCATTTTTTTGCCTAATTTTGTGTGTACATGTGTTTAGAGGAGAAAAATACATTATATATCTAAGAGGAAGAAACATTCAACTAAATATAAAAATTAAAATACCTCAAGGATCCATCCAATATATTTAACATTGTTCACGTGCTGATTGACATCCAAGTCAGTCCACCGAGGCTGCAATTATGTTCCAAACCAATGAAGTTACACACAAAAATACAAAGTAATTGGAATTAAGAAAAGTACAAACAAGACATATACAAATGTATCATGCAAATTTCTGTTATGTCAAAACTTACAGTTAGACCTCTACGAATATGATCAGCAGTATCTTCAGTGAGCTTGGGAAGTTTCTTGTTGTCGTCATCAATGACAGGATCCCGGTCAATAAAGTATTGCTCTATTTCTTCTCTAACTTCATCAGGGAATTTTGACAACTTCCTTGTGTGTTTATTCATCATTACCCAATTACTGTGCAGGGAAAAAAACTTGTTCTTATATGTACATCTTTCGACGAGAAAGCAAAAATATAGAACTATAGGTATGCATTTCATCAAATACGTAGATACTCCAAGTGAAGAGTAAAGCCTGAGAAAATCTATTAAATACGAACCTGGTAGCTCTCATGATAGTTTCACCAGTTAGACGATTACGAACATGCCAGTCACGACGCATTCCATTCTTTCCAGATGGACCAACCCAAGTATCTACTTCAACAACATCTCCCCTAAATATAAATGGAGAACACAACTAAAATTTAGAATAGATTACAGTAGTACACATCAAGGTTTTTTTATCTACAAGACTATGAAGTATGAACACATTCAATTGGCACAAGGAGCAAGCATTCTCATCTTGTTTTAGCAAACCCCATTTGACGTAGTTTCTGTCGCACAAATTTGATATAAGGAATATGAGGGAGTTAGCATTTAGTTGAAAGCTAGATCATATTTGTCGTGTAACAATTCAACATTGTCCTTAATGAAAAGAAAAATAAAAAGAAAGATAAAAACATGAATTAAAGAAACATCTTACCAAGATGGATAATGTTCAATAGAAACCTGCATCTTCGTGACAACCCAAATTAGATTTTTCTTACTCATCTCGGGAGTTGATCCAAATCCATCACCCATTAATCCGACACACCTCACATGGTTTAGTGCCGTCTCCTAATCAAACAAACAATAATACCTCATACGAGTTAAAAACAAAACTTAATTAGAAACCAATGTAGGTTCCATCCATGTCAATCCCCGCACCTGTAAATGATTCATCAGCGTCTCTAACGAAGCCGTCTTATCCGCTCCAATCTCATAAGACCTAATCGAAAAGTTCTGCCTATAAACAAGCCCATTCTCAATAACATTTCCGAGCCCAAAGGCATCAGAAAGCATATCAGGCCGTTTCGGCTTCCAATCCAAAAGGGTCAGTTGCTTCTCTGCAGCTAAAAATACAGTAGTAATCGCAGCGAGGAGAACGCTCCAATCCGGAAGCTGATTGTAGAAGGTTTTAGGGGACGAAGAGTAATGAGAAGAAGAGTCATCCAACCCGATCTTGGTGATATTGGGTTTGGTTGCAACTTGGGCCTTCGCCTTTACATGCAAACCCGCCTTTGATGACGTGGGTTTCGGGGCAAAAGATAGGGAAGATGGTTTTGTCGACGATGTTGATGAGCAGCAAGAGGAAGAAGAGGAGGCGGGGACCGGGAAGAAGGCCGAGGCTGCAGCAGTAGCTACCATGATTGGTTCTGTAATCTCCTCAGCGCTGCAATACCATTAATAAATAAACACAGCAATCAAAGACAAAAAACTTATCTCGAAATTCTATTTAAGGTAAAGAAAAGCTAGAAATTCAATAACATCAGATATGTATGAATAAGCATTGCGGAGTTGGGAGACTTGGGTTAGTATAGAAACCATATGAAATCGTAGAGAAACATGTACCAAAATGTAATTGCTCATTTCCAAGTAATTACCCCATTAGAGCATCTGTAGTCGTTTTGTCCAAAAAATGGGTATATGGAAATTTTGGAAATAGCAATTAGCGCATTCGCTGCAGTTGTCGATACTCATAAATTGGGTTTTTTTTTTGGAACAAACGACATATGATATACCGTCCCATTGTTTTCTCAAATTTTTGGAGAAAAAAAAAATTTGGGGAAGGACGGCAGATGCCATCCTATCTTTTTTTGAAACAGAATTTTTTTTTTGTGAAGGACGGGATATCATATCCCGTCCGACACAGTTTTGATTCCCCCCCCCCCCCCCCCCCCCCAAATGGTAGATGATATACCGTCCGACCGTTTCCAAAAAAAAATTTGTCTCCGACAACAAATGATCTACCGTCCGACTACCAAACGGTAAATCATTTTCCGATTTCAAAAATATGGAAATAGCCAAATCCTCTCCCAAATTTGGCCGTCTCCTGTTCATGCCATACCCAAAATATGGGTATATAGACGACGACTGCAGTTCATTTTTTTTTTCTCCAAAATATCCATTTTTTGAATATATAGCCAACGACTACAGATGCTCATACAAAATTTATTCTTTAAATTAAAAAAAATGTGTTCAATAACAAATGAGTAAAATGTAGCTATATCCATATTAGGCACCAATCAAGCATTTCACTTTTCATATACCCAACAAAGAAATTGCCATTGCCAAGTAATTAATTAACCCATCACAATTTTTTTTTTTTTGGGTTCAATAACAAACGGTTCAAATGATTGCTATATTCATATTGAGCACCAAACAAGCATTCACTTTCACAAATGACGAAAATGAAATCCTTTTAAGGATGCAAATCTGGATTAATGCAATACTAATTAATTAAATTCAGCAACAAAAAGAGAGAGAGAGAGAGAGAGAGAGAGAGAGAGCTCTCTATTAAGCACCCAAATTTGAACCATGAATGAAGAAGCTCACCTTCAAAATCCCAATCTTCCTATGCCGTCCTCTTCTTTTGGTTCTTCCTAGCCCTTAACCCTGCTTTTCGTTTATTGTTGTTGCAGGGTTAGGGTTTGGAAAGTCTGATGATTTGATTTTGGAATGATTTGGAATTTAGAGATTGAGAGAGAGAGAGAGAGAGAGAGAGGAGCGTTAAAAGCGTTGGTGGTTTAATTTTTAGTCTACTCTAATCATAGCTCTAATTCTACACCGTCCAGTATTCTCACCGCTCCTATAAATACACGTGCCACTTCCAAATTTACTACTCTTTGAGCATCTCTGGTCGTTGCCCAATTTGCCAAAATTTTCAAATTTTCACAAAAAATATGCTGTAATCGTTGGTCAAATACTGAAAATTTGAATTTCGGTGCTACATTTTAGTCGTCTTTATTTGGCAGACGAAATGACAAGTGACAAAATATAGCAAACGAAAGATAATTTTTTGTCGGAAAGTTTTTTTTCATGCGTACTCATCGGGCGAGGAATTATTCCCCGTCCCTTTAATTTTATTTTTTTTTAAACGGTCGGACGGGAAAAGATTTTCTGTCGGTTCCATTTAAAAAAAATAAAAAAATCCTCAAACGAAGGAAGATTTCCCATCCTAGGAAGCAGCATGTTAGTTTTTTGAATTTTTTTTGGGGTTTAAATGTCACTAGGGCTGCAATCGAGCCGAGCCAAGCCGATATCTTCAGGCTCGAGCTCGGCTCGTTTACGAACCGAGCATAATTTTGAGCTCGAGCTCGGTTCAAGCCGAGCTTTGACCATATTCGAGCCGAATAGCTCGCGAGCTTAGCCTAAAAAAAGAATCAAGCTCGAGCTCGGCTCGTTTACGAAACGATCTCGGATTTGAGCTCGAGCGCGGTTCGAGCCGAGCTTTGACCGAGCTCGAGCCGAATAGCTCGCGAATAGCTCGATTCGTTTGCAGCCCTAAATGTCACTATCAGACATTTTAATTAAGTTTTTTAGGATTTTTTTTTAACGTCGGACGGAAAATAATTCACCGTCCGTCCTATTTGGAATTCAAAAAGCAAAATTTGGCTAACAACGACTACAGACCAAAGCTATTTTTGCTATTTGCTATTTGCCAAATACCCAAAATTTGACTTTAACGACTACAGATGCTCTTATTTGCATTTGTTACTGTTACCGCTGAATTTGGTGTGAGGGCAAACAGATAGTATTTGTGGATTCTTAGGAACACTGAATGGCAAACCTGAAACCTTTTCCGCCGGAGTTTGACCGTTGACTCCCGTCGTTCACCTGCAAAAAAGTGCGAGACACCGGGGTTGATCCCGGCGACGCACCCTCCGACGCTCAAGTCAGTAATCAGGAAGATTATGAGATAGCGTAAATTGGCAAAAGATTGATTACCTCTTAATGGTGGTGGATGGGGGGTATTTATAGCCGCCTTTGGGATCAGATTAGGAATGTAATCCATAATTTCCTAGTGAAAGGATAGATGTGAATCAGAGTCGTTGATTAGGATTAATCAGAAACCCTAATTCTATCCTGCTGGACCGGGTCCGTTTCGGGTTTGGACTCGTACCCAGTTGTGGTGGATCCGTTTGCAGGTTACTGGGCTTTTGGAAAGAAAACCCAGTACCTGCTTCAGACCCGTTTACCGTTTTACTCCTGAGCTTTAAGATTCGCGCCTACTTTGGATGGTTCCGATTTAACCCGATTTTTAGCCATATCAGTTACGTTTTTCAGAAATTGTGGAATATAGCTCGTGTTTGTAATTCAATGGCTCAATAGAATAAGTTCGTCACTCTAAGAGCATCAACAGTCGTTTGGGAAAAAAATAGCAAAATAAAATTGACAATTTTGCTAATTTATTACAGCCAGGAAATACAAAAATATAGTAAATTCGACGATAAAATTAAACGGACAAAATATGAAGTTTCGTCCGTCTAAATTAACATAATTTTTTAAGGACTTTTGTATATTTTAATATTTTTTAAATTTTTAAAAAATTCTATTTTTTTGTTGGATCCCACGGTGAGCGTTCCACCCATTTTGCCCATTAACTAACTAATTAACCACTTAATTTTCTAACTAAACTTAATAATCTAACTAACTATCTAACTAATTAACTAACTGAACACATCAGTTTTTAAAATAAAAAATCAATTTTCTCCTCGTCCAGATTATTTAAACAAAATTTACAACTTTTCTCGAATGAAACATCATGTTTTGTCCTATAATATTTAAATATTATTAAAATAATAGGATATTTTATCCCCTATAATATGAGAATTGTTAAATCGTTTCTCAAATATAGCAATCTACTGTTCCAAAAATGGGGAAATGAAAAAATAACCCACGATTGCAGCAAATTTTTTTGTCAAAAAATAACAAAAATGCCAAAACAGGAAACCACTATGGATGCTCTTAGCTACTACGTTTCGTTAATACATAAATACTAAACAAACTATTCGATGTTGTTTTTTCCTGTGTGAGAGCAATATATAATAAGTTTTTGTATTTTTGTGGAAAGCTTAAATCTCAGCCCTCGACCAGATCTAGATGTGAGGCTAGTATTTGTGGATTTTTGTAGAGGTTATGGTGGTTGCACTGGCTGACGTCTCGTTAGAAACCTGCAAGGACCGCTTGAAACACCGGGGGTGATCCCACCGTTAGACCTTACAGCGATCAAGTCAGTAACCACAAGTTAAAACTGGGTTTTAATTACTGAAATTGTGATTACCTCTTAATGGTAGAGAGAGAAGTATTTATAGACATTGAAGGATGGGCCAGATAGGAAAGAATATGTGATTGATAAATCAGTTGTTCAGTCACTGATTTGGAGGGATTTGACTGACAACAATGGTTAGATGGAAATCCCCTTTGTTCGGTTGTAAGCAAGCCCTGGTTGCTGACCTGGGTGAGCTGATGGGCCTAGAGGAGACCCATGTTTTTTTTAGCAGGCCCGCTGTCAATATAAAATTATTGTACTACCCTTGGAAGTGTTGAGATTGTATAGCCATAATCAATTCTAATTTTCACCCACATCATAAGCCCCCACTCCTGGAGGTTGGATATAACAGCCTTCGAGGAGTATCGCTTTTCTCTAAGCAATTAGGAGGGCATATATAACTTCTGGGATGCTTGAAATCTAGTTAGAAGTTGTTGATTGTAGTAACTGTCTTTTAGAGCTTCAAATTTATTTTTTTTCGAATTTTTAATTAATTTTCCAAAATTTTAGTTAATTTTTCCGAATTTTTAATTATTTATTGGATTTTTAATTAAATTTTCTAAATTTATAATTATTTTCAGAATTTTAAAAATAAATTTTCGAATTTATATATATATATTTTTGATAAAGTGGATAGAGTCAACCGACTCCAGCCATGCACATATATTAATAAAAAGTAAAGTACAACTCAGCCCAATTTTACACGGCGTAAAATTAGAAAAAAGAGAAAAAACAAACACCACAACATATATACAATCAATGAACAGAATTGCACAAAACAATCTAAACACGCGCCAAAATAAACAAACAACCACAAGCAAGCAACCAGCAAGCAGAAGTCGATGACCCAAGCACAACAGATCGACCCCCCACCAACCAACGCTGGGAGTCCCACGACGGCTTGAACGGGGACCCACGCGATGGACCAAACCAGTCACCCCATTAGCTCAAAAGAGAAGCCGCTGCGGACCCAAGGGGAACAGATTACAAGGGTCCAGAGAAGCAATACCCTAAGAATGAGTAGACAGCAAACTCAAAGACCCACACCAACGGACTCACTCCCCTTGAGCAGGCAAAAACCCAATGCCGAAGATGACGCTGAGAGGGCCAGGACGGAGGAAAGCATCGGCGAAAAAGTATGAACACCCGCTATGCATAAACCAAAGCTCACCGCAACGGCCAACTAACACAAACCCTGAAAAAGCGGCAAAGAAAGTGGAGAAGAGAGATGAAATACAGCAACATACTCGCAAAATAGATCTACCACCAGCTCAGAGAATACATGAACACCCCTACGATAACAAGGGTGAAATAGCTGAGCCAGGAGCAAATCAAGATAGCCACAAAAATATAAGCTCCCGCATTGACAAGAAGGAGTGCGTCAAAGAACCAGCAATGAAAAAAGAATAGCAGCAAAAAAAACACCACTAAACCCAGGAACAACCTGGAGTGAAAAGAGCACAGAAGCATAACACAGAGAAAATAAAACCACAATAACGGAGGGAATGAAATCAGGGTCAGACACGGAACCCAAACCCAACCATAAAGGTCGGAACCTCCAAAGAGAACAAGGATAACAACCAATCCAATCAGTGACTCCCTAAGGAGCACTCCACCAACATAAGTGCTAGAAAAGTATAACAACCCAGCTATAAAGCATAGATACAAAATACCCAAGGCCACCTAACCCGAGCGATAACAGAACACACAACAACATCTGTAAAAACAGAAAACACAGAGCCAACAGCAACCCCAGAGCAAACAACGCTCAGCCAAAAAACCCAGCACCAAAGGGAAGCAACAGTGCATATAGACTGAGGGTATCCCAACAACAAAGAGCCAAATTTATAATTTTAAAGAATTTTAAATTAATTATTCCAAAATTAATTATTTTTTAGAATTTTTAATTAATTTTTCTGAATTTATAATTATTTTCAGAATTTTAATCAAAAAATCAAATAAGGGCACAAAACTTGAGGGGATCTAATGGCCAACATTGCGCTTCATGTGTGGTTGACCCGGAATACCATACCGAGTGCCGAATCTGAAGCCTGCGAGTTTCGGCTTGGTCGGGTGCGGCTCGGATCGAGTCAACACACTTTTCAATAAGATTAGACAGCTTAGAAAAAATTAAATATTTGAATGTTAGGGCTCAGATTTGAACCCAAGACCTCCCCCTTGGCATCCGAATAACTTCGCCCACTAGGTCACTTGACCAGTTTGATGAGTGTCTGGGACAACAAGATATGAACTGAGCGATGCCTGCTTGACCGAACCTTACTTCGGAAAATAAAAATATAATTGGGGCTCGGAGTCAAACTGCAACATTAAGTTTGGGAGCCGAAAGACCTGAATGTTAAGCTATTGGATACTTTTGTTGAGTGGTTCGGGAAACCATACGTAAGTGAACCCAGGACATCGGAGTAGGCAAACGAATGGACGAACCACTAAGCTATTGGATCAATTTGATAATATGTTTGAAAAACCATCTCTAAGCCGAGCCGAACAATGTTTGGAAAATTGGGAAAAAATATAATTCCAAGTGTTGGGGCTTGGAATTGAACCCAGGACTTTGGAGTAGGCAGCTGAATGGACGAACCACTAATCTATTAGATCCATCTAATAAGCTGTGTGAAAAACCATATCTAAGCCAAGTCGAACCCTGTTTGGGAAATTGGAAAAATATCATTCCAAGTGTTGGCGCTCGGAATCGAACACAAGACTTCGAAGTAGGCAGTCGAATGGACGAAACACTGAGCTCTTCGAACTGGTTGACATGAATATGACGACCCTTTACTTGAGATGTTCAAACCATGAAAAGAGAATTTGCACATGGGGTTCAGATGATGCTTAGATGTCTGAGTCGAACTAGTAAGGTCCGAGGTTGTAGAAGTGTTGATCCAATAGGGTCTGAGGTTGTAGGAGAGCCTCCGTATGGGGTTAGGATGACGCCTGGGAGTCCGAGGCAGTAGGAAGCTCTCTTCAAGGCCCAATAACCCATAAACGGATCTGTCCTACTGGGTATGGGTAGCGACCCGTTACAAACCAACCCAGATGGATAAAGAGTAATTCGAATTCATAGTTATCTCTATGAAACAATTTAAACTCTAGATCTTATCCAAAAACACCAGAAAGTAGAGATAAATCCTTATCTCAAAACAGGTCCCTACGGCAACTATAAATACCCCTCTTCCCCCACCATAACGAGGTAATCAATCTTTTTCTATCTAAAGCTCTTTCTTAAGAGCGTCGGAGGGTTCGTCATCGGGATCTATCCCGGTGTATCGAACTTTGTGCAGGTTCGTGGCAGCAACGAGAAACAAGTCAACACGTTGGTAAAGGTCAACAGGTTTGCTTTATTGTTTCAAAAAAGAATTCACAAATTCATCTGTTTGCTCCCACACCAAAATCAGTAGCAACAGATTGGTGCCGTCTGTGGGAAACGAAAAGGCAATCCAACCTTACTTCATCAACGGAAGTAGTTTCAAACTATGCATGCAAAAGAGAAGGGGAAGACAGCGGTGTCCAGCCGAAGAGCCACTCCTCTTCCTCCTCCTCCTCCTCCAGTCCAAGATGTTCTTCCTCAACAGCCTCCTCAACATGCCCCTCCAAGGTCTCAGGGGGCTGCCCAGGGGGGCTCTCGTCGGAGTCGTCCAAAGCAACATCCTCTTCATGACCATGTTTCGGTCCACAATCCTTCAGTTGACTCTATGGCTTCTCGAAGCCCTCCCGAGCAGGATCTCCGTCAAGTAATTATTAACCGCCAGCAGGGGGTCGACCTCCGAACTCGCTTAAATGGATGGAGAGCCCTTGAGGGAGTCTATCAACCTGAGCACCCAGGGGTCTCGAGAGTGCTGACCCCCCGCAGACCGAGGACTAGAAGATCCTCTCCCCCGATAAGGCGAAGAGAGTCCCCTCCACGTCGTCGGCGAAGAAGTCATACTCCAGTAAGCCAAGCCACACATAGGGACCGCCAAGCTGGAGGGGCACCTGCCACAAGGGCGGAGTTCCAGGATTTTCAAGAAGTCGTTCTGCGGGCCCTCAATGTCGCTCCCAACCATGAGCAATGGGCGCCCAGTCCTCAACCTGCCCCAAGCCATCACCACCGCACTCCTAGTCCACTTCCGCATGGGAAAGAGTCTCGGGGCTCGACATGATATGACCGAAGGGAAGACTCGGTCTACTGCCGTCTCCAAGAGATGGAGAGGCGCCTTGGCCGACTTGACAGAGAAGAGGAACAACGAGCAAGGAATTTCTGCCTGAGCAGGCCTCCGTTCTCTCGGACCATCATGGAAACCCCGGTCCCGGAAAACTTCAAGCCCCCTAACTTTGAGTCATACTGTAGCGCCCCGAATTTCCAATATAATATCTTAGAAATACGTGGCACAATTCCGAACATCAACTTCAATGTAATATTAAACACAGTCCAAAAACACAGATAATTTTTATTTCAACTTTTATTACAACAATCTTTATAAACACAGGGAATACAAAACACCTTGAATTACAAACTTTTTTTTTTCAACACTTCTTTTACGAAATTTACACAAATGCTCTATTACATCATTTTATCTCAAGCATCCAAACCCCAATTTTAGTCATCACAACTCAAATCCTCAAGACATGATCTTTTAATCCATTACTCATTCTGAAAATTTCTCAAACTCAAACTCAACTATTCTCAATAGTTGATCCATAAGCAAATTTATCATTTACATGGCCAAGTTGCATTCATCCAACTCACCAATAGTCCAAAAATCTCTTCTTTAATCAATTAATGCATAACATCCATCATACTCAATCAAATCAGCAATAAATCCAAAAGATAAAGCCTACTCAAAATTTATATTAGGTTCTCCTACAATCCAAAATCATCCACATGCAATTCTACTCACAACAACTAGGGTTCTTCTCAAAGATCCAATTTTATCATCCATCCAACATACATATTCATACCAAACCCTAGCATGCTTTCTAATAGATGAAATACCACATACCACATACATTAAACAAAACAAACACTGGTAATTTCGGAGTCTTCGAGAATACTCCACACCGCAAGCAATGGTACCTCATCACACGAATACCACATGCGCGTCGCCTCGACCCCGATAATTTCGGAGATCAATCCCACACCACAGGTAATTCTGGAGACTATTGCACTCACACCTAGATAATTCTGGGGATTATCTCAAGCCATACTGAGGTCCATAATCCATGTTCTCGTTCATCATATCACCACTAGTGCCTATCCTTCTCATTTAGGTTATTTAATTACTTTACGAATCTCCTAGAGTTGGTGTACCCTACCAGACTTAAATCAACAACTGATCAACTAACATACCTCAACAGGCCCAAACATAAATAACTCAACTGCGGATATACTAGGGTCACACACACCCTCTAGAGTCTCACACTCAAATATCCAAACCAACCTTCCAACATAATTTTAGTACACTGATACCACTCTGTAACGCCCCGAATCCCAAATACACTGAATTCGAGATGTTCTACAGGATCTTTCCGCTTCTTTTAGTACAATTTTACAAGAAAATTTAAACTTTTCACTTTACATCAGAGTTTACATCAATATTACATTTACATTGCACAGCGAAAGTAAAATTTACAACAATGAAACATATATATAACAATATTGTATCATCTTTAAGCACTTGTTCCTCTTTAATCTGTATCAAGCCGTTTACCTGCATATAAGACTGTGGGTACGTCAGTTATTCAACCGGCGATCATTATACACGGCCATCCTCTCTATGCCAGAAATAGTATAACTTATTTTCCATATTTAGCAAACACAAACTTGTCACATATCAAACTAAAAGGACTACCCTATTGATGTCGTGTTGTGATTGTGCACTTAGTCCTTAATGCAATTATCTATATTAGATGACACTAATGCGCACTTGTTCGGATTCTATGCATCCCATACTACATAGGTCCGAGGGCAAGCCTCTTAATCGTTCTTCATCTTTGTAGGGTTCAATCCCTCGCCATGACTTAATCTACTACTGTAATTACGGTAGGTATCTTAAATGATCTATGAGTGCAAGCACGTGTACAGAAAACCTGGAGGGGAATCCCACGTCATGTCACGACTCATCGTGAAGCACCTGTGGCAATTCAGCCTCCTTTATGGCACACGATCCTCCTGCAGTCACCAAACATCCCACAAGTGTCACCACCGGGACGGTACCCTGGAGCAGTATCCACGTCATATCACGACTCATCGTGAAGAACCTGTGAAATACTCTCTGCCGCCACGGTACCCTGGAGCCGTATCCACGTCATGTCACGACTCATCGTGAAGAACCTGTGAAATACTCTCCGCCGCAAATCCGATGGTCCTCACTCGTGTTTTTCTCCTACTTTCATCACATCTCCACTATGTACTAATCCTTAGTTTTTATTAGAATCATGAACAAAATCAAAGCTCTAGAGTTAGCCTCTCCACTAAACCGGACTTATTCATTCATTTCAACATGACCAACCTTGGTCTTTCTTTCAATATTCATTTCATTCCTTTCCAAATGCCGGAGGAGACTTAGCTACTCTTTCATTTCAATTCCAATTCACAAATTCTAACATAATCTGAGCATTTCCAGCTCATGAGTCTATTTTTCATAATCACTATAGATTTTCTTTTTCATGTCCATAGTTCCACAATTATATAACTTTCGTAATTCAAATAATGATTTACTTCATTTCTTGTATAAAAGAGTTCATGCAAAGACATTAGAGTTTACTGTCACGACCAATATTCACATAAAATTCATAATCTTTATCATAAAACAATTCATAGAATTTCAGAGATGTTAAAAGTACTCTAAACAGTCGACTTGGAGCTCATCCAGTCGACTTGTTCAGTCAAATAAAGCTCTTCAATAATCGCTTGGAATAGTCGACTGCTGCATATGGTCAGTCGGCTGTTCCGCAGCATTCAAAATCTCAATTATCATTTACAGGGCAGTCGACTGTCGTTCAACCCAGTCGGCTGTTCTGCAGAGTGCAATTATGTAATTTCTCAAGTTCAATACAGTCGACTGTCACACACATTCGGTCGACTGAACAGGTTAAAATCTCAAATTAAGGAATCATTCCTTCATTCTGTTCACACCATAATTTGTCGCACTATTCTCCAACGAGAATAATTTACATTTCATAGTTGTCACATTATTCTCAAAATGAGAAATACTTTACCTCACTAACGAATATTCACAATTCATATTTTTCATACTATTCCCAATTAGGAAATAATCACATCCATCACATAATATCACTTCAATCTTTACTATATTAATCTTCTAATTCTTCATTTCAAACTCTTTTGCAAGGTATAATTTTCCCAAAAATACACTTATAAAACCATAGTTCTAATTACACATTTTATTCTCAATTCACATTTTATTTCATGCAATAATTCCCAAATCATTTTTATAAAGTCCCATGTATTTTTTAGAAGAATAGAACATTCAAGTTTATAAAAATTCATCAGTACCAGTCGACTTATACTGTAGTAAGTCGACTGTCCAGAGGGAAAATATTCATGATTTCAAGAAAATAACATAAGTTGACTTATAAAACATAAGTCGACTTAAAGGAGGGCATGAGTCGACTTAAAGGGTCCTAAGTCGACTTACCAGGGAATTCTTTTTCGACATTTCTCAACAATTAATGCCACTAATCTCTTTATTAGCAAACCACACATTAATTCTCTGTTTTAACCTTTTACCAAACATACTAATCTATATCTCAATTCATTCATTTTAATATAACACAAAGATTCATTTAATCACATGAAGTAGCAATGCCAATCTACTAACTTTGTGTACATAATTTGTGAGGTAGAATGATGAGACTTTCTTTAACAATCCATAGTTATAATTAATCCATACAAACTTAGATTTTTACTAATCAAATCACATACAATTGCACACCCACATTCCAATCAATTCATAGGTCAATTCTCCAATTAAGAGTGTACTCTTATTAATATTTTTCATGCATCATTCATTTAATTTAATCTAGCATGTATTCCTAATTAAAAATACGGAAAATTTACCCACCTTGTATGGAGAGACAAACACAATAACAACAAAAGTCCTTCGCAAACGAGTGCACCTCCTCCTAGACGCGCGCACACAAGCTCCAAAAGCTCCACACCGAAAGCTCCTCCTTGAATAGCCGGCCCTTCTCCTCCTTGGTAGAATGAAAGCACAATCCCACTCACAACTCAATCTTTTTAACTCACAAACTACTACTAGATAATGCTATTAGACTATAGATTTGGAAAGGATATTAAGCACAAAATAACTAGCCATGGGAGGGGGTATTTATACTAAAAATCAAATAGAATGGATGGCTAGGATCAATTAGTTGGTTGCAAGATGGAGGGCCAAGATGGAAGTAGGAGTTGCAATAACTACCCACATCTAAGTAACCACCACCATGATCACCATTATAATTTTTGAATCTCCCTCCAAAAGAAGTATTCCCGGCCATGCATAAAGGAAGTGCACTTGCTCGTGTACGTGTAGTGCACGTGCATGCAACTAGGCCCAAAATTGTACATTTAATTTTGTATAAAAATTAAATAGTCTTTTAGATTGTATTCTACATGACAAGTTGTGTAAAAATATAGTCCATGGGCTTTAGTTTTGGGCCAAAATAATTACTTTAAAGAATAAATCAAATAGATTACACTTTGGGCTTTAAGAAAACGACTTCCTAAAGAAAGGCTTTTGTATAAAATAATTTGAAAACACATATTTAAATATTTATACCCATCACAATGAAAATAATTATAAGATTTAATTCAACCAAAATATTGCACGTGCACACTACGTGCAAAAAAATAATTTTTCATCAATTGAAAAATCAGGGTATTACAGCTTCACCGCCGAAGCCTAGTCTATTGCCTCCCTCAACCAATCAATAGCCTCGGCGGCATTCGGGCACAACGTCACTAACGCTGATATCAAGACTTCCCTTGCCAAGAAGCCTCCTCAGGACTTCTCGAAACTCCTGCTTAGGAGCGAGAAGTACATCCGAGTGGAAGAGGCTCTCAATCCCCCCACTCTTGAGGAATCATCTTTCGGGAACAAATGAAAGAATACGAGCGAAGAAGGGTCCCAGAAATTCTGGAGGGACAACAATGGCCAACGCCGCCCAGCTCCTCGTTTTGAGAAGTTCACCTCCCCTCAATGCTAGTATATCAGCAATTCTTATGGAGGTGGACCACGAAAGGCTACTCCGTGCTCCTTCTAGAATGAATACCCATGGCAAGAAAAGAAACAGGGATAAGTGGTGCCGCTTTCATAGGGACCACGGCCACGATACGGATAATTGTCGGGCTCCCAAAGAGAAGATCGAAGAGCTCATACAACGGGGACACCTGGCCATGTTTGTCCAAAAAGTCGGGGCCGATCTTCCACCCCGAGGAGCCTACAAGCGAACAGAAACGCCCGTCGAGTTCCAAGATTCCGAACCTGGGGCCGTCCACCACCTTATCCATAGAGGTCCAATAGGGGGAGAACCAAACTCCTCCCAAGAGGCCTTCACCCTATCGTAGAAGTAGGTTCAGTTTTCAATAAGGCCGATGCATGTAACACGGCCAAAAGCATGTGATAACGGCTCACCCTATTGAAGCGGTCACTTAGTTTGTTTCAATAAAACTTAGCATTTTTCTATTAAAAAAATTGCATTTGCCTCATTTCTATCTCTCTGGGTCACATCTACGATCCGTTAAATGGTAAGTTCGGAGTCCAGCTTGTCCTACAAGGTTGCTCTCACAACTTACTAAGCTCGAAGACGAGTTTGGATTCCAACACCTGGTTCGACGTTGCTTTAGCCGCTTGCAAACAAGCAAGTGCGTGACAGCTCACCATTCAGAATTTCTTCTACAACTTATTAACTCTCTTAACAATTAGTTTGGAGTCCAACACCTGCTTCAATGTTGCTTTAGCCGCTTGCAAACAAGAAAGTGCAGGGCAGCTCACCATTCGGAATTGCTCCTACAACTCGTTTACTCTCTTAACATGTTCGGAGTCCAATGCTTGATTCGATGTCGCTTTAGCTACGTGCGAACGAGCGAGTACAAAGTAGCTTACCATTCAAAATTGCTTCCACAACTGTTGAAACTCTTCTAAACAACAAGTTCGGAGCTCAACTCTCTCCTAGAGTTGCTCCTCAAACTTGTCTTCCAAACGGCTCTCTCCTAGAGCTTGGTGAAGCTCTTCGCTCCACTCGCCTCCCGAGCGGACCTTTTCTTAATGAGTTCAGAGCTAAGACTCTCTCCTAGAGTTCTCCTCAAACTTGTCTTCCAAACGACTCTCTCCTAGAGCCAAGCTCTTCGCTTTGCTCGCCTCCAGAGCGGACCTCTCCTCAACGAGTTCAGAGCACAACTCTCCCCTAGAGTTACTCCTCAAACTTGTCTCCCAAACGACTTTCTCCTAGAGCCAAGCTCTTCGCTCCACTCGCCTCCCGAGCGGCCTTCTTCTTAATGAGTTCGGAGCTCAACTCTCCCCTAGAGTTGCTCCTCAAACTTGTCTCCCAAACGGATCTCTCCTAGAGCCTGACTATGCTCCTCCCGCTTACCACCTGAATGGCCTTCTTCTCATTAAGTTTGGAGCTCAAATCTCCCCTAGAGTTGCTTCTCAAACTCGGCTCCCGAACGGCCTTCTTCTGAAAGAGTTCGGAGCCTAACTCATCTAGAGATGCTCACTAAACTCGCTTCCAAGAACGGACCTCCCCTAGAGTCATGCAAAGCTCTTCTCAACTTCGTGAAGGCGAAGATGTTGCGGGACTATCTTGACCATGAAGAAGGATGATTCTCCAACTCATTTCTGAAGAGAACTTGAAGATCTTCGAGATAGCTTCGAAACAAGGGATCATACGCCCCAATCCAACCTCCGTAGCACCGGGAACGTTGGTTACAATACAGCTGCATCGAAGCCTCCCTGGCCCTCGGAACCTCTCGCCGAGTGCTCTTGCCACCGACGTCCAAACGCGAGAAAAAGCTCTCCTGGACTTTGGAAACGTGTGCCAAGCACTCTTGCCACCGATGTCCAAATGCGAGAAAAAGTTCTCCTAGATTTTGGCAATGTGTGCCGAGCACTCTTGCCACTGACATCCAAATGCAAGAAAAAAAACTCTCCTGGACTTTGACAACAAGTGTTGAGCGTTCTTGCCACCAACCCTAAAATGCGAGAAAAAGCTCTCGTAGACTTCGGCAACGTGTGTTGAGCACTCTTACCACCGACGTCCAAATGCAAGAAAAAACTCTCTCGGACTTCGGCAACAAGTGCCGAGCGTTATTGCCACCGACCCTAAAATGAGAGAAAAATTTACTAAAAAGTCAACGGTCAACTGTTGACTGTCACATGTCAAGCCATCGAAGCCCTCTCCTGGTTCGAAAATGTAACCCGAGCACTCTTGCCACCAGAGCTCAAATTGGAGAAAAAGTTTTGCCTCAAAATTCATGCTCAAACACAATCTGCGGCTCGGATTTGCCAAACAAAAAACAAGGGTTTACTAAAGGGTTAATGGGTTGGGTTCAGACCCATTAGAGACCCGAACCGCAACCCTCCTCCTTCACCATCCTCATCTTCTTTTCCTTCAGTTTCTTCCACACACAAAAAAAAACCAACATCTCCCTTGCCAAGCTTCTTCAGCGCCAAAGTTCGTCGCCTTCGTCGAACTCCACGCCCATATCTGCCACCTTCGCCGCCATGAATACCATCAATGAAGTGTACCAGAAGAAGACCCAGCTCGAGCACATCCTCCTCCGCCTCGACACCTACGTCGGTTCCATCGAGAAGCACACCTTCAAGCTCTTGGTCTTCGAAGGCGACAAGATAGTCGAGCTCCCTCGAAAGAGCTCCGCCAAAGCTCCCTTGCCGACCTTCTCCATCTCCGAGCTCCCATATTTCGAGCTCTCCTCCGTTTCGAGCTTCCTCATCGAAGCTTCTCCGAGCTCCGATGCCGAGCTCCCCCACAGTCGAGCTCCTTCAACTGCGAGCTCCAACGTTGACCTCCCCATGCCGAGCTCGACCCCTCCTCTCGTCTACTCCGTCGTTGAGCTCCCGACCTCATGCTGCTGAAGCTCACCTCCTCCATAGCTCACAACGTCGATCTCCGACTTCACAAGAGCTGACGTCAAGCTCTACTCGCCGAGCTCCTTGCCACTGTAGTCGACGTCCTCCATCGCCAATGCCGCGAGGCTCACCGCCTCAATCCGAGCATTCGTAGCACCGGAGCCCAAATGAGAGAAAAAAAACTCCCTTCGTCGCCGAGCTCAGGGGCTTCGTCGTCGAGCTCCAAATGCCAACCTCCTAGCCCTGACGAGCTCTGAATCCGTAGCCGTCCTCGTCTCCAAGCCTCGCCGTCAAGCTCCAACTTCACGCTACCGAGCTCGACCCTGCCAAGCTCACTCCTTCATCGCCGAGCTCTGTGGAGCTCCTCGCCACTGCAGTTGTCATACCCCGCTTCCCAAAATACGAAATACGAGTGCGTGACGAAGCCCAGCGAATGATCTTAACATCATTCATAAGCTGTAGGATCGACTCAACATCACAACAAGAATATACAAGAGAGATATATATAACCAAGCATGCATGAATAATTTATTAGCAACAGAAATAACAGAAAATGTAATAATAACATCCAAATAGTTTCAAGTCTGGATCAAGTTAAAACTCTGGAACATCAGCCCGGTGCAAGTTCTTAATTTGCAAGAAATAATAATCCAAGAAAAATAATAATCCAAGAAAAACAAATAATTCAAGAAATAATTATTCTAATCAAGTCCTTTCTCCACTTGAAGGCTAGAACCTTTGCTCACCAATTCCAGCAGGTAGCTCGTCTCCAAAGTCTGCTTAAAAAAAATATAAAAGGGAAACATAGGGAAAAACAAAAGGAAATGCCCTTAGTGCAAGCTAAGGCCACAAATAGTAAAAGCGAGTACAAGTAATGAAGAACAAAAATTGGAATCAAGAATATAATAGAGTTTACCACAAGTAATGAAGATTCAAGAATTGACTAGCAGGAAGGACAACTCAAGAGGCTAGACTGGGTAAACAAACTCTAATGGTGAAGCAAGTGATATGTGAACATGTAAGGGTATCTAATCTCAAGTGACAAGCATCTAGTAAGTGTCGGGTGTCAAGTCTCAAGTCTAGTGTCAAGTTGTCAAGTACAAGTATCAAGTGAACAGGTATCGAGTTCAAGTTTCATGTATCAAGTTATCAAGTATCGTGTAGCATGTTTCATGTTCAAGTCTTGTAATTATTACTATCTAGGTAGCACTTCATGCATCCATCTTTTTACTACATGGTTGCTACAGTCAAAGAAATTTCGTTTGGACCTAGTAATGGAGTCTGTAGGGCGGTGTACTCAGGTATCAAGTATCAAGCAAGTGATCAAACCATGGGCTCTAGAGGTGGCCCTCGTAGGCTCTAGAGGTGGCCCCCGTCACCATGACGTGGTACTTAGTTCCATGTGATCTCAAATATATATCATGTAATCATATAATGGGCTCTAGAGGTGGCCTCCGTAGACTCTAGAGGTGGCCCCCGTCACCCATGACGTGGCAGTTAGTTCTACGTGGCACTTAGTTCAATTTAACATAACATTATGGGAAACACGGACCCCCTTCCGAGTACACTTACCTATATTGTCCACCACTATGGTCTTTCCCTTAAACCCCGGCTTGTTACTTTTATTAATTCTTATCAAGCAAGCATGCAGGTGTGTGAAACAAGGTACGAGAAAGTGGTGGAAACATGTGTCCAGCGAATTACACAGCTCAAGTGTTCAGGCAGAAATTATGTATTTGTATTTATACATGTGAAATAGTGTTGAAATAATGTTAATTAATTCTAATAAAAATTGGGGATGTCCTATAGGGTGTCCAGCAACCGCATATAAAATTTCAAGTCAAACGCTTGCTGCTAACATAGTTAAATTAAATCGCAAAGTAAAGGTGTGCAGCAGTTTTACGAATCTACGTTTACCGACACAGCTGCAGTAAAACTGCAATAACTCCTAGACTGCAACTCGGAATTCGAAAATTCCGGAGTCTATCGATATCTAGACATCTAGAGCTGCATTTTCTATTCAGGGCTTGGGTTCAGATTCTAATGTTAAAGGGGTCAAAACAGTATAACAAGATTCAGGATAGCAACAAGTAGGAATATCTTACTAGTATAGGTTACATAAAAATTGGTTATTAGGCATCTAGGTTAATGTGTGATATAAATACAGGATGATAGTTGTCAAAATAGCAAGTAATAATTGTTTTTCAAGCCAAATGGTTGCAAGATCATTAAATACAAGATATAACATATGTCTACAAATCTAGGACTCCTTAATTTCATGTGTCTATGTGTTCCGGAGATAAAATGAGTCCAAGCAGTTGTAATATAATCAATGAAATTGTTGTGACTCTTAAGATTATGAAATTGATGAAGGTTAATACTTGATCAACAACGACGATTTAAAGAGGAGTCACAACTTCTAACTATTTGCAGTATTTTCAAATGAACGCTTGTACTAGAACAAAAATATGTACAAGATGAATACTTGCCTTGATTGACGACGATTAGATCCGATTGTTGAAGAAAATGGGATCGAAAATTCCCGGGCGGAGTCTCTCAAAAGCACGTGTGAAGCACTTGCGAAAATCAACCTAGAGTGAATTTCCCCGTACCAGATCCGTCCCAAAACAGCGAACGGCAACCTCGATCCGGCGCGGCAAAACAGCGAACACCGAACGCAGCAAATCAGATCGCTCCAATGCAGCGGATCTGGCTAGAACACGGAACAGCGTCTTCGGATCTGTTGTGGGTGAACACGGGACAGCGATCAGATCAGGCTGAGTGGCACGAATCTTGGCGCGATCATATGGTCGAGATTTAATCCCACCAATCCCATTCTTCTTCTTCTTCGTTCTCTTCTTCGACGAACGAGAGAGCGAGAGAGAGGGAAGGTGTGACGGCGGTCTTCGATGGCGGCGCTACGTCGAGGAGCGACGCGGCGATAGGGTAGCACGGCGGTGACGGGGCAGCGACGACTGAGGCGGCGCGACGTCGAGGAGCGACGCGCGGCGATCCTGTTTATGGGTTTCGAAACAGGGAAGGAGCGAAGGAAATGGTTAGGGGGTGTTGGCGGCATGGATGGAGGTCGGATTAAGGAGGCGACGGCGAGGCGATGAGGATGAGAGGGTGAGGGGATGGTGGAGCGGTCGAAGATGGCGAAATGGATTTCGGAGGTTGGGTTCGATGGCGAATGGTGATGGCGGTGTGGTGGTGGACGACGGGGTGATGGTTGGATGCTGTGGTGGTGGTGACGAAG
Organism: Hemerocallis citrina; assembly: GCA_017893485.1. Lineage (NCBI taxonomy): Eukaryota > Viridiplantae > Streptophyta > Magnoliopsida > Asparagales > Asphodelaceae > Hemerocallis > Hemerocallis citrina. Next base: position 157,121,833 of record CM030358.1, on the reverse strand, counting down.
GCGATGGAGGGTCGAAGGTGATGGTGGGGGAGACGATCGGAGCGAGAGGAAGAAGATGAGGGTAGCGGCGGGTTAGTTAGGGTTTGCACAGTAGATTAGGGTAGGGGTTATGGTTAGGGTAGGGTTATATAGTTAGGGTTTTCGGGTTTTGGGTAATAGGGTATCCGTTTTGAGTGAGATCCAACTGGAGAATTGGTCAAAATGTATTAAAATAGAGAATAAAGAGATGAATGACATAGAACAGTTCATTCTTCATGAAGAACGACGCAAAGAGCACATACAATTGCATTAGATAAAAACACCAAAAAAATGAGTCGAACAAAAATAATGATTTTATTCGAATGGAAACAAGATATGAGATCTCAAATAGATAAAAGAGTACAAAGGGGCAAAACATAGTATAAAAATACAATTACGGAAAATAGGAGGTACAGCAGTTGACGTCCTCCGTCGTCAATGCCGCGAGGCTCGCCGCCTCAATCCGAGCATTCGTGGCACCGGAGCCCAAATAAGAGAAAAAGCTCCCTTCATCGCTGAGCTCAAGGGCTTCGTCGTCGAGCTCCAAATGCCAAGCTCCTGGCCCCGACGAGCTTCGAATCCATAGCCGACCTCGACTCCAAGCCTCGTCGTCGAGCTCCAACTTCACGCTACCGAGCTCGACCCTACCGTGCTCACACCTTCGTCGAGTTCCTCCATCGCCGAGCTCCACTCGTCGAGTTCCTTCTCCGAACGTCGACCTCCTTCATCGAGCTCCCCTTCCTCGTTGAGCTCTTCCAATCGCCGCAGTCCGAGCACTGAGCTTCGAACCCATCACCGAGCTCCAACCTCTCATCGCCGAACCTCTTCACGAGCTCCGAACCCATCGCGAAGCTTCGTCGAACTCCTCCCTCATTGCCAAGCTCAACTGTCGAGCTCCACCAAAGCCTCAACGAGCCCCTCTCCTCGCCACCAAGCTCCATGAATGCCTCGACCATGGCTTCGATGAAACAGAGGTTCAGCTCGGGGAAGTTTCGTCGATGTTTAGTCGATGTGTATCTTGGTGTTTCCGTTCTGTTGTGTTCTCATTATGCAGGTAATGTAAGATAATTTTACAAAGTCAACTACCTGGCCAAATTTTGTTAATTCATAGATCAATTTATTAAATTCCAAGAACACTCAAACGCGCTTTAGGATGGTGCTGCCAGCTTCTTGGTAGATCCGCACCTCGTGGAAGTTTGCTGGTAAGACTATGTCGTAATTGTTCATAACAAGAATCGAAAAGAACACTACAAGAAGATGTTTATATATGAAAAAAAAGCTATCCTTATTATATACAAAAGTATCGGTGTAACTAGATCTTTACACTGCCTTCTCTCCCTTTGCTGTACATGTAATTTATAATTTTTAGTCTTTGTCTCTAAATAGATATTTGTCTCCTTTGCTACTAATTTTTACATGCAATCCTCCCTCTTTATTCATGTCTTCATATGTACATATGCACATATAATACACACCATATACACAAATATATACATGACCAACACCCACCAAGTTTGGAAATTTAAGAACAAGATCTGATCAACAAGTTGTATAGATTCCTCTTCACAAAGCTGCCCAAGTAGTTCAACCCAAGACCACTCTCCTCATGTACCGGCCGCAGTTTCTGGCTGATTTCCAATTTCTGTTCTCCCACCACCTTGATCCGATCTGCTCCAATTCTCTCAATCACATTATCAATAGTTTTAAAATCGACTGAATTCCCAGCAACATCAGAGACATAGAATGTGCTGACAGCCTTTGAACCCTTGGTTGAGATCTCCGCCTTCCTCACTGTGAGTCCGTTTTCTCGGAAAGTCCGTGTTACTTGGGCTATCAATCCTTGTTGGTCTGTCATGCATAGATCCAATCTCACCCCCTAGATCAAAAGACAAAAACATTAATTTGTTATATAATTCATTGAATGCTACTAGAAATTGAGAGGAGTCGATATCAGGATTAGGGCTGCAAACGAATCGAGCTATTCGGCTCGAGCTCGGTCAAAGCTCAGTCAAAGCTTAATGAGCCGAGCTCGAGTTTGGGTTTTTTTTTTAATTTTAGGCTAAGCTCGTGAGCTATTTGGCTCGAATTAAAGCTCGGCTCGAGCTCAAAACTGAGCTTGATTCCTTAACGAGCCGAGCTCGAGCGTGAAGATATTCGACTCGGCTCGGCTTGATTGCAGCCCTAATCAGGGTGTGCTTGGTGTGGATATAAGTGCAGGTGAAACTTTAAATTCCTCCGCATTGTTTGGTGAAAAAAAAAAAGGGTTTATTTTAGTAATTGAATCAAAAAGTTTGCCGTGAAGTTTAAACATTCACATTTGCATCCAAACCAAACACATGTTGAAATGTAGCGCAGTTTTCAACAACACACCCTTAAATTAAGATGTATATGTTCACCTCAGATCCTCGTCGTTCAATTGCAGCCTGTAAGCATAGAATCACACGTTGCCGCTCTGCTTCAGAGCTGATGGGGGTTGCATCCAAATGTCGAACGTAGAACTCTAGATGAGCATGGCCTAGATTTGTATCTACAGTGCCATGAAACACTACATACTCCATATCAGTGAGCGTGCACACTATATCAAACAGGAGCTTCGCTCGAACTGGGCACTTTACACTAATAACGGAGTAACCCCTCCAGTTCTGAACTGAAACCAAAGGTTGGGATGAAGATGAAGATGAAGATGTTGATGTTGATGATCTTAGCTCATAACCGCAATCAACAAACATCAACTGATGAAGTCGTCGATCCACGTGTAAGCCTGTTGTTGCTGATGAGGAGACGGCCATTGTCGCTACTCCCATGACGTCGTCGCGATCACTATTGAGAATGTTTTGAAGGCTAGTGGTGATCAGGTCAATCTTGTGGGAATCTTGAACAGGTGAACCGTATTCCACGTCTTTGATGAACATCACGGATGCAATCCGATTGTTGTGAGTCCAGACCTTGGCTTCAACAACGCTGCATGAGAGATCAGAAAGAACAGCGAAGACTTCAGAGAGGATGCCTGGCCTATCAGCGCCACTGAGCTCCAAGGTGGTGGTCAGGAGAGGGTGGACAGTAGATTCTTTACTCTCGAAGTCATCGTCGGATTTGAGAGAGTGCTCGATGTAGGAGGATATGACACTGTTGTCGGTGAGTTTGCGGCCGTAGCGATCAGTCACGTGGAAGACGTCCATGAACCATTGGCCATCAGATGAGATGTAGGCTTTTCGGACTGAGAGGTTGAGATCAGCAAGGACTTGTACTGCTTCTAACAAGCTCTCGTGTTTACCGCGACTTATGCTGTCCACTTTCACCAAGGTGGCAGTCCCACACACCGCGTTGTCGATCACAACTCTGTCCACAACAAAATAACAATTAGAATAATTAAGAACAAAAGAAGGCCAGGTTCTGAACTTCAGACGTCTTCTTGCATGCCCCACTTACTCTTATACTATGGCAACACTTACCGAGGGGTGTTCATACGGATGACGAGCTTCTCGTATTCATTCAAAGCAGCAGGCCACTCCATATGTATCATGTCCCTCCGTTTCTCAACTTTCTACAATCCACTTTCTCTCTTTGTTCAAACTCTTGTTACCACTTGAATGCCATTTGCTGATGGCTTTATATATAACTTGAGAAACCAACAAAATTGTGAGCTGTAACAAAAACCGAACAAAAGAATTTGAAGAACCCAATAATGCCTTGGAGTTGGAGATCGAGCAGCTCTCTCTCTCCCCCTCTCTCTCTCTCTCCTGCCTTGTTTCAATCGCCTCTATATTAACTCTCCATTTGGCAGGTATTGAAGTATGTTCTTTTCTTTTATTTTGATGAATCGGATAGAGTCTTACGACTCCAGCCACCAAAAAATAATATATTGAAACAATAAGAAGTAATTTTACAAGCCGTAAAACGAAATAACACTCAATGAATACATCAGCACTACAGAAATAAGAAAAACTCCTAGCAAAAGCGAACAACATCAAGACTGGGGGGCGCTCGAAGCTGAGGCATCACCGAGCAGGCATGGATCCAGCATCCGCGAGAAACACCCAATGAAGAAAACGGGACCCCAACACCTGAAAGCTGAACGAGCGACACCCACCCATCGCCCACTCCCACGATGGCTGCTACGCATTAACAAGACCAAAGACAGAGCAACCAACCAGCTCTTCCAGACCCAAACAGGGAACAAGAAGCAGAAAATAAAGCACCAAACTGTACTACAAGGAGAAGAGAAATAGAACAGAATAATGATGAAAACCCAATAGCTAGGTGGTGATGGATCCAGTAATAAACCAGGACCCAAAAATGGTAAGTGATAAAGCAGCTGGATGATAAAACAATCCAAAAGAGAGCTCAAAATAAAAGCAAGAACACCGATCAAAAGTCATCGGGGGACATACAGTAGCGTCCATCATAAGAAAAGCCATAAAAACTAAGCCTCCAACATACTAACACGATCGGAGGCAGGGCAGGCAATAAATAAACACAAATAAAGCCAGCACAAAGCTTAAAGCAACATAAACATGAGTCCCCAAGAGTCCAGTTGCTAAACACCCAACCACAGATAATTACATAGGTGAGACCCGCCCAAAATGAGATGACGGAAATAAAGAGAAGATGCACCTAACATAAGTTGCTGCTGATACAAACGCAGCATACAAAATAAACATAATCCATCAGCCACCAAAAGAAGAAGGGCTATTCAAGTACTACCAGTACAAGCAAAAAAAGGCAAAAGCTCGGACGAGATCAAGAGCACAGTTCACAGCTAGGTAGTGCTGGTAGCCGCATCAAGTGCGGAAGATTTATCCTGCCAAGAAAAAAAGAAAGTAGAAGAGCTTGATTATAAAAATAAGCAAAGCAAAACCATCAAATTAAAATGCATGAAGGGAACGTAGACAGTGATAAGCATTTTCTATAAAATGAGAAAAAGAAGTGGATTTGTCCTTAGGATCCAATACCGAAGACCAAAGTTTGAATAGGAATAAGAACTCATCGATCAGCGCAGATAAAGAGGATCTGCGATTCTGAAATAATCTACTATTCCTCTCCTTCCAAATAATCCAAATAATGGTATGAACCGACAAAATTCAAGCGTTATGGAACGATGAATTCGAAGATTTGGTGGACCAAACGGAAGCTAAATCTAGAGGAATAGAGACTGTGCCCCACGCCAGAGTACAAATCTTCCATAAAGAAATCACAGAGGGGCATTGGATGAAAAGATGATTAACATCTTCCACGTGCTGATCGCACATAACGCAGAGCTGACCCCAGGCTAAATTTCTTTTGTTCAAAACTTCGACTGTAAGAAGTTTGTTATTAAAAGCAAGCCAGGAAGTGATCTTAACCTTAAGAGGAGCCCAGGAATCCCAAAAATATTTGGCAATCGAAGATTTCACTCCTCTCGAGTTGAGGAAACAATAAAAAGATTTAACAGAAAACAATCCATTCGGCGACCAACGCCAACTGATACCCTTGGATAATCTCCATACATAGCTATCAAGATATGAAATGAGGTAATCAAAGACCTCAGTCAACGATGGGGAAAGATCGTTCGTGAATGGTATAAACCAATAGCGAGTGTCACCAATTAAGGTGAATGAGTCCGCTATAGTAGCCGTAGGGTAGGCTAACAGTCGAAAAAGGGATGGAAAGGCCGTTGCAAGCGAGGTGTTGCCAATCCATAGATCAGTCCACAGTTTGGCTCTCGATCCATCATAGCAAGAATGATAGATACCACACTGAAAAGCAGCAGAGGCCTTCCAAATACCTTTCCAAAAAGGTGAGGCAAAGCGATGAGTCGCCTCAGGAAACTCCCACCAATTATGAGATGCGGAACGGTAATCTCTAATGCATCAAACTCATGGCAAATGATCAGAATTATGTAGTTTCCATAACCATTTACCTAAGAGAGCAATGTTATGGTGACGAATGTCCAGAACACCAAGTCCCCCTTCTTCCTTGGAGGTACAAATCAGTTTCCACTGACATAGATGGGAACCTGGTTTAAAGGCTGAGGAACCATTCCAGAAGAAATTACTTCTAATTTGATCAATTCTTTTTATAACCCAGGAAGGTAATAGATAGAAAGACATAAGATAAAGGGGCATGGCTGAAATCACAGAATTAATAAGAGTCAGCCTGCCACCTCTAGACATAAGCTTGCTCGACCAACCGTTGAGCCTGGCTTCCACTCTATCAATAAGAGGGAACCAATCCGATCTATGCAGGCTTACCCCGGCGAAGGGGAATACCTAAATAGGTGATAGGGAAAGAGGCGACGGGGCAGTTAAAAAAATTGGAAACCTCTTGCTGGCGATTGGGAGTTCCTCCCAACCAAAGAACAGAGGATTTTTGAAAGTTAATCGATAAACCGGACGCCATTTCAAAGCAGTAAAGGAGTAGTTTAAGTTTACGAAGAGAGTGTAAATTCGGTTTGGAGAAGATAATTGTGTCATCAGCATATTGGAGGTTGAGTACTCCCTCGAAAACGGGGGAACTGCCAAGACCCTCTATCATATTCAAGTTCCAAGCATTACGCAGGAGTTTGCTGAAAACGTCTGCAACTAGGGAAAAAAGCAGCGAAGATAGAGAGTCTCCTTGGCGGAGGCTGTGACGCCCCGAATTTTAAATATAAGGATAAATTCGATATTTCACAGGATCTTTACTTCACTTCGTACAATTTTACAAGGAATTTAAAAATTTTCATTCACAATACATCAAAGTTTCTTTACACTAGGTTTTTACACAGCGGAAGACTAAAAGATTACAACAATGAAATACAACTTGTATAACTTTAACATCATTTGCAACATCTTTAACTTCTAAACAGCAACAGCATATCCACTTTATAACTCCATGAATAGTCCATTACCTGCATGTCAATCTGTGGGTGTAACGCTCCGAATCCCAAATACACTGAATTCGAGATATTCTACAGGATCTTTTCACTTTCTTTAGTAAAATTTTACAGGGAAATTTAAACTTTTCATCTTACATCAGAGTTTACATCAATATTACACTTTTTTTTTGCACAGCGGAAGTAAAATACAACAATTAAGTAAATGTACAACAACATGGTACAATCTTTAAGCATCCATTCCTCTTTAACATGTCATTTACCTGCATATAAGACTGTGGGTACGTCAGTTTATTCAACCGATGAACATTATACACGACCATCCTCTCTATGCCGGAAATAGTATAACTTAACTTTCCATATTTAGCAAACACAAACTTGTCACATTTCAAACTAAAGGGACTACCCTATTGATGTCGTGTTGTGATTGTGCACTTAATCCTTAATGCAGTTATTTATGTTACATGACACTAATGCGCACTTGTTCGGATTCTATGCATCCCATACTACATAGGTCCGAGGGCAAGCCCTTAATCGTTCTTCATCTTTGTAGGGTTCAATCCCTCGTCATGACTTAATCTACTATTGTAACTACGGTAGTGTCTTAGATGATCTATGAGTGCAAGCACGTGTACAGAAACTGGAGGGGAATCCCACGTCATGTCACGACTCATCGTGAAGAACCTATGGACAATTCAGCCTCCTTCATGGCACACGATCCTCATGCAGTCACCAAACATCGCACAAGTGTCACCACAGGGACGGTACCCTGGAACAGTATCCACGTCATGTCACGACGCATCGTGAAGAACCTGTGAAATACTCTCTGCCGCCACGGCACCCTGGAGCCGTATCCACGTCATGTCACGACTCATCGTGAAGAACCTGTGAAATACCATCCGCCGCAAATCCGATGGCTCTCACTCGTGTTTTTCTCCTACTTTCATCACATCTCCACTATGTACTAATCCTTAGTTTTATTAAAAATCATGAACAAAAATTTAATCTCTAGAGTTAGCCTCTCCACTAAACCGGACTTATTCCTTCATTTCAACATGACCAACCTTGGTCTAATTTTATTTCATTTCTCAATGCCGGGGGAGACTTAGCTACTCTATTTCAATTTTCATTTCACAATCTTCAACTCATAAATTTTCCATGTCGAGTTCTCATACTCACATGTATATTCTCTTTTCATTTCATGACTTCTAATTTTGTTCACAAGTCCATAATTGTACATAAATTTGCATATACTTTATCAATTATCACATCATATCAATTTCACATTTCTAAACAATGTGCATACATCAATTGTTCTACGATGAGAAATAAATTGCATCATGTTGCACAACCAAATTTCTTTTGTCAAATCAACTCTTAATTTTTCAATTCACTTATTCCTTCAAGTTATAATTTTTAGGAGAATAACCATATTTCTTTCATATTTTTTGGACACTTAAAAACCCAAAAAAAAATAATTTTTCCAATCTTGCTGATAGCAAGATTCAAACCCAGCACGCCACCGACAAAGCCCAAGGCTCAGACCACTAGGCCGGTTTGTGCCACAGTATAAAACACGACTGAGAGCTATAAATGCTCTCGGTCCGCTGATGAATTGTTTTTAAAAAGAAACCAAACAAAATATGGTTGATCATGGGGTTCGAACTAGTCACGGCAGAGAACCCAATGCAACACAGTGACCACTTGAGCTACATGCTCAGGTTGTTACAGTGTGCGTTAAACTCCTTTTGGACCAATTCTCACTGTTATAAAAAATGTTTCGATGTTCAACTAAACTTTGTTTCTTATTGCTTTTGTAAAAATTACTGAAAAACTCCAGATCAACTTTCATTCACATGATTTTCATATCAGTATGATTAAAATAATTTTTGTACTAATAAAAATATATTTTTCATACAAATCATTGAATTATTCATTAAAACTACTATATTTTTCATTTTCGACATTGATTAACAATTGGTCTTCTAGTCCTTTTATTCACAATTTTCTTATATTAATCTACTGTTATTAATCCTTTATTCAACAAACACATATATTTTGAATTTATCCATTCCCACAATAGTTCAAAAGGTCTCTTCAAAACATACATTAGCATTAACAAGGTACTAATTTTTTACATATAATTTGTGATGGTGATAAATGTATTTTCTTTCATCCATCTATAATCATAATCAATTACACATGCAACATATAATTTTAACAATTAGAACTACATGCTAATTCCATGTCAACAATTCAATCAATTAGGGGTTATTTTCCAAATTTAAAGTGCATGCTCATTCATCAGTTTCGTACATCATGGTCTAATATAATACTAACACATTCCTAATTAGAAAATAGGGAGAGTTAGCCACAACTCAAATTAATACAAGAACCACATACAATTTAATCACAACATTTCAATCAATTCATAGACTAACTTCTCAATTAAAGTGTGTTCTTATTAGTATTTTTCATGCATCGTTTTGATAGTTAAATCTAGCATGGATCCCTATATTAGAAATATGAAAAGTTTACCCACCTTGTATGGAGAGAAATAAACACACAAAGCAACAAATCCTTGCGAATGAATGCACCTCCTCCTAGACGATGCGCGCACAAGCTCCACAATTACCACCACCGAATGTTTCTCCTTGTGATGGCCGGCCTCTCCTCCAAGCAATCCCACACAAACACTTACCTTTTTTTAACTCACACTATTATTAAAATAAGACTATAGTTTGGAAAGATATAATTGCATATGAATATAGCCATGAGAGGGGGGTATTTATACTAGAAAACAAGTGAAATGGATGGCTAGGATTGACTAGTTGGTTGTAGGATGGAGGGCCAAGATTAGAGTAGGAGTTATAAAAACTAACCACAACTATACAACCACCTCCATGAACACCATGACCATTTTTGAAAATCCCTCCAAAAAGATGCAAACCGGCCCCATGGAGAAAGTGTGCAAAGCACGTGTACGTGTAGTGCACGTGCATGCAACTAGGACCAAATTTGTACAATTTAATTTTGTACAAAAATAAAATAGTTTTAAAATAGTCTTCTACATGACAAGTTAAATAAAAATAGGTTAATTCATGGGCTTTAGTTTTGGTCCAAAATATTTTAAAAAATAAAATAAATAAAAATTCATTTTGGGCTTTAAGAAAAAGGGCTTTTCATTAAATTAAAATAAGGCTTTCTATTTATTTAAAGAAAGGCTTTTGTGCAAAATAATTTGAGAACACATTTAAATATTTATACACATCATAATAAAAATAATTATAAGATTTAATTCAACCAAAATATTGCACGTGCACACTACGTGCAAAATAAATAATTTTTCATTAATTGAAAAAATCAGGGTATTACAGTGGGCCCGTCAGTTATTTACAACTGACGAAATATTATACACGGCTATCCTCTCTATGCCGGGAATAGTATAACGATCTCATACTTTAACAAATCACAAAAAGATTGAATGAACAAGTAAAGTGTCAAAAGTGATTATTCTAAACATAAGTGTATGTCATGTCTTAATGCCTAATGCATACCATTCTACACTAGGATGACACTAATGCACACTTGTTCGGATTCTATGCATCCCATACTACATAGGTCCGAGGGCAAGTGCCTACGTTCTTCACAATACAGTGCTCGATCCCTCGCCATGAAAACTACCCGGTAGCAAAACAAAGTTCAGACTATTTCACGAATTTGAATCCCAGCCTTGGAGTCCACCGCCGGCTGTTATAACAGATTCCACATCGTGCGAATCGTCCCGTATGTGACCCTCTAGCCCAGTATATATATATATACATTGGAGACGGTAAACACAAAAGCTCATCCGTCCGACTACTCAAGATCTTGGAGTCCACCGCCGACCCGTCCTCATAGTCCCGGATTAAAATATAATAATTCGTCTCCCACAGGGCAACCTCAGTCCACCAACTGGGTCTATAGTCTTGGAGTCCACCGCCGACTATATAGAGCACCCCACTTACGTTTCACTAAGTTTACTACATCTTCACTTATGTGCCTAAATTTTCTTAAGTTCAAGACATAAATAATTTCCATTCAAAGAATTAGTTTTACCTCCTACCGGACTTAATCAACAAATACGAGATAGCTCCATGGCCATATCTCCAAATCATATCTCAAATCTTTTCTTTCAATAATGCCGGTATCGAGGTCTTATTAACTCTAAGTCATAAACTTTCCTGTACAAGAAACATGGATACATATACCCTTTAATAATCATGTTTTAAGCCTAGGCGATTTCATCTTTCAATTCATTCACAAAATTCATAGTCTTGTCATCATTCATGATCTAGTCATTTATTCAAGATCAAAAAGTAATTCTTTTCATATATACAATTTCTATCAAATGAATATTTATCAACAAATTCACACTCTTACAATATTTCAACTTACTTCAAAACATTCTTTAAATAAATAGGAGTATAATTCTCTTCAAGAAAAAAAATCGCTTCATAAACTAATACTTTACTCTTCTTAATAAAAGAAAGATTTATAATAGATTTTTAAGTTCACACTATTCATCTTTCTATCTCAATTGTATCTCAAATACACTTGAAAGATTTTGCAACTCTTTTTAATAAACTCTATTTCATTTTATAGAATTTCTATCATTTTCTCCAAATTATATTCCCCAAAAGTCCTTTCAAAATATTAAAGATACAGTATGAAAAAAATTCCCAAACATATAGTATCCTGTAGCAATCAGATTTCTTAAACACCCAAAAAACAAAAGTGGGCTGCTGGGTTTCGAAACCATATACCCCAACGTCAGCTACAGTAAAACACCCAAGGTACGTAAACCACAAAGTCCATGTGGACTTATTGTCAAGAAGCCAAACCGAAAATATCCGATACTGACTCTCGAGATTCGGAAATATTTAAACAAAACAAAACAAAAAAAATGGGTTTTAGCAAGTTTTGAACCCAAGACCTCCTGCACACTACAGTAAATTATGGTGCACCCACTAGCCAATAAATCCAAGTGAGATTTCTGATTGGGAAACACACTGATGTAGTTTTGTTCAATTTTCTATAATTCAATTATTTTCACTCACTCGATTTTTCATTCGATCTAATGTTTCACTAGACTACAATTATTTTATCCAACTGAGTTTTACTTTCTAATAGTAACTCACAATTTAATGATTGATATTTTAGACAATGCATCTATATTTTAAATTTTCTCTTTCTCTTTAATGAAAATAAAAGATCCTATGAATTAACAGTACAATTTCATAACCAAATGTATATCTATCAAAATCAAAATAAGACCAAATAGTCTATAAAATACAATTATATAGACCACTTATAACGTACATATGATATTTGAGCAAGTATCATAGGGTACAACAACATCAGAGAATAATTTATAGGCTCACTTAAACTACTATTGACCGATGTGTAGTATCATAAGCAAATAATTTTAATAATTCGGTACGCGAATCATAACCATGTCTGTAACAAAATCACTTAATATGAGAAGACTTTTATTATGTATATAGAAAGCCACTAAGCCCATATTCATGATTATGTACATAGTGCTCTGGGACAACAACATGATTATTGATATTTTAACTATATTATTTTGCTTATAAGTTGTAATCATAATACATGCATTTATGGCCATACTCATTATCTCTTTATTTTAATCAACCAAATGAAATTATGAGCACCAAAATACAATTTTTTTGACAAAAAAAATATTTGCTTATCAAAAAGGAAAACTCAACAATCGTTCACATAATTAAAAAAAATCTCTACATTCAAGTAGACTAGTTTTTGACAAACTAATCAATTATTCTTTTCTCACTACCATAGCACAGATCATATAAGAAATCTCATACTACTCATTATTTATTTCTTAGCATACATTATTCTAAAATTAGAAAGTATAGGATCACCCACCTTGATTGAAGCTTGAACGATTGAAAGAATGATCACCACTTCTAGCTTCAAGGATTCCTAGCTCTTCTCCTCCTAGCAATGGCCTCCAAGCACAAAACTCTCTTCTCTCTTTCTTTTTCTTACTCTTATTCTTTCTTCTTACTTATTCTTATTTATTTTTTTTTGGTGTAGACAAAAGAGAAGAGGATGGGGCTATTTATAGGATTTTGCTAGGGTTCAAATTACAAAATTACACACCTAATAAATTACTAAAATTAATTCTCACCTCTTCACTTTCTTAACCTCCCTAACTCCTAACTCTTCATCTTCCCACTCTTCAAAACTCAACTCCCATCCTAATTAAACCTCCCAAATTATTACTCCTCCTAATTTAATCCTACTCTTCAATGCTCACAATCATTTCCTCCTTCCTCTGTGCTAAACCGGCTATTTCAAGCACCGCACAACAGCAAAGTTGCTGTTGCTTACCGTGGGCCCCCTCCCACTAGTGTTATATCATCCATGGCTATTTAGCTTGGTCAAAGCCAAACAAAGCACAGCACATATGTGCTTGCAATCGTGGGAACCCCATGCTTCAATCCACATTTATTCACCATTTCTTCAAATTCAAACAAGCCAGTCAACCTATATATCATATATATATATACATTATCTATATGTATTATGTACACTATCTATACATATTAGTAGGGTAGTTTATCAACATTTAAAAATACATCATGCACAAATAAAATTTCACTTCAAAAATTTATTTTGAAAACAGATACGCCCAAACACGCGCACCGGAATACGTGCGTTGCACGTAAAATTTTGAAATGCGAAAAATCGATTTTATCAACGGAAAATTATTAAAATATAATCAAAACAATATGAGAAAATCATATTTACCAATTTTATATATTTCATGATGAAATCACTGCACGTAGAAAACACGTGCATTGTACGTGCAGAAAATCAAAAAAATGCATTTTAATCAAAACAAGGGGAAAATAAATTTTCATTTTATAAAATAGATTTAAATACATAAAAATAAATAATTTAAACCTATAGAAAATATTGTACGTAGTGGTGGAAACACGTGCATCAAAACACGTAAAAAACACGTAAATCCCGGGGATTGAAATATTATATTTTAGTTGACTGAAATCAATACGGAAAATGTATAAATAGTACGAATCCAAAATATGTAGTGAAACACATTACAAAATATACGTGCGTAACACCCAGGGACAAAATTGTAATTTCCAATTTTGCGGGGTGTTATAGAGGCCACATCTGATTTTGAATTTGTGACCTTCCGAGCCATTGATGAATAAAGACGAAGTCCCAGAAAAAAGGCTGGATTTAATCCGAGCAATCCATTTGGGACCGAAACCCTGATGAACGAGAATATCTAGGAGGAAATCCCAGTTAACATTGTCGTATGCTTTTTGAAAATCGAGCTTTAGAAGAATACCTTCCGATTGAGTTCTATGACAGTGAGAGATGATTTCCTGGGCAGAAGCAACACTGTCAAGAATGAAACGATCTTTGATGAAACCAGATTGGGCTGAGTCGATCAAGGGGGAGATAATCGCGCTCAGTCGAGCGGAAAGGACTTTCATAATGATTTTGAAGGAGGTGTTGATAAGACTAATATGTCTAAATTCAGAAACAAGGTGTGCTCCCGCTACTTTGGGGATGAGCACAATGTGAGCGTAGTTTATACGATCAAAGGAAAAGTTCCCTTAATGAAGATCTTGAAACATCTTAAGAAGGTCTGCCTTAAGCAGATCCCAGAATTTCTGGAAAAAGAAAGCAGGGAAATCGTCGGGCCCAGGCGCCGAATCACATTTTAAAGCGAAAACCACCGATTTGATCATGTCAAGAGAGAAGGGAGCCTCGAGCGAGGAAAGATCGTGATCTTGGATGCCATAAAGCTGAGCCCAATCGAGCTTGATTGAGCGATGTTTCTTTGTACCTATAAGATTTTTGTAGAAAGAAAGGAATTCCCGATGAATAGAATCATCGGAGGTAAGATCCACTCCCTGAGCAGAAATAGAAGAAATACGGTTGCATCGTTGTCTATGTGAAGCAAAGTTATGAAAGAAAGCAGTGTTCGCGTCTCCCTCCTTCATCCAATTGAACTGAGCTCTTTGAGCCCATTTAATATGGTCTAGATGTGTAACACCCCAATTATATTTTTTTTATGTTAAAATGCATTTTTCGATTTTTGCACGTATGGTGCACGTGCAAATTTTTATTCTCATTTTGCTACTCTCATTTCACTATGCATTGGTTTTATTTAGCCTTTCTTTTGATCTATGGGCCTATAAACTAAAATGTAGCCCATTAAGAAAGGAGTCCACTAGATAATTAAAATTAATTAATTAGTAATGGGTCCATGTAGCAAGCCCATTATTAAAATCACATTTTTAGGTTGAACATAAACTAATACAAGACAAGTCACATTTTTTTTGTACACATTTAGAATTATAACAAGTTGTATTTAATATGTATGTGTGCTTGTACATTTGTACACTTTGTTGACCGGTTTGATCATGGAGGGGGGGAGGGGGGGGGCGGTTTTCATGAAGAGAGAAAGAGAGAGATTTAATGAGAAGAATTAAGGTTTGAAGAGTGGGGAGGTGGAGAGTTGTAGGTTTTAGGAGTTTAGAATTGGAAGGGTTGTAAGAGTTAATTAGGAGAGTTATTAGGGGTGAATATATGCAAAATAAATCCTCCCAAAACCCTATAAATAGAGCCCTACTTTCTTTTCTCATTGCACCAAAAACATTATAGAAAGAAGAAAAAGAAATAAGTGTAAGAGAAAGAAAAGGAGGAAAAGGAAAAAAAAAAGAAAGAGAGTAAGAAGAAGAAGTGTTCTCTTGCTTGGAGCTTTTGCTAGGAGGAGAAGAGGACTAGGAGGTGCTTGTGAAGCTAGGAGCAAGAAGGAACCATTATCGTGTAGTTTTCAAGCTTCAATCAGGGTGGGTGCCTCCTACTTTCTAAATTTTTAATGTGCATGCTAATAAAAATGAATGAGTAGTTTATAAAATAGAATAACTATACTATGAATGTGGTGAATCATGCTATGTTGACAAATGGACTAATATTATGTTTGTGGGTGATCTCATTATTTTCTAATGTAGAACATTGTATGCTAAAAATAAGTAATATGAGAAGAATCTTGTTATGAATAGATAAAATTCATGTTAGTTTAAAGTGATGTTGTGGTTGATGTGATTACATAGAAAAAAGAAGTATACCATGCTAACTAAAGAAAAAGAATTACTTGATTGTTGTGAACCATGCTAATATGTTTGCTTAGTCTTGTGTTTACAATAGTGTTAACATATGAGAATAACTTTGATGTGAAATTTACAAATGAGAACCATGCTAATATAATAGATGCGAAAGTAGTCTTATTGTGACAAATACCGTGTTAATGAAAGAAATTAAATTCTTGTATAAACCATGTTGGTAAGTTGTAAAATTTTGTGCTTATAGTATTATTGACCATATTAGATTTTATAATAAAATAAAATGAAATTTCGTTAGTTTATAATATGTCGACATGTGTAGGTTCTATTTTTAAAAGAATGAGAACTATAGTGTGAAAGAGCAACTTTTATTTTCTTTATAAAATATAATTTATGTCAAATTGAGATTATAATCAAATAGGTATGGATACTAGTTTTCCTTTCCTTTGTAGGATTTAATTCTTAAAGGAAAAAAAAAATCTAAGTTTTGCAAAAGATGAGAAAAAGGATTTTTTTAAATAAGTGAAAAATAATATTTTAATGAACTGAAAATTTCATTTGTTACTATCTTTTTATCTAACATCTAGGAAAGGATTATTTCTAAATTTCTTTGAAAGAATTGATCTTTTGAGTAAACACATTTTATGGGAAAAGATATACTTTATGGATAGTTGAACAAAAATAACATTTGTACTTTTCTAAACAGAAATACACTAAGAGACTGTTCTTTTTCTCCTCTTATAAGAGATTTACCTCTTATAAGAGGTGGTCCACCTCTTACAAGAGTTTTTAAAGAGTTCTTTTTTTACCTCTTATAAGACATTTTCTTCAAAATGTCTTATAAGCCTAAAAGACTTCTAATAGCCTCTTTCAAATTCATATAAGACTTCTATTACTTAAAAAGTCCATATTACCCCCGAAATTAATGATTTCCCCATATATTTTCTTTCCCACAACACATCGTTGAACAATGTCTAATGTAGTACATGTACACTGTAACTACTATTGGAGAAAGAGGAAAGTTCAGTTCTGTAAATTTCCTCATCATTTCTTCTTTCTTTTTTACAATCTTAACTCGGAACTACTTCTAGTTTCAACAATTAAAAGCTTTACAATCTCTAATTATCCATTTGCTGTTGCTCCTTTTTTTAGAATAAATATGTGCATTTTTGTGCCCCTTTCAGGATTTGACAATCTAAAGTGGTCTCTGCGTTGCCCCTTTCAGGATTTTAATTATTTATTTTTTTGCAGAGAAATTTCTAGTTCTTATTTAAATATGAAGACTATCTAAATTATTTATTTTAATTATTTATTTTAATTGTGTTTGTTAATTTTGAAGTTTGTGGAAGTTTTGCATTGTGTGCTTAACTTGTGTTATGTGGATTTTTTTCGTTGAAAGAAGATTGAGGATCCATATTATGGATTATGACCAAATTTGTTGACTTTGTAAGAAGTGTGGTAGAATTAGCGATTTACTTAATTTTAGATATGAAATGTTGATATAAATTGAGAAATTATATAGTAAGGGCAAAAATGTCTAAAATATAGAAAAGACTCTTGTAAGAGGTGAAAAAAGAACAAAAATGTCTTATAAGAGGTTCTTATAAGAGGTTCTTATAAGAGGTTATTTTTATATAAAAAGAACACCTCAAACAGAGGGTCTTACAAGAGGCTCTTACTGTAAATCTCTTATAAGAGGTAACCTCTTATAAGAGGGAAAAAAAAGAACGGTGCCTAAGACTTACTGGTTAGCTAGAGGATATTTCTTATAGGAGATCTTGGGTTCAAAACTGGATAGTCACATTTATTTTATTTTTGAATGATTCCCGAACCCAAAACTAATACCTAAAGTGTTCGGCTTAGGAATTGGACATCAAAGTCCAATGGACTGATTGGTTAGGTGGTTCGGATTTGGCCTTTGACCGGGTTTGACCAGAGGGTGCCGGGTTCGAAACCTGATGGCACTACTTTATTTTTCTTTTTGAATTTTTTTTGGGACTTCTTAATGAGTTTAAATGCAAATTAAATTTGGAGAAAAATTCTAATACTCTTATAAAATGAAATAGAATATGGTAAAAATGGTTGTAGAATTTTTCAAGTATATTTAAGAAGTAAAAGAGATATTTGAAGAGAGGGTGCCGGGTTCGAAACCTGATGGCACTACTTTATTTTTCTTTTTGAATTTTTTTTTGGACTTCTTAATGAGTTTAAATGCAAATTAAATTTGGAGAAAAATTCTAATACTCTTATAAAATGAAATAGAATATGGTAAAAATGGTTGTAGAATTTTTCAAGTATATTTAAGAAGTAAAAGAGATATTTGAAGATAAAAATGAAATTTTGCTCTTAAGTTAATTATTTTAAGAATATGATTTTTTTAAAGGCTTTCATGTGAAAATTAGTTTCTCTTGTTGAGATTATGCAATTATGTTGAATGTGAAATTCTAGATTTCTATGTGTACTCAAATTGTTAATGAATTTAAATTAGATGAATACATGAATAGAATTCTTGTTGGAAAGAATTGAGAATAAGTGAATCATGAATAGAACATTGATTAAGTTGTGAGTTATTTTATCTTGAAGAGATTGTAGTTGATTAATTGGAGGGACTTCATGAGTTTAAAATTTGCTAATGAAATTGCTATTGTTGTTGATTCATGAATGAACTATAAGAGAATTACGATTGATGCTAAATGAGACATAGAACAAATTATGGACATGAATATAATAGGTTAAGACATGATTATTAGGGTGTACGTGTACCCATGTTTCTTGGACATGAAAGATTTATGATTTAGAATTAGTAAGACCTCGGTTACCGGTAATTTTGAAAGAAAGATTTTTGAGACTTGATTTAGAGATAATGCCATCGGGCGATCTCGCATTTTGTGAATAAATCCGGTATGAGGTAAAACTAATTCTAGGGTGATAACATATTCATGTCTTGAACTAAAAATAATTAGGCACTTAGGTGAAGATGTAATAGACTTGTGCAAACGTAAATGGGTGCTTCTATATAGTCGGCGGTGGATCTCCGTGGCTATAGACCCAGTTGGTGGACTGTGGTTGCTCCGTAGGAGATGGACTGTATTTTATCCGGGACTTAGGGTAGTCAGCGGATGTTTACCATACTCCAAAGAATATGTATATACCGGGGCTAGAGGGGCATTTATGGGATTATTCTCACGATATAATAGCCAGGGAGGCTGGGATCTGTTATTATAGCCAGGGAGGCTAGCCAGGGAGGCTGAGATCCGTATCTGTGAAATAACTCTAAAACTTGTTTTATTACTGGGTAGTCTCATGGCGAGGGATCGAACCCTTCAATGTGGAGTACGTAGGTGCTTGCCCTCGGACCTATGTAGTATGGGATGCATAGAATCCGAACAAGTGTGCATTAGTGTCATCCTAGTATAGAAATGTGTGCATTAGGCATTAAGGCATGACATACACTTATGTTTAGAATAATCACCTTTGACACTTTACTTGTTCATTCAATCTTTTTGTGAT
Organism: Hemerocallis citrina; assembly: GCA_017893485.1. NCBI lineage: Eukaryota > Viridiplantae > Streptophyta > Magnoliopsida > Asparagales > Asphodelaceae > Hemerocallis > Hemerocallis citrina. The sequence goes on along the minus strand of CM030358.1, from coordinate 157,102,261 downwards.
TTGTTAAAGTATGAGATCGTTATACTATTCCCGGCATAGAGAGGATAGCCGTGTATAACATTTCGTCAGTTGTAAGTAACTGACGAGCCCACAGATTAACATGCAGGTAAAGGACCATTCATGAAGCTATAAAGTGGATATGCTGATGCTGCTTTATTTTAAAGATGTTGTAAATGTTTTATTGTAAATTTCATTCTTCCGTTGTGTAAAACCAAGTTGTAATTGAACTCTGATGTATTATTGAAAAAGTTTTAAATTTTCTTGTAAAATTGTACGAAGTGAAGTAAAGATCCTGTGAAATCTCGAATTTATCCATATTTGAAATTCGGAGTGTTACAAGATGGAGGATATCTGCGTACTCTTGCTTGCAAGAACGACGTTCCGATCTAAAAGATTCCGATAAGGGACCCAATTCTTCCATCTTGTCGATGGAAGCAATGGATTGCAAAAGGAAGTCTTTGAGGAAGTTGGTGTTACGTTGCCTCTCATAACGCCAGATCTAGCAACCATGCCTGATGGCGTGCAACTTAAGAAGAATATTGCCCAGCCCAGATGAACCGGTAACTGAAGCTAGACATTCGGACACTAAACTGATGAAAAGCTGGTCTTGTAACCAAAATTTTTCAAAACGGAATTTGTGCTTGTAATTGAAACCGAAGTTGGAATAAAGTACAATTGGAACATGATCAGATGAGGGATTAGGAAGAGCCTGGACGAAAGATTGGTGAAAACGTGCCATCCAGTTCTGCGAGACCAAAAAGCGGTCAAGTTTAGCAAAAGTAGGGTGATTGCATTGGTTGGACCAAGTGAAGGATCTACCTGAAATCGGTAAGTCCGATAAGTGCTGGTCACGAATGCAATCATTAAAATGGCACGATTGGGAGATAGAAGATACTGAATTCGATCTCTCTGAATTAAAACGAGTAACGTTGAAATCCCCACAAATAATACAGAGATCTGTGGAATATTGCTGTAAAGATTGGAATTCATTCCAAAATAAATGGCGTCTATCTGAAGTAGACGGACCGTATACCGAAATAACGGTAAGCGAGCAATTGAAGAGGGTCCAATGGAGTTCGACGATTAAAAAGAAGTTCAGGCGTTGAACCGAGATTAGAGAGAATAGAGCCTCCTTGAATCCAAAAATGATCCCTCCTCTAGATCCAGTCGCATCCAGTGAAATCCATTTGGTAATCATGGACCCACCTAAGGAGCGAAAGATCACAGGGGAAGGGTCTTCCAACTTGGACTCTTGGATAGAGATAATGTCGCAACGCAAAGAGGAAATTAAATCAAAAATCGCCCTTTGCTTAGAAGGGCAGTGCAGACCACGGATGTTCCAAGAGACACTAATTATTAAAAAAGTATGTTCTTTTCAAAAATCATCCTTTGCTTAGAAGTATGTTCTTTTCGAAAAACCCAAAAAGAATCTGGACTATATTACATATAGTATACCCTTTTTTATACTCCATTATTCAACGGCTCAGAAAGCCAAGAGAGAAGGAAAGAGCTACAACATCAAAAGGAAAAGGAAAAAAATTTCTCATTAATGGCAAATGGGCATTTGGGCATGGTGAGCTGTTTTCTCTAAATTTTATACATGGTTTCCAATTTGAATGAAATTGGTATGTGGGTTTCGATTAGATTTGAGAATTGTAATTGGGTTTTTCAGTTTTGCACATTTTGATCTTGTTTTGATTATGGATGATTGCTTTGGGTGTAGGGCTGCAATCAAGCCGAGCCGAGCCGAATACCTTGAGGCTCGAGCTCGGCTCGTTTACGAAACGAGCTTACTTTCGAGCTCGAGCTCGATTCGAGCCGAGCTTTGATCTAGCTTTGACCGTATTCGAGCCGAATAGCTCGCGAGCTCAGCCTTAAAAAGAAAAAAAACCCAAGCTCGAGCTCGACTCGTTTACAAAACGAGTTTACTTTTGAGCTCGAGCTCGGTTTGAGCCGAGCTTTGACCGAGCTCGAGCCGAATAGCTCGCGAATAGCTTGATTGGTTGCAGCCCTACAAGTTGGGTGAGATGACTGAAAGTGGTAAATGGGTTTGTACTAGATTGGGATGATGTAATTGGGCTTTGACTTGATGACCTCTTGTTTGGGTTGATTTGTGTAATTGATACCTTATGCTACTGTGTTGGATATTGGAGCATCTGGGTTTTGAATAGATTGGCGAATTACATGTGGATTTGATGGTTTCTCATCTTTATTATGATTTGGGTAGCTATTCGGTTCATTATGTTAGCAACGTAGGCATGAATTTTTTGCCTGTGCAAGGCCACTTTTTGAAAAAAATTTGCCATTTTGAGCCACTTTCCAAACTATTATGCTATGAGGTTTGGTTTGTTGTTTTTGAAAACACATATTGAAAGCTGTTTTTTGAAAAACAATTTTTGAAAATAGTTTTTTGAAATAAAAGGCATTTGGTTAAAAAAAAATTATCCAAAATTTCATAAAAACAGTTTTTGGAGAATGAGAGTATAAAAGGCATTTGGTTATACAAAAAAATTCTCAAATTTTTAAAAAAACAGATTTTTGAAAATGAAAGTATAAAAGGTGTTTGCTTAAATCGATTTGCATTTGTTTTCTTCTGAAGATTTTTTTTACTGCAATTACAGAGCACAGTCCTACAAGTAGACCAGCAAGAAGATATCGTCTCTATTACACCCAACATGACTTATTACACCCAATATGACTTATATAACTCAATAAGTCACATAAACAGTCGAAGCGAAACAAATGAATTGAAGAGTTATTGTCAGAAGATCTGTGCAAAATCAAAGCTACTATGACTGTGGAATCACAACAAGGACTACAACATCTTCGTATCTCATTCCTTTCAAGAGATTTATTGCTGGAATGATTTTCTTTGTTTTTTGTTTTCTGAATCGGCATAAATTGTAAACAGCCATTTCGCAAAAGCAATTAGTGTATAAATACTTTAGTCTATTTTTTGGCTTTCTTGCTTTGTAGTCATCTGCTTTTATTTATAGCATTTACAATTTCATTGTGTGCTTCGTTTCGTTAACTTCTAATTTCCACATCTAATTTCCAGATGGCCTGATCTAATTTCCAGATGGCCCGATCAGGTCTTCTTTGCATTCAAAAGAGGCAAAAAACTTTTCCAAACCATATCATGAAATGATTGATTGGTTGCTCATATCCTGAAAAATGAAAATGACATGTAACTTCAGTTTATTCAAACTCGAAGCACAAACCGTGTGGCTTGAATTGGGATTGAGTCATGCCAACTGCAATTTGTCCATGAGGTTCTTCAACCTAGCATTGGATCCCCACTACTTTTTTTGCCCAAATATACATCTTTCACTGCAAAACTGGACAAGAAACACCTTTCATTACAAAAAGTGGACATAATTCTGTCATTGCAAATCTGGACAAAACACATCTTCATTGCAAAACTGGACAAATGCAACATGCAGTATTGCATGCAGCCCATTTAACTAATGTAGACTTACAAATACAGTTAGGGGCAAGGACTAGAAAAAGAAACCATTTCCCCCCTTTCTATTTTTTTCATACAAATACATGCTATAATGAAGAGACTACAGGAAAAACCAATGAAGATAACCTTGTGGTGTTGAAAATCACTCCTCCATTGAATCGCGCCTGCAATGAAACAAAAGCAGTGATCAACTGATTCAAATCCATGAGTTCTACAACTCTAGATAATGTCTGTAAATGTACAGATGATTGGTTGGACATGAAGAGAAGTTTCATCGAAGTACAAATGAATGGTTGGACATGTATAGAACTCTCCAACACTCGAGAGGATCCAAATCCAGTCAGAAATTTTCTCTTCAAGGTGTGTGAGAAGTTGATAATTTTTGTTGTGTACATAAAAACTTGAGCCCAAATGTAGAATACAAGACCTGTGGACTATGAAGATAGATGTATGTCTTCGCAGTCGCTGGATTATGATTTTCAGCACCTTTACTCCAATCATAGCAGACCTGTGTGGCATCACAACAGCAACTCAATTAATAGCCTTTATCTGGCAAATCATCAAGAAATGAATCATTTGCATTAATCAGTCAAAATAAATAATTTGTATGTATCTGCATTCTGTTAGAAGGAATGAAAACAACTTAACTGACTGAAGAGAAGCTTAACTGAATCTAATCAAATTATACTAAGAAATGCATATGAATATGGTTGAGTATTTCAACAATAAGAAGTGCAAATTACTATCGCACATATCTTGTCTCATTAGCCAAGGAAAATATAATAAATTATAGATACATATCATACTAAACAGTCCAACTGAACAATCTGAACTTGATAAATATATCAGTTTTCGTTGATACTTATGAAATAACAAACAAAAAAACTAGAGCTGACCCTAATGGAATTTGAACATTAAATGATAGGAATAAAGGATAAAAAACAAGAACACACCCATTCTACACAATAAGGAAATTTTACAAAGGAAGAAATCAACAGTTTAGTTAAATAGGATCAGAAGCCATCATCTCCAGATTCCTGAGAGCCACATGTACAAAATTTATTAGAAATTTGTATTTGGTTACTTGTATTTCACAAACTGATTTTGCCCAAGCATCAGAAGCCATCACAAGCATCAGAAGCCTTCACAGTTATAACATAGTATCAAGAAGGTAATTTTCTCAGAAACAAAATTATGTACTAATAAAAATCATAGTATAACATGATCCTTTGTATTCCCTTATAAAGAATGAGAAGCCATAAGAAGCCATGACAAACATCAGAAGGCATCAGAAGCCATTATCTGAAGGAATTTTTCACAGTAAGGAAATATGGACAGGAAAAAAATTTCAGTTTAGTTATATAGGATCAGAATACATCATCTCCAAATTCTTCAATGCACATGTGGATAGTGTATTAAAAATCCTTCTCTGTTTTTTCTAATAAAAAACTAGGAAATTTTGTGTTTGGTTACTTGTATTTCACAAACTGGTTTTGCCCAAGCATCAGAAGCCATCACAACCATCCCGTATAAAGCATCCCTTAATAACCCCTTATAAAGCGTCAGAAGGCATCAGAAGCCATCACAAGCATCTGAAACCATCACAAGCATCAGAAGCCTTCACAGTAATAGCATAGTAACAAGAAGGTAATTTTGACAGGTACAAAATTATTGGTTAATAAAAATCATAGTAAAACATAATCCTTTGTATTTCCTTATAAAGCATCAGAAGCCATCATTATCCATCACAAGCATTAGAAGCCATTATAGGATGAATATGGCTCACAAGAATGCAATTTGGAAAGCCAAAAATTATCGGTGTAGTTATATAGGATCAGAAGCCATCATCTCCAAATTCATCTGAGGCACATCCTTAATCCCTTAAATCTTCATCTTTTTTTATTCACATCATTCCCCATTTCTTCTAGATAGTGCTGCTATTGATAAAATATGCATTATATAGCTAACTAGTTAATCAGATTGTCAACATATGGGACTAACTTCCTATCCACACAGCTAGACATCCTGGACATTTGGTATTATCTGAAATATCAGCAATATTGATAGGAATATCAATACCCAATTGATACAAATCTTAAGCAAATTAAAATAAATGACCTAATTAATAAGTGAAGGATATCAATACCCAAATGCTTAACAATATCCCATTTGCCAAGCCTGTTAACCCGCAGCTCCACACCACTCTAACTCCTGCGATAAATTGTAACAACTGTAAATATGATATCATTGTTAAGATAAATCAGAGAGAGGAAAACAATACTGAATATTTAATTGAGAAATAACTGAGTACAATATCTCCTATATATAGGAGTGAACCAAAAACAAAATTAGCCCAATACCCAATGTGGGACTATAATATCTAACATCCCCTCTCAAACTCATGGTGGGTCGAACAGTGTGAGTTTGCCTACTAAATATCGAAATCTCTGAACAGTATGAGATTTGGTGAAGAAGTCTGCCGTCTGCTGTGATGAGGTAATAGAATGAAGAGAAATGGTCCCTACTTCAAAGCGCTCACGAACATAATGACAATCAATCTCTATATGCTTCGTTCGCTCATGGAAGACCGGGTTGTTTGCAATGTGTAGTGCACTCTGGTTATCATAATGAAGAGGAGTAGGTCCTGAAAGAGTGACACATATATCTGATAAAGCCAACGAACATGAACAATCTCTCTAGTAGTAGCTGCCATTGCTCTGTACTCAGCTTCGGTCGAAGAACATGCAACAACTGCATGTTTCTTACTTCACCACCAAGAAACAGACAGAAACCGGTGGTAGACCGTCAGGTAGTAGGATCACCTATCCAATCTGAATCAGAATATGCACTCAGATTGTTTAAACAAGTTGCACATATAATAGATTTACTATAATTATTTAACCAGAATATGCACATAATTTCTTAATTTTTAATGATGTTAAGATAAATCAGAGAGAAATGAAGACAATACTGAATATTGAATTGAGAAATAGTTGAGTACAATATCTCCTATATATAAGAGGAACCAAATACAAAACTATCCAACTACTCAATATGGGACTATAATCTTTAACACCCCCTTTCAAACTCACGATGGGTCAAACAATGTGAGTTTGCCGACTAAGTATCGGAATCTCTGAACAGTATGGGATTTGGTGAAGAAGTCTGCAGTCTGCTGGGAAGAGGTAACAGAATGGAAAGAGATGGTTCCTGCCTCAAAACGCTCACGAACATAATGACAATCAATCTCAATATGCTTCATTCGTTCATGAAAGACCGGGTTGCTTGCAATGTGCAATACACTCCGATTATCACGATAAAGTGGAGTAGCTCCTGTAAGAGTGACACCCATATCTGATAACAGCCAACGAACATGAACAATCTCTCTAATAGTAGCTGCCATTGCTCTGTACTCAGCCTCGGTGGAAGAACATGCAACAACTGCCTGTTTCTTGCTCCGCCATGAGATCAGTGAATCACCAAGAAATAGACATAAACCTGTGGTAGACCTTCTGGTAGTCGAATCACCTGCCCAATCTGAATCAGAATATGCACTGAGCTCTAGTTTGGATGTAGAAGGCATGAGTAATAAGCGAGTGATAGTGCCCCGAAGGTATCTGAGGATCCGAAGAAGAGCACCGTAGTGAACTGTTGTAGGAGCGGAAACAAACTGACTGACAATACTAACTGCATGAGCAATATCGGGTCTGGTCATGCATAAGTAGACAAGCTATCCAACAATCTGCCTATATCTAGTGGGATCAGGAAGGAGCTCATCATCTGTGGGACGAAGCTCCACATGAAGCTTTAAGGGTGTATCAGTTGATTGACTGTCAGAGAGACATGCGGCGGAAATAATATCTGATGTGTATTTCTGTTGAGAAATGAGTATCCCCTGAGATCCATGAACAATCTCTAAACCCAGAAAGTAACGTAGCTTACCAAGGTCTTTCATATGAAACTGCTGGTGAAGGTATTTCTGTGTAGATGCAATGCCGGTGGAGTCATCCCCAGTAATGATCATATCATCAACAACCGTTTTTTTCCATTTAGGCTTGTGTGGGGCCCTATAGTAAGTACCTCCTGAACTACATATAGTAATAGAATTACCCTCCCCTGCGGTGATGACCGCATAAACATAGAATGGTCCTGAGAACTCTGACTAAAACCAGCCTTGGTGATGACAAGGCGAAAACACTCAAACCAGGCTCGAGGGGCCTGCTTCAAACCATATATATCCCGACGCAGCCGGCAAACATGACGAGGATGAGTAAGGAGGTCAGGAGGAGGATCCATATAAACAACCTCAGATAATGTACCATGAAGAAAAGCATTCTTCACGTCCATCTGGTATAACGGCCATTGGCGGATGGCTGCAACAGCAAGAAAGGTGCGAACAGTAGTCATCAGTGCAACAGGAGCAAAGGTCTCATCATAGTCAATGCTATTCTCATGGAAGACCGGGTTGCTTGCAATGTGTAGTGCACTCCGGTTATCACAATGAAGAGGAGTAGGTCATTGTAACACCCGGTATATATATAATATTATATAGAGATATATAATAATAATAATATATATATATATATATATAGTATAATAAATAAAGAAAAAAAAGAATGGATGGCAGGTGACGTGGAGAAGGAATGGAAAGAAAGGAAGTGTATGAGATGGTTGACTAGGTTGACCCATATATGAATGAATGAATAAATGAAAGAAGGAATATGTGTATGGTTGACTAGGTTGACCATATAGAACAAATAAATGAAAGGAAAGTGAAGTGTGGGTGTATTTGACCGGTTGACCTATGGGGAATTTATTCCCATATTGGTGGTGACTAGGAGTAGGTGTAAGTATATATAGGATTGCCCATGATGAAGGGTTACCAACGATTAACCACCCTTTTGAGGCAGCCTGTGGTGGACGTGGCTAGTGTTTTGTGTCCGTTCTTTCGCGTGTGTGCACGTGTAGCCACGTGCGCAGATGAGCCGGGCTCGGGGCGTTACAAATGGTATCAGAGCCGACTTTCGACACCGAGTGTGTGCAAGATGTACACCTGAGAGGGAGCTAGGTTGGGACAGGTCACCCGGGTAGGGGACTGTACAACTAGCAGAATCAGGGTAATCCTCTCCACATCGGTTAGAAAGGGATTCTGGATCATGTTGTAAGTCCGGGTTCAGCGAGGACGCTGAATTATTAAGGAGGGGTGAATGTGAGACCCCGTATTTCTATATAGTATAATATACTAGTATGGTATATATATAGTATATACTAGTAGAAAGAAATAATGTATGGATGGTAGGTGATGACGTGTAAAGAAGGAAAGAAAACAAAAAAATGGAGTAGGCATTAAATGATGGCCTATGGATGATCCTATGGGATTGGATGGTGTGATGGACCTATAAGATTTCCTATGGGGCTTATAGAAAAAGGATTAAATGAATGAAAGTGTAGATGTGTGCTGGTTTGGATACTTTGACCGGTTGACCCATGGGGAATATATCCCATATCGGTGGTGACTAGGAGTAGGTGTAAGTATATATAGGATTGCCCATGATAAAGGGTTACCAACGGTTAACCACCCTTTTGAGGCAGCCTGTGGTGGGCGTGACTAGAGTTTTGTGTCCGTTCTTTCGCGTGCGCGCACGTGTAGCCACGTGCGCAGCTGAGTCGGGCTCAGGGCGTTACAATATATCCCATATCGGTGGTGTCTAGGAGTAGGTGTAAGTATATATAGGATTGCCCATGATAAAGGGTTACCAATGGTTAACCACGCTTTTGAGGCAGCCTGTGGTGGGCGTGGCTAGAGTTTTGTGTCCGTTCTTTCGCGTGCGCGCACGTGTAGCCACGTGCGCAGCTGAGCCGGGCTCGGGGCGTTACATTCCTGAAAGAGTGACACCCATATCTGATAAAAGCCAACGAACATGAACAATCTCTCTAGTAGTAGCTGTCATTGCTCTGTACTCAGCTTCAGTCGAAGAACATGCAACAACTGCATGTTTCTTACTTCGCCAGAGATCAACGAATCACAAAGAAATAGACAGGACCGGTGGTAGACCGTTTGGTAGTAGGATCACCTGCCCAATCTGAATCAGAATATACACTCAGCTCTAGTTTGGATGTAGCAGGCATAAATAATGAGCGAGTAATAGTACCCCGAAGATATCTGAGAATCTGAAGAAGAGCACCGTAGTGAACTGATGTAGGAGCAGAAACAAACTAACTGACAACAGTGACTGCGTGAGCAATATCGAGTTTGGTCATACATAAGTAGACAAGCTGTCCAACAATATGTATCTAGTGGGATCAGAAAGGAGCTCACCATCAGTGGGACGAAGCTTCACATGAAGCTCTAAGGGTGTATCGGTTGATCGCCTGTCAGAGAGGCATGCAGCAGAGATAATATCTGATGTGTATTTCTGTTGAGAAATGAGTATCCCCCGAGATCCATGAGCAATCTCTAAACCCAGAAAATAACGTAGTCTGCCAAGGTCTTTCATATGAAACTGTTGGTGAATGTATTTCTGGGTGGATGTAATGCCTGCAGAGTCATCCTCAGTAATGATCATATCATCAACATAGAGTAGTAGAAGTACCCTCCCTTGTGGTGATGACCGCATAAATATAGAATGGTCTTGAGAACTCTGACTAAAACCAGTCTTGGTGATGACAAGGCGAAAACACTCAAAGCAGGCTCGAGGTGCCTGCTTCAAACCATATATAGCCCGACGCAACCGGCAAACATGACGAGGATGAGTAGGGAGGTCGGGAGGAGGATCCATATAAACAACCTCAGATAAGATACCATGAAGAAAAGCATTCTTCACGTCCATCTGGTATAGCCACTACAAAATTGAACCCAACAAATCAAACCATAAAAAAAATCCACTTTGTACAGACGTGGATTACCCCCTCAATGAGCAAAATCATACCCTTGTAAGCTGGAAAAAATTGGGTCATACCTTGGTTTGAAGATGAGAGAAGTTGTCTCCACTAGATTCAAGCTGCAGACGACATTTTGCTCGACTACACCTTGCTCGACTACACCTTCTCTTGTAAGTAGATATCGTCTCACAAACCATCAACCCTAGATCGATGTAGGGGGAACCAAACCTGAAAAAGTCTAGGGCAATATGCTGTCACCGGTTGTCCGAATCTTATGGTGGAGTAGATTTTGTGAAGATTTTGTCAAGATTCGTGGATTTTGTGAAGGATTTTGGGTAGATTTGGAGAGAACGAGATGAGCATTGTTGTCGAGAAGGGAGAAGGACAGGTGCGTTGAAGGGAGTAAAGGAGAGGAGATGTTTTCGAAAAGAGCTTTTGGGAGTTTTCAGAAAACAAGTTTTAAAATGAGGTTTAGGCAAATTCGTTTGCAAAACCTATTTCTGAAATGAGAGTAACCAAACACGTTTTTCACTATTTTTTTTTATAAAACAGAAAATGAATTTTAAAACACTATCCAAACGCAGCATACCTGAAAAATAGAAATTTTTCGGGTAATTTTTCTCTTGTAGGCTATTCAGATGCCGACTATGCTGGGAGTTTGACTGATAGAAAAAGTACTAGCGGTACATGTCATTTCTTGAAAAATTGTCTTGTCTCATGGGAATCCAATAAACAAAATTTTTTAACCCTGTCCACTGCCAAAGCCGAATACATAGCTGCCGGATTTTGCTGTGCGCATGTATTATGGATGAAACATACATTAGAGGACTACAAGGAATTCTTTGATCGAATTCCTATTAAATGTGATAATACTAGCATTGTTCACATGACTAAGAATTCTGATCAACATGGTCGTACTAAACATATAGAAATTCGATATCACTTCATTAAAGATCATTTTCAAAAGGGAGATGTCATTCTTGAGTATGTTTCAACAGATACCCAACTTGCTGATATTTTTACCAAACCTTTAGATGAAAACATTTTCATTTTTTGAAAGATGAATTAAATGTTATTGATATTTCCACATAATTGGTTTTTCGGTCGACTATGCGGTCGACTGTCATCTTGCGAAGGTGTACAGTTGACCGGTCCCCATATGGGTTGTATTATGTATTAACATCTTCCATGAATGAATTTAGGGGGAGTATTAGATTTTGGGGGAGAAATTAAATCTCTTCTAATATATTTTGTTTTACACTTTTAAAAATTCTACGATATGTTCTGTCTTTGTCCACACCAAAAGAGGGAGATTGTTGACCTAAGTTTGGTATGCACAAAATGTATCATTTACTACTAATATCATTAGTTAAGATTTACAGGAAAAATAGGAAAATCAAAATCAAAATAAAAGATCCAAAAAGATTCAAAAACAAGCAAAAGAGGCATGGATAAGAAAAGATTGGAAAAATCAAGAAAGAGTGCTTCACATGAAACACGTGCTTCAAATAATCAAGAAAGCCAGAAAAATAAAGATTTACTTCTGTTTATATGAGGAGTATATATGTAAATAAGTATTGATTGATAAATTAGTTTTGGAAAGAATATAAAGTGAAATCGCTAAATAAAAGTCGAATCTGCACGATAGCGGTCGACCGCACGAAATGACAGTCGACTGCTCATCTCTGTGGAAAAGATGAGTCAGTCGACCGGTCATCGCTCGACTTACGAGTTAAAAGATGAACGGTCGACTGTCCATCATTGCGGTCGACCGTCCAAGTGCGGATCTGACTATTTCATAAATATCTTTTTATTTTCGGAAAGATACATTTCCCTACTCTATAAATTGAGGCAAATTCACAGTTTATTCTTCATCCCTTGCTATCATAACTCTTCTGAACTAATCATTCAATCAATACTCCGAGTGAGAAATTTTTATTATTTTATTCAGTCAAGGTATTTTCTAGATCTTGAGCATTTGTCTTTCTTTTCCACTTCGGTAAGTATTGCGAGACTTGTTGTAGAAGCTCTGCGGGTGTAATAAATCTCTCGGCCTAATTCCGAGAATTACTGTACAAGGGTTTAAAGTATAGTAAACGCTTGTGGCGGATAATTGCTACAAGTAGGTGGTGTGAACGTAGACCTGGGGGTCGAACCATGTTATATCGCTGTGTCTTGCTCGTTGCTCTGTTTGCTTTCTCTTACTCTATCCTTTTATTTTACGCATTTTATTTAAATTTGTAATTTCCACACAATCACCCCTTTCAGAGCCCTCCCCCCCCCCCCCCCAACCCACATTATCAAAATAGCAACAATGTGTTAGGAATTGTGGTATCAAATACACGTAGGCACTGAGTGCTTGAAGTTGGACAAGAAGAGAAGGAGATAAAGAAGCAAGAGAAGACAAGCAACGAGTAGAAGAATGCAGCCTAGAGGGTTGCGGTCGATCGACCTGGGGGTGCGGTCGACCGACCTAGTTTGCTGAGAGTTCTTCGAGTGTACAGGTCCAACAGAGGAGAGGACGATCGACCGACCTTGGGGGTGCAGTCGACCGATCAGCTTTCGTGTCTGGACTTACACATTGCAGTCGATCGACCATGGGGGTGCGGTCGACCGACATCGGCGGCTAATTGTTTTTGGGCTTACGAGTTTAAAGGCCCAATTGCTAGATTTGTGTTTATCTTTTAAGGTTTACTTGGGGGCTATATATATGGCTATAAACTCTAGGGTTTAGTTGATCTAATCCATAATTTGTGTAATCAAGAAGTGAGCCGTTATTATTGTTCAACTTCAAGAGGGGATTATGCCGAGTGTTTCAAAGGTGAGAGAGAGATTGGGAGTTGTAATCTCTTTGTAATCTTTGTATTTCTTGGGAAATAAGAAGTGTTGGTTATCTCTGCATATTGATTGTATTCTTGTGAGATCTTGCATATATTGTAGTGGCTTGTTCTTAGTTCATCTAAGTCTTGAGAGTTTCTATTGCTTGTGGTGTGTTTCCGCTATTAGCACTAAGAGTTGTGTGGTAGATTTCTCTGACAAGAGGTATTAGTGCAGTTGGTTCGAGATGGCTGATAACAAGATGAAGATCGAGAAATTTGATGGGAGTGACTTCACAATGTGAAAGATTCAGATGATAGCATGTCTTCGTCAAAAAGATCTTGATGGTCCGTTATTTGATGAGAAGCCGGAAGGTGCAGACAAGGATGCAAAGGTCTTGGCGGATTGGAATCTTTTAGATTAGAAGGCGCTAGGGCAGATTCAGTTGGGACTGAGTAAGAAGGCGTTATTTTATATCTCGAAGGCAAAGACCACAAAGGAGGTTATGGAGATTCTCACGGATATGTATGAGAAACCGTCGGCATCTAATCAAATTCTTCATCTGAAGAAATTGGTTAATATGAAGTTGAAGGAAGGGGGTTCAGTAGCAGAGCATGTGAACAATTACTATATGGTTTACAACCAGATGGAAGCTGCGGGTTTGAAGTTTTCAGAAAGGGGGCAGTCATTGTTACTTCTATCTACTTTACCTGATAGTTATGGTACGATGGAACAGACTATTACATGCACTATGACAGATTCGATGACTCTACAGAATGTGGTGAGTAGCATTCTAAACGAGGAGGTGAGAAGGGTGAGAAACGGGGGATATCTATCATCATCTTCTAGAGATTTCGGCATGTACGTTGAGAAGAGATGTGAGAGATCTAAGAGCAGTCGAAGAAGAAAGGATCAGAGTAGTTCATCTGAGAGTGGGTCTGATGACAACGATGGGGGACATGAGCCTGAGTGCTGGTATTGTCACAAGAAGGGTCACATGATGTGCAGTTGCAAGGCTTATATGAAGAAGAACCATAAGAAACCAAAGAAAGATAACCCAAAGGAATTTCAAGGAGGACTTGTTGAGGAGTTACGCTTATCAGCTCGGGAGGAGTTGGGCACTCAAGATTGGTGTATTGATTCGGGAGCTTCTTTTCATTGCACTCCTTGAAGAGAGGTATTTGATGACTACGAAGAGGGTTCTTTTGGAGTTGTGATCATAGAGAACGGTCACCGGTGTCCTGTACGTGGAGTCGGTACTGTTCGCTTGAACACCATTGATAATCAAAGTGTTGTCTTGCAGGAGACAAGACATGTTCCAGATTTGAAGAAAAATTTTATCTCGATTAGAAGGCTAGACAAGGAGGGGTTGTCTACTACAGTTGGTTGTGGGGAGTGGTGTATAGCTGCAGGTTCAAGGGTGATTGTAAAATGCTAGTGTGAGGGAACGATGTATTTGCTTAGAGACGTGAGGGGTGTTTCTCCTGTGGTTGACTCTCAGCCAGAATCGAGTAGTAGGTTGTGTGGGGTACAACCGAGTTCTTTCAGTTGTTGAGGGGATGTTACTAATTTAGTTGGAGCTGCTGATCATGGAAGTGATCCTAGAGGGCAAGACATTGCTGCGGTAAGGGTACTTTGCGAATTGGCAGTTGAAGCTTCAAGTCGCTTTTGTGTGATAGAGAGCACTAGTATCGATATGCAAGGTGATGTCGATGAGGGTAACCGAATTGGGACTATAGGGGTTGAACAGTCTGCAGAGTTTGTGGAGGTGTCGTCCACGATGGTTTCTAATATAGAGGGTGCATTGAGAGGCTTTAAACCATGTCCGGTGTTGATGGAGATTTTGTGAGTTGGAGAGTCTCATAACATGGAATCCGATACGGGAGATTGTTTCTCCGGTATTCGTGCTCTATGCGATTGGTGGAGCACATCCTTCATGAGGTAATGAGGGGTGGTGGTGCACTCCACGTGGTGGAGTGGTGGATGTGCTCTTCATGAGAGTGGGGAGTACTTGAGTCTTCCATGAAAGTGGGAGATTCATAGAGATAATGCGAGAGAAGATTGCAATAACTTTGAAGCGTGGTGTATTTAGTCCAAGTGGGAAATTGTTAGGAATTGTGGCCTCAAAGAGTACTTGAAGTTGGAGAAGAAGATGAGGAGACAAAGAAGCAAAAGAAGACAAGCAGCGAGTAGAAGAATGCAGCCTGGAGGGTTGCGGTCGACCGACCTAGTCTGATGAGAGTTCTTCGAGTGTACAGGTCCAACAGAGGAGAGGACGGTCGACCAACCTTGGGGGTGCAGTCGACCGGTCAGCTCTCGGGTCTGGACTTACACATTGCGGTCGACCGACCTTGGGGATGCGGTCGACCGACATCGGCGGCTGATTGTTTTTGGGCTTAGGAGTTTAAAGGCCCAATTGCTAGATTTGTGTTTATCTTTTAAGGTTTACTTGGGGGCTATATATATGGCTGTAAACTCTAGGGTTTAGTTGATCTAATCCATTATTTGTGTAATCAAGAGGTGAGCCGTTATCATTGTTCAACTTCAAGAGGGGATTGTTCTGAGTATTTCAAATGTGAGAGAGAGAGATTGAGAATTGTAATCTCTTTGTAATCTTTGTATTTCTTGGGGAATAAGAAGTATTGGTTATCTCTGCATATTGATTGTGTTCTTGTGAGATCTTGCATATATTGTGGTGGCTTGTTCTTGGTTCATCTAAGTCTTGGGAGTTTCTATTGCTTGTGGTGTGTTTCCACTATTAGCACTACGAGTTGTATGGTAGATTTCTCCAACACAATGCACTCCCCTTTACAAGATACATACCAATACAGTGCACAAAAGAGGTTACACAGAGCTGATCACATAAACTTCATACTACAGCCAAACATAACCATTCTCATCTATCAACTTCTAGTCTTCCCTTGCAAAATACTGCATCTAATGCCGATCCTGTCTTGACAAATGATCGCATGCAGTTGTTTGAACGGCCGTTCAAAATGGATATTCTCATTTGAGCATGTCAGGCTTGTAACCGCTATTGTAGCAGTTTTTGGTTTTGTAGTTCTCATCTTCGGACTACAGAGGATATTGTGCTTACATGGTGCTTGCAGTGACCCATTTTTGGCATCAATGAAAAATAATGTTGCAAAAGTAATTTCAGCTTCATATTTACAAATAACTTAGAAGGACATTAACATGTTTTTTTTATGTCTAGCAAATATAGAATTAGTTCCTGTTGCAATAAAAGATGTATATGCTTTTCTTTTGTTGTTACAATCAACGGAGGTCGTAGCTCGAAATTTTCTTAATCAAGTACTAAGAGCAACAGAAAATTTTGTTAAACTATCATATTCTATGGACATCCATATTTTTTTTATAACAAAGGTCTCAATTTTAAAAAAAATCAATCATATATATATATATATATATATATATATATATATATATATATATATATATACACACACACACACTAGGTTTGCCCGTTGACAAGTGCCTACGGCACGTCTTCGGAACGGTGCACCTTACTTGATCATATAAATAGTTTTGGAGATCCAGCAAATTAATTGAAGTAGCAAGCATATTATATGAGAAACTTTTGGGGATCCGGCAAAAAACATATTATATGATTTTTTTTTGATTTTTTTTGAATTATTTTTAAAGTTTTAAAAAATTTTGTTTTTTTAGGTTTTTAATTTTTAATTTTTTTAAAATTTTTAAAACTTTTATTTCTTAATTTTTTGAATAGAAGAGAGAGAGGTAGAGAGAGAGAGGAAATATAATAATTAAATGAATATAGGAGTTGTTTTGGGTGAGGGATTTGAATTTGAGTTTTGGGGGGAAACTTTTGGGAGGGAAAAATATGTTTTGTGAGGTTAGATCTGGATCTTTAATTTTTGGGGGATTGAAGGAGAGCCACTTGATAGCTTTCTTTGTGTTTTATTATATATATATATATATATATATTCTTCAGTGTTTAAGTGCAAAATTATTTTATATATATATATTCTTCAGTGTTTAAGTGCAAAATTATTTTGTCCGCAAATTAGTTTCTAGTAGATTATATAGCAGTTCTAATGCATTCGAAAAATTGATAGGTTTGGTAAAACAAACAGTTATTAAGAGTCTGTTTGCAAACATTTAAGTTGGAGAATGGAAAGCAATGGAATGAAAATTAATGGAGAGGAATGGAAAGATAGGGAAAGGGATGAATTAACTTTATAAGTTGTGTGTGTTTAGCATCTGGTGGAATGGAATTGACTCTTTTATTTTTCCATTTTCTAGTTTTGTTTGGCAAACAATGGAATACTATGGATTATGGCATTTTAAAAAACCTTTTTATAACATTTGTACATGGACATACATCTGCCATTTTGCATTTTGAGTTGAGTAATGAATAAAACTGTTTTCCTAGAGGGAAAAAACATAATTTTGACACTCCCACAGTATAAAGTATGGATTATGACATCATCCTCCAAACTCAAGCTAGAGCACTCTCCGTTCCGATCAACAAAATAACAAGTAATCATCCAGATATAAAGAGTAATATAATAAACTACATGCATGTACAGCAAAACGTAGTAACAAACTGTTCATGTTATAATCCGCATGCAACATAAAAAAGAACAACATAAAGTTTCTCTTTTATAAATTTGCAAAGATAAATTGATCCAAAAAAAAACTAATTTTCATCACTTAAAATGATAAGTCTATAAAATAATAGGACTTTAACATATGTATATAGTGACAATCTATTATAAATTATATACTTAATTTTAGAAAACCTTTAAGCTTCATCCTTCACTCTGTAACACCAATTTCCAACCTCAAATCATGAATTTCAGATCGATTTGTGCACACGAATCTGTTCAATTTCCATTCCAACGAGTTCCGGACTGCAAAGGAGAAGTCTCACCGCCAGGCGGCATATTGGAAAGAGCCGCCAAGATGCGTCGAATGCTCACAGACCGAGTACGCCTAAAACTGAGAGACCTCGCCGTTCTCTCAGGAGAGAAAATAGTGGAAGACTTGGTGAGAATCAAGTAAACCAAGGCTTGAACCAATACGAACACAGCCAACTTGATTGCAATATCATGATCCAAAGAGAAGCCATCTTGAAGAAAAGACACCATGGTTAAGATTTGCAATGATATATGGAGAATGATAAGAAGATAATTTTATTTTGCATTTTGACAGTGAAAGAGAACAAGGAGGAGTAATTGCAGCAGCAGCCATAAACGTGCCCGCTTCAATTCTATCTGGAATGATAGTGAACTCGGTACCTTGTTTCCTACCAGTATACAACGAGCATTTTGAGCACTTCGAAAATAAATTGAGTCAGCTCTCTTTCCATTCTTTTACACAGCTTTCCGAGGGGGTGGAGCTGGAATAGAAATTGGCTGAAATCTTTCTCTAGGGAATGAAATTTAGTTATTTCCTTTGTTTTCTTTTTCAAAACAAACAGGTTGTGGAATAGGATAAGATGGGTCCATTCGCAGTATTCCATTCCTTTTCCTAGTTTTTGGGTTCCCAAACGCACTGAGACTGAACATGCAAGTAATTCTTCTTTTATGTAAGCAGTTTATCCAAATAAGCATATAAAATTACTGTAGGTTGATAAAGATTGTGAATTAAAATGGTGCAATGTTTACACTACAGGCGGAAAGAGAAATCCCGGCGTTTATCAACGTCGGGCTTGATCGGGGTGGCATTTCGGAAAACGTCGCCACAAGCACCGGGAATACAACCGCCGGGGATATGATAAGCCTTTTCCGGTATTTGCAAATGCCGGGGTTTCCTAATTAGCTATCCCAAAGTTTTGACATGCCGGGACAAGATAAATTTATTTTATTCAATTTTTTCATTAAATAGCCTATCCCGGCGTTTGAGAACGCCAAGATAGGTGCCGGTTTGTTTTTTTGTTTTTTTTTCCTTTTTAAAGAAGAAGAATATGTTGGATATTTAGGTATATTCTCAATATAATAGAATAATATTATGTATAATGTTCTATGGGCCAACACGTGCTTTCACGTGTTATGTGTTAATTGTTGGACCAGATTGACTGGGGCTTCAAGCCCAGTACCCTAAACCCAGTTTCATCCCATATATACTGGTCTAGAGGTAGTGCCCTTGTGATATTCCAATCTATGATAAGCAGGGTATAATATCTCAAGCAGTAGGGATATTAACCCTAACCCTAATTTCTCTCATAGTCTCAAACAATCTGGAAATATTTAAATTTTAATTTTGAGATTAAGAGAGATCATTGATGTGTCCGTTTGTTTGAAACCAGCCGCCGCCGCCCCCATCGCCGGTGCCATTGCAAGCTGCCATCGCGGTCACCGCCAGCGACTGCCCCCCTCCACAATCCACTATGTGATCTGGTGCTGGGTCAGGCCAGATCCAATATTTCATTGGGTGGAAGTTGTTGTCTCATATTCGGGTGGTTGGAGCAGATCCAGATTCAATCCAAAAGAAGTTGTTCCATTGGTTGGAGGTTCGTTATTTGGTGTTCGGTATGCTGGACTAGATCCAGATCGACATGTGGAGCTAATCTACTGGTTGTGTACTTGCTGTTATGTGTTCGGCCGTGGCATCAGATCATGATGCTGCTGATGCTTTTGAGTCAGAGCTAACCTATAGAGAAATCTCATTGGGTTTGTGTTGGTGTTGTGTGTTTGGGCAAAACAACAAAGCTTCTTTGTCTTACATTCAAGATCCAACCCAAAATTCAACACCACTTGATCTTATAAAGATACGTCCCACTATAAACTTTAAGATTTGTGTTTATTCTTTAATGTTATTTTTTGTTTTAATTGTTTATTATACAGTTTTATAGAAAACCCCTCATTTTTACTGAAATTACGTAAGTAGTAATGATTCAGAATAAACCCTCTATTTTCTGAAATTTATTGTTTATTCCTTTGAGATGGAAGAACAAGATCATTCGTACGAGTTCCTAAATTAGAGAGATTTAGCGGTTCTGATCTTAACAGTTGGAAGAAGGAAAGCACAATATGAGATGTGGATGGAATTTTTGGAGATAGTGTAGGTGGTGAGAATGATTTTTAGACTATATCCAAATATGATTGGACTAAATCAAATCTAAAATTAAAGATAAGCTCTTTACCTGCATATATTTTTTAATTATTTATTGTTGCTAAGTACTAAAATTCAAAGCTTGAGTATCCATTGTTTAATTAAATATAAGTTTGAATAGCCTGTTTGGCTATGTGCTAAGGATCAGATGTTTTGTTTTGATAAGTTAAAAATATAAGTTATGATTATAAACTTATATCTCCAATTAAATTGTAGTTAAAATTAAATAATACTAATATTTCGTTTAATTTTCTAATCTTTAACAATTTGATGAATGTAGGAACTTCAAAGTTACTTACAAATCGTGTATATTAAAGACGATGATTTTGCATCACGGTTGAATAAGTCTGCACTACGCAGGCTTTTCCATCGAATTTGGAAAACACTTCTAACTTGAAATGTCGGTATGATTTACTCTAATCATTTTTCAGTATTTTCATGTGATGAATATGTTAATGTTTAGTGCGTTTGATCACATAATTGAGAGTTTTAGATCATAATTTGTCCCATTTTGAAAACTAGCATGTTTAGGGTTGTCAAGTGTGCCTTGTCATACTATGTGTGTTGATATATTGACAAACCCATCAATTGCAGCTTTGTGTGAGAATGTATATTTGCTTTCTCTAATAAAGGTTGACTAGTATCATGCACGTGCGATGCACGTGGAGGAGGAAGGAAAAGGACAAAAAAATCTACCAACACGTGCGCTGCACGTGTTTGCACACATACAAAAAAAAATAAAAATTTGTTTATTTGTTTGGAACCCCATCTCTCCCATTATAATAGTTATAGATAGATTAGTCATGTAAATTATATTTTTTAACCCTAGATATTTTTTTAGCTTTTTATATTGATGGGGCATAATAGTAAAAAGCCGCTTAAATAGGGCTTTGCTTAATAATAGTATAGAAATGTGTGGCATGCAAATATTAATTTATTAGTCATGTAAATTACATTTTTTAACCCTACATATTTTTTTAGCTTTTTATATTGATGGGGGCATAATAGTAAAAAGCCGCTTAAATAGGGCTTTGCTTAATAATAGTATAGATGTATAAAATCTATAACAAATGTCTGTAACTTAGGTGAGAGCATCTTGTAATGCAGGGAGCAATGTCGTTCCAGCATCACAGTTTGCCGTCCCTGCCACATTAACATCGTCAATATTTTAAACTCATGTTGTTTGAACCAACTTGAGTTTGAGAGGGGTATTAGATATTAGATAGATATTATATTATGAGAAAGATTAATTTAGTCTCATATCGAATAATGTATTGGTTTAGTCTTCCCTTCTCTCTTATATATAGAAGACATATTGTACTCAGTTCAATCAATTAATAATAAATAATAAACTTTTTCTTCCTATCCCTAATTCTAACAATCTCAATTTTACTTCAGTTATGAGATAGCTTCTACCCATAACACCTAGCCTTAGCATCACATGAGAGGTTAAAAGTGTCATAGAGATAAAACTCTAATAACACCTAGCCTTAGCGTCACGTGAGAGGTTAAAAGTGTCATAGAGATAAAACTCTAATATTTTGAAGGGGATCATATTTCTCAAATTAATTTTAAAAGTAGGCATATATGATATATCTTTAAAAACTTCGTTATTAATTAGGTGTATTAATAGATTTAACCTCTCAAATGTATTATTGTACGTGCTAAATACAACTATAGCCTACAGTTTTTGTTAACTATAAATAATCATATTATAATTAGCTCAAATAACAAGATTGATTTGAATACTGAACATGTGCTGCCAGGGCCGGCTCTGAGTTCCCGGGGACCCAAGGTAAAAGGTCCAAATAATTATTTTTGAGGGCCCCTAATTACAATATAATTTTTTTACGGGCAAAATACATACCTATATTTACAAGGAGAATACAAATTTGGGATCCCTAAAATTACCAAAAAAATCGGGGGCCAGAGACGGCTACCTTACCTGCCTCAAGGTGGGGATCGGCCCTGTGTGCTGCAAAAGACAGATTTAGAATTCGTACATCAAAAACCCTTTAGGCCAAATTTATCCAAGCCTTCAAATTTGCTGCAACAGTTAAAAATTAGATTTTTTTGCCGTAGTAGGCCACTTTTTGAAAATATTTGCGATTATGGGCCAAGTTCGAAACTATTAGCGCTCGTAGGTTACTTTGTGCCACGTCAGCAGCGGCTGCTATTCTCATTAGCAATCTCTTTATTGTGAAAGTCGCTAATGGGAATAGCGGCCGATATTTATAAATATTTTGAATTTTTTGTTCGCTGTCGCTATTCCTACTAGCGACCTTAGAATATATGAGATCACTAATGAGATTAACGACCTCAAATGAATGTATTGAGACACTTAACAATTTCTATAGAGCTTTTGCTCTCTTGGATTTTTTTTTTTTTTTTGAAACTGAGGTCACTATTGGGAATAACGACCTTAGCATACTTCGATCGTTATTCGCAATAGTGACCTCAGTAAGAAACTCAATCTGCTTGTTCTTGGTAAAATTTGCAAAATAGTCACACAACTAAGGCCTCTATTTGGAATAGCGACCTTAGTACAATAAAAGTCTCTATTCCGACTAGCGACCTCTACACAACTAATGTCGCTATTCCGAATAGCGACCTCAGTTTCAAAAATAAATTAATTGTTATTTTTTCACAGAGCACGAACTCTCTAGATTTTGCTAAGTGTTAGAATACAGTTTATTAAAGGTCGCAAATTCCATTAGCAACCTTATATATATACAAAAGTCGCTAGTGGAAATAGCGACAACAAACAAAAAATTCTAAATATTTTAAAACAGAGGTCACTAATGTCATTAGCGACTTTCAAAATGACGAGGTCGCAAATGAGAATAGCGACCGCTGTCGACGTGGCACAAAGTAGCCTACGAACGCTAATAGTTTCAAAACTGGCCTATAATCACAAATATTTTCAAAAAGTGGCCTACCAGGGCAAAAAAACTCTAAAAATTATTGACAAATATGCATAATTCGAAAAATAATTCACTTTTTAAGAACATCAAAATTTTCATGAAGTACACTGAAATAGTGAATTTTCGGTATTGAAGACTCACTTACACTTCTTGCCCTATTCAACCGTGCCTATGAAACCTCAAAAGAAAGGAAGTACATGAAACTGGAAGAAGAAAGTATAGAATCCTCTAAGCTCCAAGGGTCTCACCTCACATACATATATCTTCACAAATACTGGTCTCAATATAATTGATAATGCGCTGCAATGGCTAAATCAGATGAAAATTTTGCCTAGTGATACTTTCGATCTGTCTAATAAAGCCGATTATGAAACAGGTCAATACTGATACTAACATTGAGTTTGAAAGGTTGCTTTCAAACTATAACATCAGAACCATTCCCAGAACGACCAGAGGTAGGGAAGATGGCTGCAGGGCTGGATGAGTTCCCAACCTCGGACTTGCAAAGAGGGCAGAGAGCGTTGACAGCGAGCCACTTGTCAACACAGTCGGTATGGAAGAAGTGGGAACAGGGGAGCTCGCGGAGTTCTTCGTTTTCCAAGTACTGGGCCAAGCAAATGCAACAAACCTGCACCAAAAAAGGAAACACATGATATTTGAGTATCAATTGAGTAGATTACATCAGATTCACTGCCCATTTTTTCTCTGATTGATGCTCAACTGAAAATTATTGGTCATCTATCCAAAACCGAAAAAATTCTTTAAAGGAAAGCCAGCTTTACAATAAGAAAACTGCTCATTTTCCTTGAGAAATCCATAAAACAGATAAACTTGTCCAATGCCACAAAATTAACTGACTGTTCTATGTCAGTAAATAGATTAACTTGGAGGCAATAGACCTATTTTTGAAATTCTTGATAACAGTAATAAATTCTCAACAACATGCTACAGATAAGCATCAGTGTAACCAATCCGAAAGGAAAGTGTCTCAATCAATTTCAAAGCAATTCTCTACATGTTAGCAGTGATTCGCAGAAAAAAAACACAGTCCAGAAAAAGAATACTTGGCATCCTAGTCCTACATCTGTTTTTTTAAGCAAAAGGAATAACTAATGCTCTGAGGTCACTTTTTGTTCGCTCCCTGAACTCAATGGGGTATATCATATTTGAACATCTTTATTGGGGTTCACCACATCTATTATATCAAAAAAAGGAATCTAATGCTACCTGTGTAACATGGACACTTCTATTGCGAAGCTGCATCTGTGTCAGAAGACTCAGACCATTTCTTATACTAGTAAACTCAGATTACTTTTCAGTGGACAAGAAAACTTTATTTTGATTATGTGGATCAAGACTATATATATATATATATATATATATTAGTGGACTAGATTGCAATTTCAGTTAAATTCATGCATAATTTGACATCTAATAATTATATAATGAGCAAAGGGAGCCAGGAAAATTTCATGAGCAGTTACACTCACACAGTTGGACTCAATATGGATGATCCGAACCGTTCATCATGTTTCTTATGTCATAAAATGTATGTGCACAAAAATTCAAATCATTTGGAGGCTTCTTACCTAGGGTTGGCAACCGGGCCGGGATGACCCGCTACCCGCTCGCCAAAACCTGGCCCGTTAAGATACGGTTCGGGTCCGGGTCGAACCCGCGAGTCTAAGCGGGTCGACCCGGGTCATCTAATTTGGGTTTCCAACCCGTCAAACCCCGCCCGTCAACCCGATGAACAATACCCAACCCGCCCACCAACTCGCTGGTCGACCCGCGGGTCCAACGGCGAAAAAACAGCCGACGGCTATTTTAGCCGTTTTTTTTTGTTTTTTTTGTTTTTTGTTTTGTTTTTTGTTTTTTTCTTTCTTTTTCCCCTATAAATACCCCTTAAACCACTCTAAAAACTTCACTCCTTATTCTCTTACTCTCTCTACTACTACTACTTAATTCATTCTCAATTCTTCGAAATTTTGTCAACAAAAAAGCTAGCAACATAGAAGCGACAAATTACGATCGTATCGAATTCAACATTCAACTATGTCTACATCAAGTCTTCAACTCCTCCAAGGCTCCAACAAAGAAGCTATCTTTCTTTCTATATACGAGTCTGGATTTTTACTTCTACTTCTACTTTTATTTTCGCTCTCATTTTATATACGAGTATTTGAAAAGTACGGTATCAAAATTTTACAACCCTCTTATTATCTTGATATTTTGTTTGGAGTGTAAATTTATTGTATCATATTTGTTTATTGGTTTTTTGATCTTCTCACTCACAACATTTCTATTGTTTTCTAGATTTTTTAAAAAAAAACTTATCTCGCCTAGATTGTATTTAAAATTTTCACATACACTACTATATCAACATGTCTAGATCACGAGGTAGCGGCCGTAGCCAAAGTGGACAAGATTCCACCGGCACTTCTCGTAGGCCTCCTATTGTCCCATAAAATGAGCCCGTCGAAGAGCACCCTATGACCCAACACATTGGTACACACGATGTGTTTGTGTGAGACAGACATAGAAGAAGAACAACAAACACAAGCAACCGAAACAACACAACCGGGTAGTAGTAAAAAAACTAGAGGGAAAACTAGTGATTGACACAAATTTTATTATTATGTTCCCGACGAAGAAAATTCGGGTGTAGATATAAAAATTTGTAAAACTTGTTCGAAAGCATACAAATGGAAGAAGGGTGAGGGACGGGTACAATAAAACGACACATCCAAAATGTACACAAAGAACTTCTTGTAAACTTACCAGGCCAACAAAAAATCCACCATAGGACCGGTCTAGTTGATAGCCACATTTATGATCCCGAACTTGTTCGTCGGGAAATGGCTCGACTAGTAATTAATGAAGAGTTACCATTTTTCTATTCCGAGAGTAGGGACTTGGAAACTTTTAATCAAACCGTATTAAACCCACATTTTAAAAGTATCCCTAGGAATACTTTGAAGTCTGATTATTTTAAAATGTACAATGAAATGAGAGAAGCTTTGATTGCCATTTTATGGAGTTTAACTTGTAGAGCTTCATTAACTTCCGATTGTTGGACGGGTTGCAACAATATTCTAATGATGGGAATAACTTGTCATTGGATCGACAATGATTGGATTATTCCAAAAAGGATCATATCACTTGCCGCGTTGCCCTATCCCCACAGTGGTAATGAAATTGCAAATCGTATTTTGAAAATTTGTGGTGTTTTTCATATTCATGATAAAATTATGTGTATAAGTTTTGATAATGCATCTAACAACAATGCATCAATTAGTATATTAAAAACAGCATTAAACCCTCCATCTGACAATATTTTTTATGTTAGATGTACATGTCATATTTTAAATTTATGTGTTCAAGATGCATTAAAAATAGCCGAACCATATATAGTTAACATTAGAAATTGTGTACATTTTATTAAGTGGCCTTGTATTCCAAGAATGAACAGTTTGGTGTAGGCTTAAAAATGTACATTTTAGAAAAATTTTCAAAGGATGTTAAACACCGATGGAACTCTACTTTTGATTTGCTACATGTTGTTACTGAATATAAATAATGTATAAATAATTTTTGTATTGCAAAAAATATGCCAAATTTTAAAATGACTCCCAAGCTTAGCTTTATGCCGAATCTTTGTTGAAATTTTTATAACATTTTAAAACTGCAACTTTCAAATTTTCAAAATCTTATGAATCTACTTCTAGTAGCATTTTTATTTCAATAGTTACTATGATGTAAACTTTCAAAGAAATTATCGATAATGCTTCTATTGGTCATATTGTGAAACCTGCAATCATACACCAAATTTTTGAAGTATTTTAGTCCTCCTCCTATGTTGCATTGTATTGCTACTGTGATGGATCCTCGTATCAAATTAGAAGGTACGAAGAATTTGATTGAAATATTTTTTACTTTACTTGGGGAAGATAAATCTGAAATTGATTGCGAAACATTTTTAGCTAAATTTGAAGCGAAATTAAATAACTTGTATGATTTTTATGATGGAAGTTTTTCATCTAATAGTACTACTACTTTAGTTATTTCTTCTTCTGCTACTTCTACAGGTAAGGGTAAGAATAAATTAAATGATACAACATTTAATTTACTTGCAAAAATTCAATCCAAAAAAGGTATGACTAATCAACCAAATGAATTATATTGGTATAATCAACAAGATTCTGAAAGTTTTACTTGTTCACTAGATATTTTATAATAGTGGAAAGACCATGAACATACTTATAGTATTCTTAAATATATGGTTAAAGATCTACTAACTCCTCTTGTCTCTACAGTTGCTTCAGAAAGTGCATTTTCTACCAGTGGCAGGGTTCTAACTGATTACAGGAATCACTTGAAGCCCTAATTGTTAAAGATGCTCGTCTGCACAAAAGACTAGATGAAGGCCGAAGATAGGACTCAAGGAAAAGGGTTCGATACATCTACAAGTGGAAGCAACTCGCCGGAAGAACAACAACAACAATAACAACCAACACGAAGAATTGAAGACCAACAACAACAACAACAAATTGAAGACCAACAAATTGAAGAAAATTGTAATGTATAAAAAATTGTATAAAATCTTTGTTTGTTATAAAAAAATAGGATAATTGAAGATAATTGAAATTGTATCGAAGAAAATTGTTATTGTATAAAATAAATTTGTAGAAAATCTTTATTTCTTATTACAAATTGGGAAACTTGTATAAGTTGAAATCATATTAATAATATATACATTTTTTTGGCAATTTCACTCTTTGATTCTTCTTATTATTATTACATTTTTTATTATTATTAAAATTACATTTTTTAAAGTTAAAAAAAAACAAAAATTAGACGGGCCAACCCGCGAGCCGACCCGACCTGACCCGACCCGGGTTGGACCCAAATGGGTTCGCAGGTTGGGCGGGTCGAGTTTTTGCAATTCCGACCAGGCCTGGCCCGGCCCGGTTGCCACTCAGCCCCGACCCGAACCCGCCCTAGTTCGGTTCCAACTCGGACGAGTTCGACCCGACCTGGCCCGGTCGACCCATTTGCCAACCCTATTCTTACCCATACATTGGATGGTGCCAATTCTTTATTAAAAAACCATCCATTGTGCAATCACTTAAAACAAGGATAAATTACATCCAAACTACTTGACATTTTATAAGTATACATAATAGGACATAAAAGTCAAAGTAAATGATGCATATTGTCCACAGGTGTCTCTCCAAGTAATTACCCTCGCTCATATTGTCCACAGGTGTCTCCAAGTAATTACCCTCGCTCTATAGGAGGAAATTCCCCTACAAGTATGAGGCTCCATTTTCTCTTATTTAATATGATGCTTGTGTCCTACTAATTAATATATTTGTCCTGTATGAGGCTCCCTAATCTACAAGTACGAGGCACCCTAATCTCAAGTCCCATACCCATACCTGCTTCTAGCACGCTATTGTAAGCTATTACGATATCATTATACAAAATGAAAGACCCTCTCCAATTTCTTCAAATGCTAAGAGCTCAAGTTATAGCAAAATGAAAGGACAGAATAAGGGTAACATACTTCCAGAAAATGCCCAAGTTCTAGCCAATAATTTGACAATTAACAAAAGATACTACCAAAAAGATTAATCAGGTCAATAATATATATCCTTAATTGCTTAATTCAGCCCAAACTTTCACCTGATAAAACTAAGATTAACATCCTCTAGCATGGAGCACGATTATTAGATTTTAGGACAACTTTAGTTTGTGGAATGTGAAGGAGAATGTAGTTCGTTAGAAGTCACAGTAGATGGCACGATTGGGGTTAAGTAAACTATAAGATCCCTTAATCAAATAGAAATGTGTTTATCTCAAAAACGATATTATTATATTATATAATAATAATAATAATAATAATAATAATAATAATTATTATTATTATTATTATTATTATTATTATTTGAGAAGTAAAAAGGATACTATTTTACAAGGTTACAAAGGAATTATATGATATATATTTATGTGCTTGCATAAGGCATAATCAATGTCCTCTCTCCCTACATTTAATAAAGCACAATTATTTGCAATACATACCATAACATTCAGTTTGCTGTGTGTTTTTACTATTTGGTTGAATAACTAAAATCATAGCTAGTCACAGAATGCACTCTGCTGTCAATAAGAACGTTGATATCTTAGTTCTAAATCACTAAAGCACCACCCTATAACGTGTATATTTCAAATTGTACTTTGCAATACAATTTCTGGAGGCAAGGAGTATATGACATACTAATACTTTAAGTGCAATTGAAATAAGCACATTTGAGGATATTGAAAACTCACAGCATCCTCGGCAGAAACTATACGCTCCTTGCTAGTGCCAGCTGCAAAGATTCCACCATCAACTGGGCCTTCGGAGATATTTTCACTTTCTTCACGGTTCTGTTTTCTGTTGGACTTGAACTTGTAAGTAGGCAATGCATTAATAGATTCAGTGGTTGCTCCTCTCGTATTTCCTAGGTCCTCTCTATAGCCTAAGATACAAATTAGGCAGGGCAGGCAGCAGCAGATAGTCATGCACAAGATGAATGGCATCATGTACCCAATACAATTCAACGTGAGAAATGCTATACATAACCTGAAAAAAGAAGGAAACGGATACCAACTAAGGTGATAAACAATGGAAACCAGGCATTGTTACACGTGTGTCAATAGCAATTTTAAGGAACATTACAAATTGATTTACCATTTTATTCATTCAGGAGACAAAATAATGTGGCTCTTTAATTTTAATATTATGAAGAGAATATGTGTGCAGTGCATGTACTAAAAGACTAATAAATATCTACCTGTACAGATTGGGGGAGTCTTCTAACGTGGATTGCCAACCAAAGACCCATACAATGCCAACAACGAACCACACGGCAAAGAAACAATCAAGGCCCATCTTGAAACGATCGACTAACGCTTTCAACCTATCAGGCACATGAAACCTTTTAACTGAAGATTAATCCAAGATTTGACTGGAGATTAGCAAATGTAGATTGTATAATATTACCCTTTGATTTTATTTTTTTTCTTTTCATAAAAATGTATTAAAAAAAGGTGACAGGATATGTTTTTCTCTAAATCGAACAAAAATGATTCAACAAGTACAAAAGAAATATAAATATTCTTTGTATAAAACTATTAATCCAAAAAAAAAAGATAGTGATAAACCATTTTCTTTAATATCTGATATTTATACTAATGAATTAGCAAAAAATCTGATATATAATCATGAATGGGTTAAGAAATTCTATAATCTAAAAATTCTTTATTTGACCGTCATCATCAAATGTGGAGCACACAGCTTTTATATGAGAAGTTAACGACCTACAATAAGTCATAAACTTACCCTCTCTTGTTTGTTAAGGGAAACTCGCAGGAAAAAGAAGGGTAGAGTTTCATAAAATGACAAGAAGGGGCAAGATGACAGGTTTGCTATAGGGAATTGCATTCAAACTCTAGCTGCAAATGATGCCTAGAGCCATAATCTTTCTTAATATCATATAATTAGTCTCCTTTGAACAAACATGTCTGTTTGTTAATTATTAGCATATAGACATACTATATAATATATAGACATACGTGCTTGTGATCATAAAGTTCTATTATTTTTAAGTCTCACTCCAAGTCTACTATACATACCCTTTTTGGTATTTTCTTTTTTGTATTTTCTTCTCTTGCAAGTCTTTTTTCTCCCTCTCTCTCTCTTGAAAACTCTTCTCCTGTGAGTCTTGCGTCTATTGTGGCCATCTACATATACAAAATTCTGAGAAATGGAAATAACAACAATTTTCACACACACACAGTTTATTTATGTAATTATTATTATTAAATTTTTTGAGGAGAATGCAACACACATTTTAAAAGCTTTTTTTAATTTCTTTGAGGAGAATGTAAATTTGTATTATTAATTGCTCTGGCTAATAGCCAATTTATGTATGTATAGGATCTTAATAAAGGGAAATACTTTCGTAGCCATAAAATTCCAGAAAAATTGGAATGATCAAATAAGGTAAAGGTAATTTTTACGAAAAGAAAAAAAAAATTAAGGTAAATAACACGTGTGGTATTGATATGGCTAGAAATAGAACCAAATTGGGACCGCTCAAATCAGGCACGAATCTCAAAGCTCTCAGGAATAAAACGGTAATTTCTGTTACAAACGGGTCCGAAAATGAAAATTGGGTCTTTTCCAAGCCCAATAACTCCAAAACAGGTCTACCTTATTGGGTTAGGGTGACAGCTCATTATAAATACACTCGGGGCATTTAAAGAGTCATTTAACTTCATGATTATCCCTAAGAGACGGTATAAACCAAATCTCTTATCATGAAGAAATTTAAACTCTATTTCTTATTCAAAAATACTGGGAAGTAGAGATAAATGATTATCTCGAACCTGGTCTCAAAGGCGATTATGAATACCCCTTACCACTGTCAGAATCAGGTAACCAATATCTTTCTCTACAAAAGCTCTTTCATAATCCTTCGGATTACTGACTTGAGCGTTGGAGGGTTCGTCGCCGGGATCAATCCTGAAATTTCGAACTTTTTTGCCAGTCAGCAGCAGCGTTGAGAATGGTCAACATCGACAAGTAGTAAAAAAAAGTTAGCTTTTATTGGTTCGAAAAGAATTCACAAATCATCTGTTTGCTCCCACACCAAAATAGCAGCAACAGATTGGCGCCGTCTGTGAAAATCAGAAAAAGCAATCCGGTCATACTTGCCGGTAAAAGCAGTTTTCAACTATGCCTCTAAAGGGAAAAGGGAAGGCGGCGGCGTCAAGCCAACGAGTCACCCCTCTTCCTCCACCTCATCCACTTTAGGATGTTCCCCCTCAACGAGATCAATAAGTTCAGAAGCCTCAACCTGAATAGCGGCCTCCCCAACAGGCTCACCCCGTGTTCAGAGGGTCTAGCCGGGGGGCTCCCGTCGAAGCCGTCAAGAACAACAACCTCTCCATGACCATGTCTCAATCCACAATCCTTCCACCGACTCGATGGCCTCGCAAGGTCCTTAGGGGTCAAAAGACCTCCGTCAAATCATCGGCAACCGCCAACAAGGGATCGACCTCTGAACCCGCTGGAATGAGAGACGGGCCAATGACGAGGTCCCTCATCCAGAACACCAGAGAAGTTAGAGGAGTCGTTCTCCCCGAAGGCCGAGATCCATAAAGCTCGCCTCCCCAAGGGGGCGAAGGGGGTCTCCACCCCGTCGACAACGAAGTAACCATACCACTACGAACCAATCAGTGCCAAGGGTCCACCAGGATGGAGGGGCACCGGTCACCCATGCAGAATTCCAAAATTTCAAAGATGACATCCTGCGAGCCCTCAACGTCGCTCCAAATCACGACCGACAAGCACATAGCCCTCGCCATGCCACCCCTTATGAAGGATCCCAAGGGTCAATTAGATCCGACCAGAGAGATGGCTCGGTTCATCGCCGCCTTCGAGAGATGGAGAAGCGCCTTAGCAAGATCAACCACGAAGAAGGTGAACAGACCAAGAACTTCCGCCCGAGCAGACCCCCCTTCTCCAGGGCCATCATGGAAGCTTCGGTCCCCGAGACCTTCAAGCCACCTTATTTTGAATTCTACAACGGGGAGTCAGACCCGGCTGATCATATTGAGAGTTTTAAACCCTCATAATGATCCATCAAGCCTCGGACGTGCTCCTCTACAAGGCCTTCCCAGCAATGTTAAGAGGACCAATGAGAGAATGGTACTCCCGTTTATCCCCAACCTCCATCTTCTCATTTGACCAGTTTGAGGAGCTCTTCCTTACTCACTTTGTTAGCAGTCACCGAGCCGAGAAAATAAGTGCATCCTTGCTAGTTCTCAATCAAAGGAAAGGCGAAAGCCTAAGAGATTATGTTTGGCGCTTTATCGCCGAAGCTCGGTGTGACGCTCCGCTTCCCGTTATACGAAAATACGAACACATAACTAAGGTCCAGGGAATGATATAAATACACCAACTCATATCATCCATAAGTTGTACAATACCAGTAAGCTCAACAATACAATAATAATCACATGAACAAGAAATATGATGCATAATCTCAAACAATAACCATCATTTGGAAAAGATACATAAACTTCGGGTCAAAACGCCCGGAATACAATACATAACTAACAACAATAATAACTAGGAAATGAAATATGAAACTAGATAAATCAATGCGGTAGAGTGTGACTCCATCCTCTAGTAGATATGGCCACCGAGTCTTTCCATGGGTTCCTCCTCGGTACCTGTAAGTTCAACATCTAGAGTTGGGGGGAAATGCCCGTTACAGCAAGTTACGGACGACAAGTAATAGCAAGCAGTAAACAAGATATAGAAGAACACAAGGAGGGAAATAATACGAACATGTAGAATATCAATAAGGACGATAAGATGCAATTAATAATCATGAAGTTCAATCAATTGATATGCACTGGTCAATAATCAATGGTCAATAAACAATATAGTCAATGTTCAATAAATCAATAGTCAATAACACAGTGGTCAGTAAACAGTAATCAATAACATGATCAATAGTAGGTAATAATGGATCAGTAATCAGGTATCATGAATCAATATCAGGAATCAGTATTCAAGAATCATGAATCAGTTATCGGGGTCAATGTTCGACATTAATCTTATGTCTATTAATCTTCTATCAGTCCTATCTAATGCACGCAATCCTGCTTCCCATACCACAGGTTCGGGTACATATAATTAAGTTAACGTTTAGACTCTGGTGGTGAATTCTACAGGCGAGATGGGCGATGAAGCAGCGGGGGCTCAGTCGCCGGCGAGGCAGTGGAGGGAATCGGGGTGTAGGTGTTATGGTGGCGTTGGCGGTGGTTGTGGGAGAAGATGAAGACGGTGGCAGCCCTAGTGACTGCGGAGGAGGAAGGAGGAGCTCGGTTGTGCTGCGATGGTGGAAGTTGGGTTCAATGAAGGGGATGAAGAAATGGAGCTGTGAAGAAGGTGAAGGCGAGGAGATGGTTGTAGGAGTGGCAATGAGGGAGCTCAGGGAGGCAGCAAGGTCGAGCGGTGGTGGCGAGGGGCAGCTGTGGCTTGGATGGGTTTCAGAGTTGGAAGCTTTGGGAGATGGGTTCGGGATGAGAACAGAAGGAGAGATAATTAAGGAGGAAGAAGAGATTATGAAGGGGAGTTTTAATAGGGTAGTTTAGATTAATGGGTTACTTAAAAGAGAGTGAGGAATTAGTGGGTGGTTTAGGAGGAGATTATGAAGGGTGGAGTGGTGTATGCAGTTGGGTGTTCAAGAATGGATTTTAGGTTAAGGTAGTAGGTTTTATATTAAATTTGATTTCAGCTTGAGTTGGGCTTCACAAAATAAATAAGATAAGGTTGGGTTTACAAAATTAATAAATAAACAAAATTATAGATGGGATTAGGAGTTAGGCTAGACAATAAAAGAAGAATCAATCAAATTATAAGATGGCTAGGATTGAGCTGTTTACAGATAAATCAAATAATCAATTAATAATTTTATCGAATAAATTAGGATTTGGATTCAAACAAAGTAGTCGAATATCAAGAGAATGCAATTGGGTTCAAGAGAACATCCAGATAATTGGAATACAAGAATTGAAGAAGAGAAAAAGAAATACAAATAAAAATCCGTACAATCAGAAATGGGGGTTACACTGCGTCTATCACCTCTCTCGACCAATCAGAAGCCTCTGCAGCATTTAGACACAACATTAACCATGCTGACCTAAAGGCATCTCTCACTAAGAAGCCTCTTCGGGACTTCTCATAACTCCTGCTTAGGAGTGAGAAGTATATCCGGACTGAAGAGGCTCTCAAACCCCCTTATAAAGAAGACACATCTTCTAGGAACAAACGGAAGAGTGCAAATAAAGAAAGATCCTAAAAATTTCAGAAAGACGACAATGGTCAGCGCCGCCCTGCTCCTCGTTTTGAGAAGTTCACCCCCTCAATGCCAGTATATCAGCAGTTCTCATGGAGGTGGACAAGGAATGGCTACTCCGCGCTCCCCTTAGAATGAATACCCTAGCGAAAAGGAGAAATAGAGACAAGTGGTGCCGCTTCCACAGAAATCATAACCACGACATGGATGACTGTCGGACTCTCAAGGAGGAGATCGAAGAGCTCATACAGTGGGGGCACCTAGCCAAGTTCGTCACAAAGGACAGAGCCGATCCTCCTCCACCCCGGGGAGCTCACAAGCAAACCGAGAAGCCCTTTGAGTCCCAAGACTCGGAGCCAGGAGCAGTCCCCTATTCAATCCACGGAGGGCATATGGGGAAGAATCAAACTCCTCCCGAAAGGCCTTCATTCGAGAAGTTAATTCAGTACAGAACTTCCCACCGCCCAAAAGCCTCGGGATTCTGGTGACGTTCTTAGACAAGGATCTAGAAGGCATCTGAACACCCCACTGTGATGCCCTCGTTATCAGTCTCAGCACGGTCAACCATGAAGTACGCTGGAACCTGGTCGACAATTTCAGTTCCGACAATATACACTTCCTGGAAATCTTCCAAGGCCTCAAGCTTTCTCGAGATCGTCTCAAGCCTGCCGGATACATACTCCACGGGTTCGATGGGTTCAAGTCTCAATCGAAGAAATAGGCACTCTTGATGTGACCACAGGAAAAGCCCCGACAACCTGCACAGAGACAATGGACTTCATGGTCGTCGATGTGAAGGCCACTTACAATGTCATTCTGGGCCGACCAGGCCTAGTAGTACTTCATACCGTACCCTCAGCCTTTCAAATGAAAATGAAGTTCCCTACCTCAGCAGGAGTAGGGGAAGTCAAAGGAAACCAAGAGACGGCTCGGATGTGCTACACAACTACAATGGGGGACTCGATCCTCCCACTTGAAGCATTAGAACTCCCCCAACGGAACAGTCAAGTCCTTCCCGAACGAGTTGATGAACTATAGGAGATCCCCCTCTTCAGGGAAGGACTTGGAATATAGAGCATCAAATGAAGTACCACGAGGGTGCCTAACACCTTCTCGTAGAAGTAGATTTTCAGTTTTCAATAAGGCCGCCGCTTGCGATACGGCCAAAACATGTAATAATGGCTCGTCCCCCTCAAGGCATCCACTTAGTTTGTTTTAATAAAACATGATTTTTTCATTGTATTGGCCTCATGTCTATCTCCCTGAGTCACATCTATGACTCACTAAACGGTATGTTCGGAGTCTAGCTTGTCCCCCAGGGCTGCTCCCACAATTTGCTAGGCTCCAAAAGCGAGTTTGGAGTCCAACTCTTGGTTCGATGCTGCTTTAGCCGCTTGCAAACCAGTAAATGCGGAGCAGCTCACCATTCGGAATTGCTCCTACAACTCGTTGAAACTTTCAAACAACAAGTTTGGAGTTCAACACTTAGTTTGACGCCGCTTTAGTCGCTTCTAAACAAGCAAATGCAGAGCAGCTCACCATTCGGAATTGTTCCTACAACTCGTTGAAACTTTAAAACAACAAATTTGGAGTCCAACACTTGGTTCGATGCCGCTTTAGTCGCTTGCAAACAAGCAAGTGCAAAGTGGCTCACCATGGAATTGCTCATACCACTCGTTGATAACTCCGAAACAACTGATTTGAAGTTCACAATCATGGTTCAAAATTGTCCTCACAGCTTGCAAGTATACGGTTTCAGTGCTTGAAATGACCATTCAAACCACTCTCACTACTGGTTAAATTTTGCAACACGCAAGTTCGAAGACCAACTCTTTTCCAGGTCTCCAAAATTTAACTCAAACATACTGAATCTAGGACCTAGCTCGCCCCTGAAGCGGCTCCCTCGGCTCAACAACCCTCATCAATGAGCTCCGTGCTCAGTTCCTCTTCCGAACCACACCAACTCCTTAACTTGATGTGATGGTACTGAAGCCCAGCTCGTCCGAAGAGCTTCTCCTACAACCAGTTTACCTTCAAGCATCGGATATGACATCCAACTCACTCCTCGAGTTGCCTCTACAAGCTTGCTGGGTTCAAACATCATGTTTGGAGGCCAATTTCCACCTCAAGATTGACTCCCCAAGCTTGTCGGGTCCGAACAGCAAGGTCGGTGCCAACCCCCTCCTCGGGTCGCCTCTACTAGCGTGCCAGGTCAAACGGCAAGGTCGGTGCCAACCCCCTCCTCGGGTTGCTTCCACAAATTTGTCGGACTCAAATGGCAAGTTCGACGTCCAACTAACACCTAGAGTTGCTCCCCAAACTTGCCTCCCGAGCGGCTTCTTCTACAACGAGTTCGGAGCTCAACTCGACCCTAGGGCTGCTCCCTAAACTCGCCTCCTGAACGGCTCTCTTCTAGAGCTCGGTGATACTCTTCATCACGCTTGCTCCCCGAGCGACCATCTTCTTCACCAACAGCAAGTTCGGAGTCTAACCCGTCTAGAGATGCTCCCCAAACTTGCCTCCAAGAACAGATCTTCCCAAGAGTCATACAAAGCTCTTCTCAACTCCGTAGAGGCAAAAGATATTGCGGGCCCATTTTGACCCTGAAGAAGGATGATTCTTAAACTGACTTCTGAAGAGAAATTGTAAATCTTCGAGTCAGCTTCGAAACGAGAAATTACACGCTCCAATCGGATCTCTGTAGCACCGAGAAAACTAGTTACAATGCAGCTCACCGAAGCAACTCCAATGTTCGGAAGCCAGATCCGAGCAAATGAGAAACCGAACGAAATGAGGCCAAAATGGCGTTGACCAGTCAACAATCAATGTTGAATCGTTGACCATTCAACGGTCAAACGCCGTGTTTCGCCTCACCATCATTCGCCAACACTCGCCAAAGGCGCCACATCACTCGCCAGTGCTCACCGAAGGCGCCAAATAGATCGCCGAAGACAAGAACAGAACGAAACGAGGTTAAAAGGTGTTTGACCAGTCAACGGTCAAATGCCATGTGTTGCCCATGCTCGCCAACGCTCGCCACGTCGTTCGTCAGAGTGCGCTGAGCAGACGGGAAACTGATAAAAAAATGAGAAATTGCTCTCCTCCTGATTCGCGCTCAATACTTCATCTACGGCTAAGATGCAATAAAAAAAGGTCAACTGTCAACATTGACCGAGTCAACGGTCAGCGTTGACCGCAATGTGTCGACGCACCGAATGACCTCATCGATTGCCGATGCGCGCCAAGCAAACCAGAAACCGAGCTGGAAATGTGAGAAAAAAATTCTCTGCCCGATCCACACTCGATCGTGATCAATGATCCAGATTTCACCACGTCATCCGGGTAATTTTTTTTTAATTAATTTATTTATTTATTAAATAGAATTAATTATTTAAAAATTTCGAAAAATAATTAATTAAAAAATTCTTAAAATAATTATTAATCCTGAAAAATATTTTTATATTATGGAAAAAATAATTTTACTTTTAGAATAATTAATTCAAAATTTGAAAATGAATTATTAAAATTCGGGAATTCAATAAAAAAATTCGAAAAATGATTAAAATTTAGAGAAAAAGCTGAAAAAATCACAAAAAATACAAAAAATTATAATAATTAATTCTAAGTATTTTACAAACTGACAAAAGCACTGTTAGACCCCAAGTGAGATCTAAATATCCCCGAGAATGCCGATAAATTCTATAAGCCATTAAAAACGGATGAACTACTCCTCAGAGGCTGTGAAACTCAGTCTTTGGGAGTGGGGGGCTTGTGATATGGCTAGAAATAGAACCAAATTGGGACCGTTCAAATCGGACACGAATATCAAAGCTCTCAGGGATAAAACGGTAATTTTCACTACAAACGGGTCCAAAAATGCGAATTATGTTTTTTTCAAGCCCAATAACCCAAAAACAGGTCTACCTTATTGGGTTAGGATGACACCCCATTATAAATACACTCAGGTCATTTAAACAGTTATTTAAATTCATGATTATCCCTAAGAGACAGTACAAATCAAATCTTTATCATGAAGGAATTTAAACTCTATTTCTTTTCCAAAAACACAAGGAAGTAGAGATAAATGATTATCTCGAAACTGGTCCCAAAGGCGACTATAAATACCCCCTACCCCCGTCAGAATCAGGTAACCAATATCTTTCTCTACAAAAGCTCTTTCATAATCATTCAGATTACTTGAGCATCGGAGGGTTCGTCGCCGGGATCAATCCCGGTGTTTCGAACGTTTTTGCAGGTCAACAGCAGCGTTGAGAACAGTCAACATTGGCAAGTAGTAAAAAGGTTAGCTTTTATTGGTTTCAAAAGAATTCACAAATCATATGTTTGATCCCACACCAAAATTAGCAGCAATAGGCATGCTTGCGTTCATGTATATATGTTTTAACCATTATCAAGCCGACAAAAGACGAACACCGTATGGCCATCCGTACCATAAGCAACCAAACAACTTTATCTTACTATACCAAGACAAAGTAAGAAATTTTAATATGGACAGATGAAAATATTAACACAGTATAGAGCTAATAGTGACTGAAGGTACAAAACCTAATCTCATAGATTTTTAAGATAATTATAATCAGCATTACCTTGCGGAAACAACACTGGCAGAACCAGAGGCATTCTCTTGATCTTGAAGTGAATGCTGATGTGAATTTGCTGTTTCACCATTTCGATGAATATATCGCCAATAAAGAAGAGGAAGAATAGCAATGCAACCCACTGTATACCCTACAACCCAAACAAATAACGGAGCATGGGGTTTCTCATGTCTTGATAAAGAAAGAATTATTATAGCGGCTACAATTTGGCACAAAGTAGCGAGGAGTTGGATCGAAATCCACCAACCGGAATTTAGAGGACTTCTATGAGGTTGCCTAGCATTGTTATTATTACCATTACTTCTCCCGGAGAGAACATTTCTCAGATTAGATTCAGTAGGTGACTGAGAGATTGGATGGACTGTGCTCGTTGAAGGCTGGTCTTCATAATGCATCGTATGTATGCCCCTGCGATCATCATCTTCCCGAGGGAATGATGAGGAAGCAATGTCAACCTTTGATACACTAATTATGTGTTCTTGTCCGTTGAGGCCACTTGAATTCGCCATCAATAAAGGGTATCTTAGTTAGGACTTCCCAAACGGCCATCAAAGTGCACCAACATAACAAAGATCACAGAGTGGCATGGAGTACCAAATTCTCAGTTTCCTAATTTTTGACAAGATTTCTTTGTTAGGTGAAAAGCTCGCCTGACATCAAACTTTATCAAAATAGAGTTACCTGCAACAAAAACAAATGGAGAGATTTTTAATATGTGGCCTGATCGAGCATGTAATTTCTTAAATTCTTTTTAGAGTGTTTACATTTCAACGCATCCTCGTGTACAGTCATATTATAGAATCATAGATAACTGATCAAAGGGTTAATAGATAACTGATCAAAGGGTTAATGACCTATTGGCACCTAAAGTTTATATTAATACCCTATACAAACCTAAAGTTATAGTAATACCCCAATAGTATCAAAACTTTTTAAAATTGGACTAAAGGCACTTGCCGTCCACTTTCGTTAAATTATTAACAAATAATGGGTGAAATTACTTTTTTACTCATGCCTCTTTAATAATCACTTCCTATCTTCTGTTCCCTCTTCCAAAAGCAGGCAGAGTGAGGGATTCGATCACAGGGAGGAGCCGGGGGGGCCTCAGATGCTGTCGCAGGTGGCGGCGCCTCAGAGCAGGCAGCAGGCGGTGACGGCGATGCAGCAGATGAGTCAAAATGTGGGTAATGTCACATCTTTGCATTTGATGAACTTGTCTACAATACCCCGTATGAGAAGGGCCTTCATGGTGGGCTTAGTAATTAATTCATGGTTAGATAGGCCTATAAATTTGGTAGTGCGTGTATAGAGCCTATAGAAAGAATGAATTAATTACTATGGGGCCATGGTGTTCATGGTAGGTGGTGGTGACTTAGTCCCACATGGAATGTGAGTTAGGATTGTGCGTGTACATATTATGAAGCCTATGATCAAGAGGCACTAACTAGTCATGACACCTTTTGAGAGGCAGCCTGTGGTTGGCAGTTGTTAGAATTTGTTTGAGCACCGGGAGCGTTACGAATAGTATCAGAGCCGACTTTCGACACCGATTGTGGGTAAGAGTGGGTGAGATGTATGCCTGAGAGGGAGCTGGGGTCAGTACACAAGCAGAATCAAGGTACTCCACTCCACATCGGCTAGAAATGCGATCCTGTATCAGCTTGTAGGTCCTGGGCTCAGCAAGGATACTGAGTTCTTAAGATGGGATGTATGTAATACCCCGTATGAGATGGGCCTTCATGGTGGGCTTATTAATTAATTCATGGTTAGATGGACCTATAGATTTGGTAGTGTGTGTATAGAGCCTATAAAAAGAATGAATTAATTACTATGGGGCCATGGTGTTCATGGTAGGTGGTGGTGACTTAGTTCCATACGGAAGGTGAGTTAGGATTGTGTGTGTATACATTAGATTGCCTAAGATCAAGGGGTACCTAATAGTCATGACACCTTTTGTAAGGTAAGCCTGTGGTGGGCCGTTGTTATGATTTTTTTGCGTGTGCGCGTACATGTAGTCGCGTGCACAATTGAGCCGGGCTCGGGGTGTTACATTGTCTCTTAGTTTTCATGGGTTATTTGTAGATTATTTTGGGTTTTTATTATAGAACTATTCTTAATTGTTGATTATTCTTGATGGTTGTAGTATATTTTTTTCAATTTATGGTTGAATTTGGAATTGTTATAAGTTAGGGTTGAGTTAGGATTCAGATTTGTTGCAATTGAATATAGTTATTTTGTTGTGCTAGTGTTTTTGTGCTGTTGAGTACATTTCTTTCATTTTAGTGCTTTATATTGCTTGAATTTGAATGTGCATTATATTGATAATTTAAGGCAGAATGGGTACACTGTTAGACATCAAAATAACATGCACAGAAAAATTAAAATACAGATTGAACACATTCCAGTAGTACAATACTGCCTACATTACAAACTGATTAGATGTAGATTGAACATACATATAATGCATACATTACTAAAATCAATTGCTATTACAAATTGATTTTTGACACTTAAAGTAGACTTGAGTAAAGTAGAGGCAGCAATTACCTTAGTATACAAGTACATGATGTGTTTCTTCTCAATGGATAGGGAGGACTACTGCTTCTGTCTCTTTTTGAATGCATTAGTAATAGTTGTCCGCCCTGCATACACTTTCATGCACCACCATTAGACATAGGCATCAATTCTCTGGCTTGAGGGTTGGAAAAGTAGTGGGTGTAACAGTGTATTTATAGTACTCAACTTCATGACATGCACTCTGCCTATTCATGCTATTTGTTCATGATTGTGAGGTGTGCATGGCAAAAAGTTGAAAAGTAGCATGAATACATTATGACACACTCTACTGCTCCATCCCACAAGCCAGAAAATTTATGTACTCTGCCTGATGGTGGTGCATTGAAGTGTATGAAGGGAGGAGAAAAGCTACTTCTAAATTCAAAAAAAAGAAGAAAAGAGGCAGAGTCAGCAGTCTTCCCTACCCATTGAGAGAAACCCAGCATGTACTTGTATACTAACATGGACATGCATCTATCTCCCTCCTTAGACACATATTTCAATACACGATCCTCTACTACTCACATATACTCCTACACCTTCCATACACTTAGCTACTCCAACCCCCAAGACCAAACTCATACATACACTAGATTTTATAAACCTACAAGAAGAACAGAATATCTTATTCTTCATCATCTTCATCTTCTTCATTGTTTTTTTGTATCATATTCAAAAGAAACATGATGTCCAATACACTCTTTGAGTTGGGTATATATAGCAGTTGATACACCTTGTTGAAAGAAAAAAACTTGGTTCAATACATCATGTTCAAGAAAAAATTTGTCAGATGTTCATTGATACACCTTCCAAAAATAACAAAGGTCAATGAACAACTAGCCCAAATATGCACAGTCCACATTGATACACATTCCAAAAATAGCAAAGGCCAGTGAAGTTCAAGCCAAAATAGGCACAGCCTCATTGATACACATTCCAAAAATAGCAAAGGCCAATGAACCACTAGCCAAAATAGGTCACGTGTGCATTGATACACCTTCCAAAAAATACAACAGAGGCCTATGTTCATTGAATAAACCATCTAAGTTCCCTGTTCATTGACATACCATTCAAAAGCATTGATTTCTTGATTAATTGTTCACTTGTTTTACTAAGTAGCTTTATTTTTGAATTAATTGTTCACAGTTGATTAATGTAAATAAATTATATTATGACTTCATTAACTCAGTTCCTCTTTCCAATATAGCAGGATTTTATACATAATTAAAATATATTGTTATTTGCACTGGAAAGAAGAAGAAGAAGAAGAAGCAGCAACAGAAGAAGCAACAGCAGCAACAAAAGAAGCATCAGCAACAGTTGAAGAAGAAGAAGAACAAGAAAGATGAAGAAGAAGAAGAAGCAGCAGCAGCAGCTGCAGGAAGAAAAGGAAGAAGAAGAAGCAGCTGCAAGAAGAAGAAGAAGAAGCAGCATCAGCAATTGAAAATTGTATGTAAATTGCATGTATATGGAGATTGTATGTATATGTAAATTGTTTGTATACTAGGTTTGTCCGTGGGCACGTGCCTATAGCACGTCTTCAGAACGATGCAGCATATAAAAAGCCCTGTAAACAGTAAAATATATGCAATCCTGTTTGACTCTGAAACTTCCTTCATGGAGTTTATATAGCTCAAGTTTGAATAGGAAGACAACAAATAGTTGTAAATAAAAGTCCAGGTTTCCATCAGCATATGCTGAAAATAATTATAAATGGGGGTGTAAAATCCAATTCTTAGAATTTTGAGGGTGCAAAATAATGAAATTTAACTTTTGGTGATATATTTGCTACTTTCGGTGTAACTTTGGAGATTGACATTTACCCAAGTGAATATCCATTTAAATCTGTTATTGTATTTGAAATCAATTAAGGAACTCAGTGAAATTTCTACATGAGCAATCAAAGAAGCAAAAAAATTATGAAAAATCCAAAAATTTACAAACCTGAAATCTAAAAATCTAAATTTCTGGATATATATATATATATATATATATATATATATATATATATATATATAGATGATGTGAAAAATTTAACAGAGGAGCAAAAGATGGTAATAAAGTGGGGAAGATTTAGTTTTGGGGGATTTTTCTTTTTTTTTTTTTTTTTTTTTGGGGGGGGGGGGGGGGGGGGGGGGGGGGGATGTCTTTTGGGAGGGTGAATGTGAGTCATTGACTTTGTTCAATTGAAGGAGAGCCATTTGATAGTTTTTTTTTTCAAATTGCCTTGTGATTTATTATATAGATGTCCAATAACATTGACAATATGTATTTTGCACAATATGTATATGGAGTTCACATGACATTTAGTGCTAACATCGACATAAATGAATGAAGAATGCTACTTATCATCTATTTGTTATCATCCACAATGTATTTCTTGGATGTGAACTTGGTAAAGTAGATTACAAGGATGATTTTGTGAAGATCGGTTAGTGATGGTGAAGATTTGTTTGTGGTAAAGCAGATTAAGAGGATGATTTATTGGATCCACAATGTATTTCTTGGAGGTGA
The DNA here is from genome assembly GCA_017893485.1 of Hemerocallis citrina. Taxonomy (NCBI): domain Eukaryota; kingdom Viridiplantae; phylum Streptophyta; class Magnoliopsida; order Asparagales; family Asphodelaceae; genus Hemerocallis; species Hemerocallis citrina. Next base: position 157,057,464 of record CM030358.1, on the reverse strand, counting down.
AGGTGGTGGTGGTAGGTTTCGGGGATGAAGGTGGTGGTGATGGTGGTGGTTGACGGAGATGATGGTGGTGGTGGTGGTCGTTGACTGTGGTGATGGTGAAGGTGGTGGTTGACGGAGGTGGTCGGGGTGGGTTTTCGGGTAGAGGAGAAGAATATGGGTTTCGGGTTTGGATAGGGTTAATGGATTTGATTTTGGATAGCTGAGGGCATTTTTATAATTTAACATGTTTCTTAACGGGTTTAAACTCGTTAAGAGGAATATTTGTTGGAAAACGTTTTTGCAGATTTTCCGGACCGGATTCCGTGGGCTCCGGCCACCGGCGGCGCCGAAAATTGATTGGATCGTGTTCCTCTCATCAAGTACTATTCCATGATGTACTCATGTGCCAAAAACGAATTCCATATGAATGAAAAATGTTGGTCCAAAGTTGGATACTCGAAATGTACTAACTTGGATATAGGAAGAAAATGGATAGTCCCATATCGGAAATGGGAAAAAAAATTTCTAGTATATATACTTAAAAAATAGACTAAAGGGCATGGCTCGGGGGTTACCACTAACATGTAGTGGAGAGAGGACTTAGCCAAAATAACAAACACGAGCGCGCGCAGCCCAGTCCAGCCCGGCTTCAGCTTCGGCCCGGCCTGGCTTGGCTTGGTGTGGTCTGGTCTGGTTTGGCTTGGCTTGCCTTGGCTCTCCAAGAACTCAAAATCCACAAGTGGGTATGTCTTCACACTTGGTGGTGCAGCTGTGTCATGGAAATCCTCTAAAGAAATGTTAGACAAAGCGGCAGAGGAAGCAGAATGGCTTCGAAACTTTTTAGAGGATATTCCTATGTGAGAAAAATCAGTGTCTGCTTTATGTGTACACTGTGACAGCCAATCGGCTATATCACGGGCACTGAATTGTATGTATAATGGTAAGTCTCGTCATATCAAAAGGCGACACAAAACCATTAGACAACTGCTCTCAAATGGAGTAATCTCTATAGAGTATATAAAATCGGCCGACGACCTAGCGGATCCATTTACTAAAGGTTTGTCGCAAAAGCAAGTTGTGAGATCATCAAGAGGAATGGGTTTAAAGCCAATGACGAAAGAGAATACTTGATGGAAACCCTACCTAGTAATTGGAGATCCCAAGATCTAGGTACAAGGGAGCACTAAAAGATTAAAATCTCATACCCACTCTTAGGACGATAAAACAGTACTGCCTGCAAAGAGTTAGGATAAGCTTGGCTTTTAATGATTCCCATAGCTTTGAAATAAAAGTGGGGTATGGCAGAATACTCTTTATGGGCAATCACCTTGTGAGAGAAATGTGACCATTTCTAGGAAAATGAAGGGAGGCTACATTCTCCAAGTTCACTCACGATTAACCAGGGTTGTTCAAGGCCAAAATGAACACAACAAGAGAACTTAGTTCTGTGAGGAGATGAAACTGTGTGATAGTTATTGTCTAGGTTCACATCAAAGCCCGGGTAGTTCAAGATACATGTTCACTACTTGGTCAAGTGAATCCGATGGCTACTCACTAAGGGTGGTTCAAAGTTGAAAAATTACTACCATTCCTGATGCAATAATTTTTCAATTGTATTCCCAGTGTCTTTTTCTGTCATGTGTCTTTCTGTCGTGTCTGGATTACATAGTCTGGTCATTTTCATTCATGTGGGGAATTGTTGGAAAACGTTTTTGCAGATTTTTCCGAGCAGAATTCCGATGGGGTCCGGCCACCGGCGGCGCCGGAAATTGATTGGATCATGTTCCTCTCGTCGAGTACTATTCCGTGATGTACTCATGTGCCAAAAATGAATTCCGTATGAATGAGAAATGTTGGTCCAAAGTTGGGTACTCGAACTGTACTAACTTGGATATTGGGAGAAAATGGATAGTCCCATATCGAAAATGGGAAAAAAAATTTCTAGTATATATACTAAAAAAATAGACTAAAGGGCGTGACCCGGGAGTTACCACTAACGTGTAGTGGAGAGAGAACTTAGCCAAAATAATAAACACACGCACGCGGCCCGGCCCGGCCCCAGCTTGGCTTGGCTTGGCTTGGCTTGGCCTAGCCTAGCCTAGCCTAGCCTAGCCTATATTTTTTTTGCCCCGGTCAGAAATTTTTCTCCCAGTATACTGTTGAGGTTTTTCAACTTCAGTAACTAGTACCATTATACTCTGTAACAGCAGAGTAATGGCTCATCAGTTATGACTTTGAACCACTACTCTGCTATTACAGAGTAGTGGACCATTACTCTGCTGTTACAGAGTAATGGAGCCTCATCAGTTGCTCCACTTCTCCTATAAGACCAGGAAATCTTGTCTGCCAATGTATACAGTTCTATAATACGAATCTCGTTCTTCTTCTTCCTCTCTGAGTCAATACTAGAATACAACACAACTCAAGTTCGATCAGATCTCTGAAGTTAGGGTGCTGCTTTTCAGGAAAAATGTAATACAGTTGTATCCTGGGAGGCATTTCGTCAAACACCGTCACACTACGGGACGAAAATTGCTTTAAGGACAGAGATATTCAAATCTCAACTCTGTATTGTATGGTTTGTTTTCTTATTTTATTTCCTGTAATTGTAACTCTTCACAATTATTGTTAGCATTTCTGTTTTATGAAATTATGGTTCCAACAATATTCGAAGAATATTCCACTAACTTAACGGAAAGTGGACGGCGGGGCCTTTCGGTCCAATTGTAAAAAAGTTTGGGTGCTATTGGGTAATTTTTTAATTTTAGGCGTGTAGAAAATTAATACAAACTTTGAGTGTCTTTACGTTCTTAACCCTTGATCAAAAGATAACAGTCATTACGTAGAATGATTACAAGGCTTTGGATACTCTATTAACAACACAATGGATGCACAATGCAACAATTAAGTATACTGCGGATGAATGTCCAGTTTTGGTCAACGAATGTAGACAAAAAAAACATGAACATGAAAAACAACTTTATCATAAAGAGCAGAGAAAATACAATTTATTTAAGCAATCAATTACCATGACATCCAATGTGAGGCGTATTGCTCTGCCCAACAAGAATCAAACATTTCCTATCACAAAGCTATTAGTATCATCAGAAAATCAATATCCGTGTAAAGAAAAACATTTCCTATTTGTAAAGATATGAAGAAAGAAAGAAGCAAACTACATAACTTCCATTAACCTTATCTATAAAGCTCCGAAACTACTAGTAAGAAACCATTCCCGGTTTTTTTTCTCCATTTAGGGAATGGCTAGGTGAAGGGTCATTGCCTTTCTCACAACAGAAACTATTGTTTCATCTTTAATTGGCCAAATACAAATTTGTTATTTGTTATTTCAGCTTTCTACATTACCAAATAATCACTCCTAAGTACTAACTAGCACAGCCTTATCGCTCCTAATTCGTGTTGTTACTGACCTGCATTACACTACTTCAAACCATCTTATCAAACATTCCCAAATAACTTAACTAAATGCCTACGGATTTTTTTGCCGTACTAGACCATTTTTTTTTTGAAGTATTTGTGATTTTGGACCACTTTCCAAATTATTAGCGTTTGTGGGCTAGTTGTTGTCAAGCCAGCGGCGGCCGCTATTCCCATTAGTGGTATTTTCCTTTTGAAGGTCGCTAATGTGAATAGCGACATCTTTTTTTAAAAAAATTGAATTTTTTTTTTTACTATCGTTATTCCTATTAGGGACCAAAACATTTATGAAGTCGCTAATCGGATTAGCGACCTTAGATAAACTGTATTAAGGCACTTGGCAAAATCTATTGAGTATTTGTTCTGTGAAAAAATTAAAAAAAATAAATTTTAACTCTGGTCGCTACTGGGAATAGCGACCACGATAAACTGTGGTCGCTATGCAACTAGCGACCACTGTCAATATCTCATTCAAAAAAAATGAAGAAACTACTATGATTTTATACTGTCAATGTCTCATTTATCAGAGGTCTCATTTAATGTCACTGTGAATGTCTCATATATTGCATTAGTGTTTGAAATTTTTTGTTGTGGTCACTAGTGTGAATAGTGACCACAGTTTATTGTGGTCGCTATTCCCGTTAGCAACCAGAGTTTTTAAAAAAAATTGTTTTTTTCAGAGAACAAAAGCTTTCTAGATTTCGCCAAGTGCCTCAATACAATACAGTTCATTTAAGGTCGCTAATCTAATTAGCGACGGCATAAATGTATTGGTCAATAATAGGAATAACGACAGTAAACAACAGTTTCTTTTTTTTTATAAAAGAGGCCATTATTTCCATTAACGACCTCTAAAAGGAAGAGATCGCTAATGAAAATAATGGCCGTTGCTAACGTAGCTGCAACTAGCTCACAAATGCTAATAGTTTGGAAAGTGACCCGAAATTGCAAATATTTTCAGAAAGTGGTCTAGCATGGCAAAAAATTCATGCCTACGTTGCCAACATAATGAACCGAATAGCTACCCAAATCATAATAAAGATGAGAAACCATCAAATCCACATGTAATTCGCCAATCTATTCAAAACCCAGATGCTCCAATATCCAACACAGTAGCATAAGGTATCAATTACACAAATCAACCCAAACAAGAGCTCATCAAGTCAAAGCCCAATTACATCATCCCAATCTAGTACAAACCCATTTACCACTTTCAGTCATTTCACCCAAAGCAATCATCCATAATCAAAACAAGATCAAAATGTGCAAAACTGAAAAACTCAATTACAATTCTCAAATCTAATCAAAACCCACATACCAATTTCATTCAAATTGGAAACCATGTATAAAATTTAGAGAAAACAACTCACCATGCCCAAATGCCCATTTGCCATTAATGAGAAATTTTTTTCCTTTTCCTTTTGATGTTGTAGCTCTTTCCTTCTATCTTAGCTTTCTGAGCCGCTGAGGAATGGAGTATAAAAAAGGGTATACTATATGTAATATAGTCCAGATTCTTTTTGGGTTTTTCGAAAAGAACATACTTCAATACCTGCCAAATGGAGAGTTAATAAATAGGCGATTGAAACAAGGCAGGAGAGAGAGAGAGAGAGAGAGAGCTGCTCGATCTCCAACTCCAAGGCATTATTGGGTTCTTCAAATTCTTTTGTTCGGTTTTTGTTACAGCTCACAATTTTGTTGGTTTCTCAAGTTATATATATATAATAAAGCCATCAACAAATGACATTCAAGTGGTAACAAGAGTTTGAACAAAGAGAGAAAGTGGATTGTAGAGAGTTGAGAAACGGATGGACATGATACATATGGAGTGGCCTGCTGCTTTGAATGAATTCGACAACGTTCGTCATCCGTATGAACACCCCTCGGTAAGTGTTGCCGTAGTATAAGAGTAAGTGGGGCATGCAAGACGTCTGAAGTTCAGAACCTGGCCTTCTTTTGTTCTTAATTATTCTAATTGTTATTTTGTTGTGGACAAAGTTGTGATCGACAACGCGGTGTGTGGGACTGCCACCTTGGTGAAAGTGGACAGCATAAGTCACGGTAAACACGAGAGCTTGTTAGAAGCAGTACAACTGTACAAGTCCTAGCTGATCTCAACCTCTCAGTCCGAAAAGCCTACATCTCATCTGATGGCCAATGGTTCATGGACGTCTTCCACGTGACTGATCACTACGGCCGCAAACTCACCGACGACAGTGTCATATCCTCCTACATCGAGCACTCTCTCAAATCCGACGATGACTTCGAGAGTAAAGAATCTGTCCACCCACTCCTGACCACCACCTTGGAGCTCAGTGGCGCTGATAGGCCAGGCATCCTCTCTGAAGTCTTCACTGTTCTTTCTGATCTCTCATGCAGCGTTGTTGAAGCCAAGTTCTGAACTCACAACAATCGGATTGCATCCGTGATGTTCATCAAAGACGTGGAATACGGTTCACCTGTTCAAGATTCCCACAAGATTGACCTGATCACCACTAGCCTTCAAAACATTCTCAATAGAGATCGCGACGACGTCATGGGAGCAGCGACAATGGCCGTCTCCTCATCAGCAACAACAGGCTTACACGTGGATCGACGACTTCATCAGTTGATGTTTGTTGATTGCGGTTATGAGCTAAGATCATCAGCATCATCATCTTCATGTTCATCCCAACCTTTGGTTTCAGTTCAGAACTGGAGGGGTTACTCCGTTATTAGTGTAAAGTGCCCAGTTCGAGCGAAGCTCCTGTTTGATATAGTGTGCACGCTCACTGATATGGAGTATGTAGTGTTTCATGGCACTGTAGATACAAATCTAGGCCATGCTCATCTAGAGTTCTACGTTCGACATTTGGATGCAACCCCCATCAGCTCTGAAGCAGAGCGGCAACGTGTGATTCTATGCTTACAGGCTGCAATTGAACGACGAGGATCTGAGGTGAACATATCCATCTTAATTTAAGGGTGTGTTTGGTTTGGATGCAAATGTGAATGTTTTAACTTCACAGCAAACTTTTTGATTCAATTACTAAAATAAACCCTTTTTTTTTCTTTTTTTTCTCTTTTTTCTTTTTTTTTTAACCAAACAATGCGGAGGAAGTTAAAGTTTCACCTGCACTTATACCCAAACCAAGCACACCCTGATTAGGGCTGCAATCGAGCCCAGCCGAAGCCGAATATCTTCAGGCTCGAGCTCGGCTCGAGCCGAGCTTTGACCGAATTCGAGCGGAATAGCTTGCGAGCTTAGCCTAAAAATTTTTTTAAAAAAAAAAAACCAAGCTCGGTACATTTCTCTTCATTATCTTAGGTTACGCATTACTATTGGAGCTTTCTACCACTTGCTACTCTACATTTATTCTGCAATAATCTCAACTAGTATTGTGTCACCTAAGATAATAAAGAGAAAGGTAGTAGAGATGGTAGTGGGTGTAGCATTACTCTTTGGTTAAATATCCTTAACAATGTGAGACACATCAATAAGTAGTCATATTTAACCAAGGACGGGTTTGACCCGAACCCAAATCGACCTGACTCGAAGGGGTGGATTACTTTAAGTATGAAAACATGCCCAAACCCAAATGGGTGGGTTTGGAAAATGTCCATTAGAAATCCTGGTCAGGTTTGGAATTTGTCGGAAACCCATCCTCTCAAACCCGATCCAAACCGTCTCACACCCGATGTAATATTTTATGTATATGTACATGTTATAACTCTCAACTATCTCGACATAAATTACTAACTTATAATATATTACATTATCTACTAATTTTAAATGACTTGTTTAGAGGTTGATAGAATGTTATAAATTCTCGATTTTCTCATCATATTACTCTCAATCGGTCAATTTTTAAGTTTAAATGACTAAAAATGAGCAAATAAAATAATCATCAAATTAAAATTGTAGGTTTATCCGATAAAACCGACCCGACTAGTAGAACTGGAAACTCACTTGAACAAACCCGAAACCCATGGATCCAGGTTCATGTATGAAGAAAATAAAACCCAATATATTTGGATGGGGTTTGGATTTTAAAAAAAAGGGTTCAGGTTTGAAAATAGTTGAAAACCTGCATGATCCGACCTGTGCACCCCCTACTTGTTATATTCATAAAAAGTATCATAGGGGTCGCTAAAAGGAATAGAATCAGATTGTGTTCTCCTTGCTGCCTTGCATTTGAACGAAACTGATGAAAAGTTCGAGTCATTAGTTCTGAGATTTGGTACATTTGACCATAGATAACCAACTCTCACCTTAAAGACACAAGATTAAACTCAGAAACCAAATTTGTGATGTACTAAATTGCCGTGTTCAAGATGGAGAGAACAATTCATCTCCAATTCAATTGCGAGGTTGAATTTGTCGAAAAGGGTTGACAATAAATGGAATCAATTATGAAAGATCTACAACAAAAGACTAATAAGTCACTGTAAAGCCCTCACTCCTCAGAGCATCCACATTCGTTACGGTTAAAATATGCATAAATGGAAAAATGCATATAGCAATTTTCCATTTTGCTGCAGTCTTGAAATGCTATATTTTACCAATTTAAATTAAAATAATATAGAGATGGTGCTTCACAATGCGTCCGAAGGAAAAAAAAACATTAAAATATGTGGGACGGCACATGAAGTGCCGTCGGAGGGCTTTTTAAAAAATAAAAAATAAAAAAATCAATTTATTTGGAGGGCAGTCCGAACAATAAAAAAAAAAAAATTGTGCGACGGCACGACGGCACTTCGAGTGCCGTCCTTTATATATGCATAATTGCTATTTCAATTCTCATATATAGCGTTTATGCATAATATGTATATTTAGCCAACGACTGCAGCGCTCTTTTTTACAAAATATGCATATTATGCATATATACCAAATGACTACAGATGCTCTCAGAACATGTAAATTGATAAAATTAAATAGAATTGTCTAATGTAAAATAGGCACTTTAAGAGCATTTGTAGTGGTTATCTCCAATTTTGGAGATTTGACGAATTTGGAAATGGCAAAATGGGATTTTGCTGCACCGGTGAATTGCTAAAATTTGGAAAATAACAAAAAAAATTGGAGGGACGGAACATCCCTTTATTAAAAACAAAATTTACAAGTTTGCCATTGAGAAATGGGGGTGGAGGTGATGTGGAAGGAGGGAATGGAGGGAGGGGAGTGGTGTTTGGTGTTTGATGTTTGGGAGGAGGAGGGAATCTTTCAAGATATGTCAGGGTCCCTCATTGTTTTCATTTGGGGAGTCGGATTAAATTATTTTTTAAAAAAAATTAACGGATTTTCTAGCGGACGAAACAACATATGTTTTGTCTGCTATAATTTGGAGATCTCCAAATGCGGCAACACCGTTCATAAAATTGCAAAATCTGGCATTTTAGCAAACCAGTGCAGGTTATTTTTTGCCAAAATATGGAGTATGGAAGAATACAGAACCACTGTGAATGCTCTAATCCCAGTCTGTATTTCCATGTCGGAGTCTTGAACATCTAACATTAACATGATGAATAAAAGGAATTAACAAGGTTCGGAAACATCAATGTCTAACTTAACAGGAAATTCTTGGTCGAGAAGCACGAGCTCCATTGCACCTCATACTAATCAAATGTCAACTTCGGCAACACAAGCAGCACTATAAACGTTCAGGAGCTCCGGTACTTCCTCCTTGTTTTGATGAACAAAATTTTCATTAAACTTGCTTTTCTGTGATGCACGTGAAATAATAAAGGCTCACAATCCCTAATAAATTATGGGATTTTAAGATGTTCATCACGCAACAGTACCATTATCAACGTCAAGACGAAACAAACCCCGATTTCTCTTTGCAGTCACCAACAGTTTCTTCATATCACCCTCCGAAAAGCTTTTCCAAAACTCACAGTCGAGAGAGCATGTGGGGCTTCACAGGACAGTTGGTTGGCAGCAACGAGTTGCTGGATTACAGAACTGGACCAAGTTGTGATTCTACGGAGAGCCTCGATATTAGGCTCAATGGTTTCTTTCAACATCAGCACAAAGGATGAGCTAGTTGCAGGTGACGATAGAGTTTATCTGGGCATCAGTGAAGCCTGCACTGTGTTTGAGGAAATGTCTGACCGAGTCAGGTTTCGAAGGGAAGGTGAAGTTGAGGTGTGGTGTTTCCAGGCAGTGGCTGCCTTTTTGGATTTGAGAAGGTTGGTTGTTCCAAGTAGTCTATGACATGTAGCTTTGGTATAAATACCCGGGCCCGGCATTGGACCGGAACTGACCCGATCTATACGGGTCCAGGTCCATATTCTAAAATAAAATCTGATGCACTTCCGGGTCCGCTAAAAATAGAGCCGACCCGGATCCGGACACGGGCCTGTTAAAAAATACCCTAAAAATATGGAATTTAAATAATAAGGTTATAGGGATATACATGTAAATAGTAATTGTTGAAGATAGATGTGTAAATATAATATTTATTCATGTACTTAAGTACAGAAATTGTTAGAACCGTAGGGTATCGGGTGCAAAACAAAAATACTTAAGTACAAATATTTATTCCCCGCTACCGAACCCGAAGGATAGGTTTTTTTAAGTAGGAACCAAACCCGGACCCAGTTCTTACGGGTCGGATCCAGGTCCAATTTTTTGAACCGTATGGTATCGGGTCCAGGTAGTGCAGGACCCGATACCTGCTCTAATGACAAGGCTGGATTTGAGAAGTTGGTTGTTGATGTGAGCTACATCTATATCTATATATGTATCTCTATAGCTATATTTATATCTATAAAAGAGGGGGTTTGTGTTTGTGTATGTCCTACAGGCCAGTTGTGTAATGACATTACAAGTTTATATTGTATCATGATATTTATTTCATATATGAGGCATTTCATTTATTGTGATTAAATAAACATAATAAAGTTATTAGAATAGTAGGTTCAATACGATGGGATATCAAGTGCGTGACTTGATTGTGAGATCCTATTGGTTGTAATCAGAACAATATTCTTAAATGTCCGTAGTCAAGTATTATTGTGAATTAGAACAACAATATTACATAGAGACTAGTATGTGCGTAGACTGATGACCATATCTCACAGGTCATGGATATGAGATACCAAGTCTTCACATGGGTACATATAAGAGTAATAATGTACTGCACTGACCCACTATGAGAATGGTGCATGGATCGTTACGTGTCATAAACGGTTCTCACAGGGACCATGATGTACGTAGTCCTTTGACTTGAAGTCACTACGGTTCCCTACATGAGAAGTTATATGTTTTAATGTAGTCAAACGTTGTCTGTAATAAAGTGATTATAAAGTCGACTATTGGATATACTACAAATCTTACGGAGGGATGTGAGTGACTTAGATAGGATTTGTCCCTCTTACATAACAAGAGCGATATCTACGGACCCCTTGATTGAGTAAGACTGCAAAATGCATGGTCGTGCTCAAATGAGTCAATATGAGTACATAACAGGAGCGATATCTACGAGCCCCTTGATTGAGTGGGGCTGCAAAATGCATGACCGTGCTCAAATGAGTCAATATGAGATATTGAGCTCATTTGTAGTAAAGTCTACTCGGACATCAAGAAACCAATGATTGAACTATACAAGGTTGACACGCTCTATGCCTTGTGGTCAATTAGATATCTGGACGAAAGGACTAGACTACATATTAACATTGGTCACAAACATACAATTAGTTGGTCCTCGTAGGTTAGAGTAAGAGCTGATTATATGTAATGGTCATGTCGCTTCATGTTTTTTTTCTGTCTGTAGGTTGTACCTTGCTCCAGCATGCAGGGGTTGTTTTGTTAATTTCTTATTAATGAAACAGGGTGGCCTTATTCCACCTTTTCCCTCAACAAAAAAAAACATTGGTCACAAATAGGTTATGTCAAATCACTGACATTCCTATTACTTGAGTAGCAGTGATGTATTACTAAATACCGCTCATTGTTTGTAATACTAGAATATGATTTTAGTATTACTTTCAACGCAATGGGAACCTATAGGGTCACACACTGGATCGAAATTGGATTTAAATTCATGAATGAATTTAATTGGAAATCCTAGTAAAACTTGGACTCCTAAATGAGCTAACTAAAGTTCAAAGACCCACACACGAATCTGAACCATGTCAGATTGTGAGCCCAACAACCTCATTACTCTCTTAGGGTTGATTTTTTGCACACATATATATGATACGTATCTATAGAAAAATGACGCATGAGAAAATCCTAGCCGTCACAGATAGGGATGGCAACCGAGCCAGGCTGACCCGCGACCCGCCCACGACCCGCTTGTGAAACCCGACCTGTTAGAAGTCGGTTCGGGTCCGGATCGAACCCGCGAGTATAAGCAGGCCGACCCGGGTCGTTGAAGAACGGATTTGAACCCGTCGACCCGGTGAACAGTACGAAACCCGCTCGCCAACCCACGGGTCCAACTCAAGAACTTGGTCTCTAACGGTTGTTATAGCCGTTTTTTTTTGTTTTTTGTTTTTGTTTTCTTTCCCCCTATAAATACCCCTTAAACTCAAACTAAAAATTTCACACCTTACTCTCTTACTCTCTCTACTACTACTACTCAATTCAATCTCAATTCATTCCAAATTTTGTGAACAAAGAAGCTAGCAACATAGAAACGATCAAACGACAAATTCCGATCGTATCGAATTCAACATTCAACTACATCTTCAAGTCTTCAACTCCTCCAAGGCTCCAACAAAGAAGCTCTCTTTCTATCTATATACGAGTCCGGATGTCTACTTCTACTTCTACTTTTATTTTCACTCTCATTTTATATACGAGTATCCACGAAGTACGGTATCAAAATTTCACAACCCTCTTATTGTCTTGATATTTTTTTTGTAGTTATAGTTTTTTTATCATATTTGTTTGTTGATTTTTTGATCTTCTCTCTCACAACCCTCTTATTGTTTTCTAGATTTTTTTTAACTTATCTCGCCTAGATTGTATTTATTTTTTCACATACACTACTATATCAACATGTCTAGATGACGAGGTAGCGGCCGTAGGCAAAGTGGACAAGATTCCACCGGTACTTCTCGTAGGCCTCCAATTGTCTCACAAAATGAGCCCGCCGAAGAGTACCCTATGACCCAACACATTGGTGCACACGATGAATTTGTAGGAAACACAGACATAGAAGAAGAACCACAAACACAAGCAACCGAAACAACACAACCGGGTAGTAGTAGGAAAACTAGAGAGAAAACTAGTGATTGGCACAAATTTTATGATTATATTCTAGACGAAGAAAATCCGGGTGTAGGTATAAAAGTTTGTAAAACATATTCGAAGTCATACAAATGGAAGAGGGGTGAGGGAACGGGTACAATAAGAAGACGCATCCAAAATGTACACAAAAAACTTCTTGTAGACCTACCCGGCCAACAAAAAATCCACCCTAGCACCGGTGTAATTGATAGCCATTCTTATGATCGCAAACTTGTTTGTCGGAAAATGACCTGACTAGTAATTAATGAAGAGTTACCATTTTCCTATTCCGAGAGTATGGACTTAGAAACTTTTAATCAAACTGCATTAAACCCCCATTTTAAAAGAATCCCTAGGATTACTTGTAAATCTGATTGTTTTAAAATGTACAATAAAATTAGAGAAGCTTTGATTGCCATTTTATGGAGTTTAACTTTCCATAGTATTGTCTCATATACGTTCCATACTATTGTCTTTTAGGGAAATAAAAAAATTGAATGCTTTAGAAGCAGTGAGATATTCATCTATCCTCGTCCTGACATATTTGTGGGCAATTCATTCATTTCAAGAGAATTAGGTGAAAATTAGATATGTAGTTCAATCACGTTAGAAATTTCCATTAAGAATATAGACAAGTCTGGAAACAAGAAATAGTTTAAGATGTCAAGTAAGCTTAATCAATTGTTCTAGTCCAACTTAACAATTGATGTAAATACTGAAGAACTTTGTCACTTATTACATCCTAATACCTTATGAGAGTGGATAACGCAGAATCCATGTTTTTATCAATTTCCAGTGTTCATCGTTGATGTTTTATATTGCAACTATTGACTTAAATATTATCTACTTCCCTTTGTATTGTAGTCCCAAAAGCTTGGAGCTTTCTTATTGAAGTCACAATTTCATAAAGAATGACAAGTTTCAGTTATAACATCAAACACACATAGGAGATTCAGACTTCTATATATAGTAGAAAACCCATCTAAACCTGGATTCTGCATCAACATGATTCCAATAGCATAAAGGTTCCATAGTGTTGTATCATATACGTTCCATACTATTGTCTCTTAGGGAAATAAAAAAGTTGAAAGCTTTAGAAGCAGTGAGATATTCCTCGTCCTGACATATTTGTGGGCAATTCATTCATTTCAAGAGAATTAGGTGAAGATATGTAGTTCATTCACGTTAGATTTCCACTAAGAATATGGACAAGTCTAGAAACAAGAAATAGTTTAAGATGTCAAGTAAGCTTAATCAATTATTCTAGTCCAACTTAAACAATTGATGTAAATAGTAAAGAACTTTAATACCTCATGGAGTGGATAAAACAAGATAGAATTTCACTACCTTCTGCAGTGGATACGATACACTTCAGTAAATGATCAAAATGATAGGAAAATAAGATGATAACCAAGAAGAAAGGGACAGCTTAAATTATTCAGTGATATAATGATAGTTCTTTAAACCCTACCAGTTATCTAGATAAATACTAACCATTACCATCCTCGTGGTGGATAAACGTCCGTAAATGATTAAAATGACAAGAAATCAGATGGCGACGAAGAAGAAACTTCTTAATTATTCAATGATCTATAATAGTGTGAAACCCTATAGTTTTCTAGATAAATACGAAATAACCATCCAAAAGGGTTATTATCACAGAACTAGTGAAATACGGAATCATTAAACTTACATATTCCAGCATGTTCTGAACTTAAAAGGATAAGAAAAAAAAATTAAGTAGAAGCATAACAAATGTACCTTTGGGAGCTGGAGGATACTTGAATTATCAATCTCTGTGTTTTCCTCCACGAGAAGATCTTTAAGAACTGATATTGACTACACTTGCAATGAAATAAAGAAAATTAGCCTTTTGAGATGAAAAAAATTAGTACTATTCTACGACAAGAATGATCTTTTCCGAGAGAGGGGGGGAGGGGAGTCGAATGAACAAATTTTTCTAGGGTGAAAACTAGAATATTTCCATCACAATAAGATTTTGAAGAACTTCCTCCACTATACCTGTATTACATATGAGGAAATTTAATTAAGCATTCCAATCTAGGGCAATAGTACAAATCTACATAATTTGTTAGCTGAAAAGAAAAAGGAGGTAAGTAAAAAGAGAACAGCCTTCCTCGCTATCACTAGTAGAGTCTGATGACTTTAAGAAAATTATGAAGAACATTCTTTTGCGAACTTTATTAGTGGTTATGGAGAACAAATTAGCATCAGGATAATTTCATAATTCTCCCAAGCTTACTACATGAAGATGCCTCATTCTATTATTCCCTTTTATGATGATCCTACTGTTTCTTTTATCAGAGTTGTTTTGGCATGAACTGCATGACTTTGCTTTACTTTCTTTCCTTATTTTATATTAAATTAAGGTAAAACTGATGATGAAATATATACTAACGGGAAAAAAAAATAGATGGTTGGTGTAAGCAACAGATTTTCATAACTGGAGTTACATCCCAACATCCTATATCACCCTAGCAGTAAATTTTTCAAATGTTTGAGAAAAAGAGAAGGTTCAAAACTTTCAAATCCCTCATCTTTATCATATCATTGCAATATACAAATCATCAAGCACTGTAGAATATGACCCATTAGCAAGCTACACTGCTTACTATGTCCAGAACTACCAAATGATTCATAAATTACCCATGTTCATGGATTGCTTATTAAGTCCAAAACTAAACCAAACCAAATCATAAACAACCCGAGTCATGTTATAGAAGAATTCATCCACACAAAAAAGCCGAAAAACATACAGTTACAGGATATGGGTAACACAAAGTATTGGAATTGGGCCTATGTATGCTGTATAACTAATAATGTTTCAAGAGCACCCATGCCGAAATATTAAAATTTTTGAGAGAATAAGCCCAAATACCTCATCCTCCTGCAGGCAACTTGAGACGATCTTATTAAATAACTTGGCCGAATCCTGATCCACAAAGATAAACAGAATAAAAATAAAGCAAAAGTTTTCGACTAAACTGCAACGAAAAGTAAATCAAATAGAGAGATGAATAAAAAAAGACCTACGATTTTTCCATTGCGCCATGTCTCTAAAAGGTTTTGATCAATATTTTCCTTTGAATTGTACATATAATCGGATAATACTTGCACTAGTGAATCCATTTTATCTATAATGAAAGCCAAAATTTCGAAGCTAAACCCCAGAAGAAACAATCTTAAAAGGAAAATAGAGAAGTCGGTTCAAACCTCCATTCTTCTGTTCCTCATTCTGAACCACTTGCAGTTTCTCCCCGTCTGTGGACGATAAATCCAATTGCCTAACCAAATTACCAGTACTTGACTGAATCCTGTTAATTTGTGGAACCAATGGGGACTTTACAGCATGCTTCCAAAACCCACACTCCCCATTAGCCTGCTGCTTCCATTCATAATAACCCTTCAACCCAAGAATGCAGTCGACAATCTTTGCAGCCGATCCAACTTCCAATGTATCCTTCCAAAACCAATCCCATAACCAAACTCAAAAAAAAAAAAAAGTAACTAATCAAAACCAATCAAATAAAAAATTTACCCTTTCAAGATCCTACGCCTCGAAGCTTGGCAGCTTCAACTCCTCAACCGCAACAAGAAAGTTGGGAATGTTCTCGAAGTACTGGTACACCAGCAGCAGCTCCGATTGGTTGGTAATTAACTTCAAAGAATTCATAATTACTCCCAAATAATTCAAAAAAAATTAATCATTAAAAAAAATACTAAAAAAGATTTTAATTTGTTTACATTGGGGACGAGGCCAGGTTGGATCTTGTTGAGTGCGTTGCAGAGGGCGATGCTGCTGCGCAAGGAGGAGATGAATTCTTGCTCGGAGGGGTGGAGGGAGGGGAGGCTGAGGGGGCCCACCAAGGAGTCCAGCCACTGGGTGGCCTGGGAGCGCCTGACAGCTGCAAAAAGGGAAGAAAAAAACCCTAAATCAACCACGAATGCGAAATTCGCGAGATTGGGGATTGATGAGGGATTGGGGAAGGAGGAAGGTACCAGATTCTTGGGTTTTTTTTGAAGCGAGGCGGCCGTCGCGAAACGACTCTTGCGGGCTCGTCCATTGTTCTTGCTTCTTCTTCTTCTTGATTTTTAGAGAGGAGAGAAAGAGAGGCTTTTGGTTTTAGGATCCTGTAACGTTAAGAAAAATGGAAAGAAAAGAGGGATTTGAATTTGAATTGGAGGAGGAGTGCCGTTAAGGGTTTGATCCAGACCGTTGGTTTTGTTCGTGGATTGAGTCAGTCAAATCAAATTGTGGATCTATGGCTTGATCCAAGTTCATGAACCTGAGCTAGTAGTATGTATGTGATTTTTTAATCACAACAAAGCATCTAGTTCAAAGATTCAGAATCACTGTTTCTATATTAGCCTTTTTCGAACAAATATTTCTATATTCGTCACTATTAATGTGCGAACAACCCAAAATAGTTGCCTAATTATTTGTAGAGGTACTAGTCTACTAGATCTTTTTTTTTTTACCAACCCCAATTCTAATGCCTCTTACACTATTTTTTGCACCCTAAATTAAACCCTAATCCTAACTCTTGAGGAGGGGAGTACAGCCAAGGGTAGAGACTAGAGAGGAAAGTGAGAAAGAGGAGGGGGGGTATACATTTGATGTAGGCATATGAGATTGAAGGCAGTTGAGGTTGTACATGGAGATGCAAATAAATCACATAGGAGAAGCACGCAGTGGACGGTAAAATAAATTCTAAAATGGAAGTTTGAATCATAGCACAATGTTAAAAGATTACCTTTTTGAAGTATAACAAATGGAAAGATTTCATCTGCAGAAAGCTCCGCAAGCTCTTAATCCATTTGCTTCTTGATGGCTTGCAACCACAGGAGATAGGATCCCTAGTTCTTGTTTTTCTTCTTTCTTTTCCATCAACTTTTTTTTTCAATACATTACCCTCATGATATATTTATAAAATAGGAGGAATAGCACTCTACTTATTTATCTTATGCAGAACTAAACTGCAATGTAGCTAAGAGTTGCGAGTTTTAAGTAATAGACTTTATGTGGGATCGATTGGGTTCTCACATCTAGGACCAATTATTAATTCTAACTTAATAATTTTAATTTGATACTCAAAGTACATAATTTACCAACTGCATAAAAGCCCTTTCAATGTGAAAATTATTTTCAAAAAATAATTATATGGAATTTTTTCCAACATCAAGTCCAATAAATTTACATATCTCTAATCTTGAAGACTATAATGGGAGAGTTGGGGTTGTGTAATTTGTAAACAACCCCACTTATGTGTATCGTCTGTAATGTCTGTATGAATTAAAATCCTAAACTTAATGCAAAAAACGTGCAACGCACATGCAAATTAAATTCCGATCATGCTAAAACCTTACGTCTATTCCTCTCCCTCTCTTGCGACCCATCACCTTGCCACGCATCGCAGCGCTGTCGCACCACCTTGCCACTACACTGCCGCACCGCTGTCTCTGCAGCATCGTGTTGTCGCGCCTACGTTTTCTCTATTCCTCTCCCTCTCTCTCTTGCGACCCATCGGCTTCCCCCACATTGCAGCGTCATTGCACCACCGCACCGCCGCACCGTTGTTGCCACATAAAAGAGGTTTAATTCAAATAAGTTAGTTCAAAATTCTTTATCTCTACAGAGTAACTATTTCTATCTCTCCATGCATAAAAGAGGTTTACAAATTCTATTTCTTTATCAAAAGAAAAGTTCAAAGTCGATCTCTTTATATGACAAAGGATAAGAAACCTTATCAAAACACCGTGAAGTAGAAATAAATCCAAAATGTTGAAATTGGCCCCCCAGCAACTATAAATACCTAATGACCTCTTCAGAAACAAGGTAATGACAATTATCGCTCACAAAACTCTTCATATATTCTGAGTTTTCCAACTTCGGCGTCGGATGGTCTGTCACCGGGGAAACCCAAGTGTTTCATGTTGTTTTGCAGATCAATTAGAGAGGTCAAAACAGTTCATATCCAAACTGTCCATGGTAGTCAGAATTCAGAGTCAAGAACAGTTTACAACGATCAACGCCGGCGAAAAGAAAAGGTCAGATCTTTTATTGTTTCCATAAAAAGAACTCACAATATATGTTTGCTCCAATATAGAAAATAGCGGTTACGGATTGGCGCCGTCTGTGGAAAACAAAAAAGAAATTCGACCAAACTTTGCCGGTGAAAAACTGTTTTTTTCCAGCCATGGCTCCAAGGAGAAAAGGGAAGGCGGTGGCTCCTTGCTGACAAGCCAACCATTTTCCTCCATCTCATCCTCATACTGAGAACCCCCTTCAAAATGGCTCAAGGACTGTCCCGCAAACCTTAGGTATTAATTGCAAGACTAAAACCAAGAACCCTTTATCATTTCATGGGAACAAGAAAGGCAGCTAGGAAAAGAATACCTTAAGGCTATATTGACCAGCCGGAGCAATGTAGGAAATTTTTCCCATGGAACCAGGGGGTAGAAGCACTCAAACCAAAATGGCAGAGTTTTTGGCTTCAATGTAGTTAAACATAAAACCAATGTGACCGGGTAAGCTAGCGATCAGTTTCCATCATTACCACCAATTGCACATATTTATATAAGCGAAACTTTAAGCACAAACACTCAAAATACAATAATTCAGTACCAGCACAACTCCATTAACAAATAGTCTCACTAATTACCACATAAATCAAAAGGCCCCATGTAGTGATTTATTAGTATACCACTGAGTGTATGAACGGTAGGATCACAACATAATCCTCATATCAGTGATGTATAAATGAATTATTTTAACTTAGCACTCAATAAAACTAAATGTAAAAACTAAACAAGAAAGGAAAATAAAAAACCCTTACAAGTTTTGTCTGCATCTCTACCAAAATCAGCCTTCAGACGGTGTCTTGGGGACAATTGACAATGCATGCAATCCACTCTCGAATTCCTCTTTCAGTAACTCAAGAACAAGTCTATGTCTCTTTATGGCACTCTTCCCTTCAAACTCCTTAGAAACGACTCTTAAATTCCAATGTGTCTCCCCGCCGGTATTTCCTTGAACCCCCGCATGTCCAGCATGCATATGTGATACATCCTCCAAGTCCAGCTCAACAGGATTCAACTCCCTCTTCAATCTCTCAATAATCCTCTCCCTTCTCCCACCCATCACACCACCATTACTTGATCCCTCCTCAACCTCGTGAATCACCGTTTCTGTTTCTGTTTCTTCCTCTTTCTCTTCCTCTTTGTCTTCCTTTTCGCCAGAATATTCATTCTCAACGTTGCTAGATTCTTCAACCTCAACATTATCAGTTTGCAA
Source organism: Hemerocallis citrina (assembly GCA_017893485.1). Classification (NCBI taxonomy): domain Eukaryota; kingdom Viridiplantae; phylum Streptophyta; class Magnoliopsida; order Asparagales; family Asphodelaceae; genus Hemerocallis; species Hemerocallis citrina. Next base: position 157,037,512 of record CM030358.1, on the reverse strand, counting down.
ATTCCTATCAAACCCACCATTATTCTGTTCAGAAACATCCATTTCACCCTTCAAAATCTCATCTTGCCCACCCAACCCAAACCCCCCAATCTCCCTCGCTTTCTCCTGCATCAACTTAAACATATTCCAAAACCCATTATTCCGTGAAGCCGTCAAGCTCTGGTTATTCAATCCCAACAAATTCACAAACTTGGGCGAGACTTTGGCAATCACCCCCGGCGATTCGCCGGAAAGCCCGAAAACAAGAAGAGCAGCCAACCCCTTGGTGAGCTGTGAATCAGAGTCGGCATCGAACTTAACTAAAGAAGGGTTGGTGGGGTCGGGGTAGGCTCTGACCCAGACCTGGGAGACGCAGCCGCGGACGCGGTGGGAGTCGGTCTTGAAGTGGGGAGGAAAAGGGGGGAGCTGGGTGGCGTAGTGGAGGAGCTGCTGGTACTTGGATTTGGGGTCGGTGACGGACTGGAAGAGGGTGACGATCTTGAGGAGGTTGGGAGGGAGACTGCTGGTGGGGTCGTCGTCTTCTTGTTGTTGTTGTTGTTGTTGTTGTAGTTGGGATTTGAGTTGGGCGTTTGGAATATGTGAGGGAAGGGGTTGGAAGGAGATGGAGGAGGAGAAGGAGAAGAAGGGGGATTTCAGATGGGATTTGAGGGATGAGGAGGACGGGGTGAGGCGGAGGAGTTTGGGGGAGGAGATGAGGAGGCGAAAGGTGGAAAAGAGACAGGAAGAAGAAGATGAAGACGACATGGATAACAATTGAGAGATGAAAAAGAATTGTTCGGCTCATTCACAACTATGTGGGGACCTATTTAAATAACTAGTAATTTCACGTGCGATGCATGCTTTGATAAAAAGTTAGAGTTGATACATGTAAGTCAAATACATCTTTCCACTCTCTCTCGCGATTTTTTTCTCCCTCTCTCTCCTCTGCTTCCTCCCTTAGATCCGCCGTCGCGGTGCGTCATTCCCCACTCTCCCCTTCATTAAAAGTGTTTCTACCGGTGTCCTCTTCAAACCCTTTTCGTCGTTCCCCTGGTGTCCCCCCGCTCCCGAGCTCCATCGTGCGCGAGTGTTTCGTTTCCTCAGCGTCCAGCTTCCGCGCTGTTCTGAGCCAGTGCGTTGTGGCGCCCTGAGTTCTCCGACTGTCCTCCCTGCTCCGTCTGCTTCAGTTGGCGGTGCTTCCCCTCCGTGTTCCTCGCTCGTCTTGTTCCCCTCAGGTGTGTGCGCCCTCCCAGGTTGCTAGTTATCAAGGTACTCCTTCCTTATTGCCCCTTCAGACCACTGTAAGTATTTTCCCCCTATTTATTCAGTACTTTATTTTGTCTGTGGCATTGTGATCTGGTGTTTTTTCTCGCTTGTGTTGTTGCTGTGATTTCGGTGCGTTAGTTGCTAGATTGGTTTCTCTTTTTTGGCCTTTTAGCACTTGAAAATTTTGTGCGCGTTTTTTCTGGGCTCTCTTCCCTCGTCTGCTCTTTCTCATCTCCATTTCTTCTCTTCTCCTTCCTCTCCTTATTAACGATTGCATATCTCTTCCCCTACTCTCGAGTTACTTCTTTTCCCTTTGTTCGCTCAATTTTTCCTCTGTCTGCTGTTCTAGCAGCTGAGGAGTCTAGTTTGGGACGATTGCCTTTGGCTTTCTCTTGATCTTCGAATCTGTTTGCGTTTTCGCTCTTCTTCTCCTCTGTTGCCTTTTCTAGCATCTGAGGAGTCTTGTTTTGGTTTCGATTGCCTTTGGCAATTGTTGTGGCCATTGTCGGTGTGTTTTTTCTATTGTGGGCTGTTTTTTGGTTAGGCCCATGGACCTCCCTTGGGTTGAAGTAGTTAGAAAGAAAAAGCTTAATAAAAAAGAAGAGTTCTGCCCCAATTCCTGTTCTAGTTTGGGCTCTTCTAGCCTTAAGCCCATGCGCTCTTCAGTCTTATCGGTTCCAGACCCTTCTTCCTATAAGTTCTCCCGCTCTCTCTCTGGTACAAGCGCTTCATCTTCCTCCTCATCTCTTCGCTCTTCTCTTCACCCTAACTCTTACTGTTTCCGGTGCCTCCAACAAGGTCACTTGAAGTGGTTCTGCTCTGCTAAGATGAAGTGCTTATTTTGCCTCAAGGACGGCCATGCGCGTCATCGCTGCTTCTCCCTGCAAAAGCTTTTAGGTCTATCAGTGGGTGTTCCCATTGCCGACTCGGTCCTAGCAGCTCTCGACTTCCCGTCGTTGCAAAAGAAGCTTGCCGAGACTCCTTCCTCTAAATCGAAGAAGCTTAAAGCCTCGCCTCGTTCTCCTCTCCTCCCCACTCCTGCTTCAGGATCCCGCCTGTCTCCTTCTGCAGATCCTACTCCTGCTAGGCCGCCTGTTCCCCCTCCCCCAACTGCTAAACCTATCGTTACTCAGGTCTTTCTTCCTAACTCGGAGCTCACTGATCGCCTCAAAATTTTCTTCAATTATGGAGCTATTTCTTTCTCCGAAGGATCCATTCCCTTCTATACTCTCAACGCGTTTCTGTGTAATTGCTGCAATGTTAAGGAATGGGAGTGGGTTCTCTACTCTTGCACTAATGGTGATGCTATTATTCAATGCCCTTCCTCCAAGGTGTTGGAGGACCTCTGTGCTAATAAGTCTCTCACCATTGGATCTATCACTCTGTCTATCCGCAAATGGGTCTCGCCCTCTCCCTCCTCTAAAGCTCTTGCTCACAATCCCACCAAAGTGTCGTTAGTTGGCCTTCCCCCATTCTGTGACTCTCTCCGGTTGGTGGCGGCGTTCTCCAAATGCATTGGAGAGATCATTAGTATCTCGTCGTGCACTCGATTAGCCTCGGGCAGTGTTCAAGTTGAAGCTTTATTTAAATGCCCTCCTCCGAAGGAGCGTATCGAGGCCTTCTGTCTCAACGATGGCATTTCTTCTTTCACTATTTCGGTCCAGTACCATGACTCTTCCGTCCCTTCGGCTCCGGTTAAGCCTGGTTTCTGTCTCATGCCCACCGCAGAATTTCACCCGGGCTCCTCCTCTGGCCACAAGTCCTTGCCTGCTTCGGGGAAGCCGATCCCTCAACTTCCTGCGAAGAAGCATAGTTCTCTTCCTATTAAGCCTACTGTCTCTTCGGCCCCTCCTAAGTTCTCTCCAGCTAAGTCTCCCAATCTTGTATGGATCAATCCAGACCACTCTTCGCAAACTACTCCTAAGACTACTCCCATTTCCTCCTCTCCCCCTTCGGTGATTGCGCCATTAGCGTCTATTAATGCGCCAGCTTCTTCTCCCCCTCCCTCCAAGACTGAGGGCTGGCCGGATTGGAATGTTAATCCCTCGTTCGCCTCTGATTGGGAGCAGTTTCAACGTGCCGCGCACTTCCCCTCTTCCAGTACTTCCCGCTTTCCTCCTTCCTCTCTGCCAGCCATATCGCCCTCTAGTGCTAAAGCCATGAACAAACTTGATAAGGATGATTTGCTTAGTGAAGAGTTAGCTGATCTGGAGCAGACTCAGGCTTCTAATCAGGTTTATTTCAATTTTTCTTCATTTCATTTTAGTTATTTTTTTCACTTATCGATTACTGCTTGTAGTTTTTCTTTTGAGTTGGAAGTTGCCTTTCCTTCGCATCGGCTCACACCATTCAATTTGGTGAGAGCCGTTTATGTCATTTCTTCTCTCTCTCTTTCTCATCTTCAGCTTTCCTCGGACCTTTTGGCCCGATGCAGGGCACTTCGAGAGATCCAGCATCCCGAACTCACCCCACCTACCAGCGTTATTTCTATAGCCTCCTCTGTCATTTCTAATCCAATTTTGTCGTTTTCGGTCCCTGTCATTGCACCGATTTCGGTCAATGTTGGAGCTCCGCCTCCCTCTACCCCGGTTCCTTTGTTCCCGTCCAACTATAAATCCCCGGGCTCGCGTTATAGCCCCTATCGTGTGATCTGATCGAGTGCCCGTCTCAAGGCTAAACGATCATCATCATCATCATCCATTACTGTTTACGATTCCATTTCGTCCCTCCCCCCCTTGGGCTCCCTTTACCATCATCAGTTTGATGAGTTATCGGACTCCGAGATGTTATCTATCTCCCAATCTCAAGGATTTTCCATCTCTTCCGACTCTTCCATCCCCATTTCTAGTCTTCGAATGCTTGAACGTTCCCGAGTCCAGGAGCACATCCTTAATCTTGATTAGTGTCTCCTGGAATATCAGGGGCCTCAACTGCCCCGCTAAACAAAGGGCCATTTTCGATCTTATCGCTTCTTCTCATTGTGATATCATCTCCATTCAAGAGTCTAAGATAGAATCCCCCAATCCTCACCTTTTCCGGTCGTTAGGGGGGTCTTCTATCTCGAACTGGATTTCCCTCAATGCCATAGGTTCTAGAGGCGGGATTCTCCTTGGTTTCAGGGACTCAGTTTTCTCTTTAGTCGCGGTCCACCGCCTTAACTTCTTCCTCATTGTTCAGCTGCACTGGCGGGTCCTCGATTGCGTTTTAACTGTTATCTCGGCTTATGGTCCTTCGACCTCCGATCGGCGCCCCCTCTCCTGGCACAAATTTCGCTCCCTTCATCAGTTCGTCCAAGGTCTCTGTTTTGTTTGTGGAGATTTCAACGTTACTCGTTTCGTATCGGAACGATCGAATTCGGTTACCTCTGACTCCCAATCTTGCATCTTCAATGATTGCATTCGTGATCTTCAATTGTCCGATATCCCTATAAATGGCAGAGCTTTTACTTGGTCGAATCAGCGCCTTATCCCTTCCTTCGCCAAACTAGACCGTTTTCTAGTCGCTCTCCCTTGGTTCACGAAATTTCACAATTCCTACGCTAATGCCTTCCCCAATCCCTTTTCGGATCATGTCCCCATCGCTCTTTTCTCTGACTATCATTTCTCCCATCATCACCAATTCCGCTTCGAAAAATTTTGGCTCCAAGATCAGTTATTTGTAAAACTGGTCAAGGAATGCCTCGCCTCCATTAATGGTTCTCGCGGATTGGGTAATCTTCTCCTCAAGCTTCATGCCATCAAACATGGCTGTAAGATTTGGCACCGTGAACGACAATCCAACACCAATTTCCTCAAAGAATTTCTGCTCGAATCCATCCAGGCGTTTGACTCTATGGAAGAGCGTGCTCCTCTCTCGACCCATGCGCTCAATGAGCGTTTAGCTTGTAAGCGGGATTATGCTGAAATCCTCCTTCAAGATCACTCTAAATGGGCTCAAAGAGCTAGATTTAAGTGGCTGAAAGAGGGTGATGGTAACACTACCTTCTTTCATCACTCTGCATCGCATCGCAGGTGCTGCAACCACATTTCGCTCATTCAAGATCAAGGGGTTGAACTGCGCTCTGACCCTGATATTCACCAAGCATTCCTTTCCTTCTACAAAAACCTTATCGGATCCTCCTCTCCTCGCTTGATCTCCCTTGACTGGCAGCAACTCTACGGTCCCCCTTCCCTTGACTTATCCTCTTTAGAGGCTCCCTTCTCATTGGACGAAATCAAGGCTGCAGTTTTTGCTTTAAAAAGCGACTCTGCTCCTGGTCCGAATGGTTTCCCGGCATTTTTCTTCCAAAAATTCTAGAATTGGATCAAGGCTGATCTTTTCGATTTATTCCAAGACTTGCATCAAGGCACCTTCTCTTTTGACCGCATTAATTATGCCCACATTGTTCTGATTCCTAAGTCGCCGGGTGCCAATTCGGTTGCAGATTTTAGGCCCATTAGCCTTATTAACACCTCGTTCAAAATTATTATGAAAGTGCTTGCTTCTAGACTCAGTGCTATTATCCCACCCCTTATCGACCCTGTCCAATCTGGTTTTATTAAAGACCGTTTTATTCTTGACAGCGTAGCTGCTGCGCAAGAAATCATTTCCCTGTGTCACCATCGAAGATTAGATGGCATTCTTCTCAAGCTTGACTTTCAAAAAGCTTATGATAATGTTAACTGGGACTTTCTCATTGATATCTTGCAACACCGTGGCTTCGGTCCGAAATGGATTGGATGGATTAAATCCAGCTTGTACGCTGGTACTTCTTCGATCCTTATTAACGGCTCCGAAGGTCATAAATTTAAAATCAAGCGTGGTCTCCACCAAGGAGATCCACTCTCATCCCTCCTCTTCGCTCTGGTGGCGGATGTATTCAGTAAGTTGCTTCGCAACGCTCGGGAAGCTCATGTCATTGAGGGCTTAGGCCGCTAACATTTTTTTGATGGTATCCTTAATCTGCAATATGCGGACGATACCATTATCTTCGCCAAACCTGAGCGCGCATCCTTACGCAACCTTAAACTTTTACTTTACTGCTTCGAGCAAGCCTCGGGTCTTGCCATCAACTTCAAAAAATCCTCCGTGTTTTGGCTCGGTGGTAACGATAGTCGCCATCACGAGGTTTCACAATTTTTTAACTGCCGGATCGCCTCTATCCCCATCTCTTATCGTGGTATCCCTCTGAGATGGGGGAAGCTCCACAGATCGGACTGGTACCCTATCATCGATAATATCGAATCCAGGCTGAATGTCTGGACTGGAAAATTACTCTCCCGAGGAGGGAGATTAGTTCTTCTTAGCTCAGTTCTTTCTGCTATGCCTCTTTATTTGATGTCCTTTTATTTCATCCCTTCATGGGTTCTCAAGCATATTGACCAAATTCGTAGCAATTTCTTTTGGACTGGTTCAGCTCTCTTTAAGTAAGGCTCTCATCTGTGCAATTGGGATATCGTATGCTCTTCGAAAGAAAACGGTGGATTGGGAGTCTTAAATCTTCGTGATCATAATCTTGCTCTCCTAGGTAAATGGTTATGGAGATTCCACAAATTGCCTCATTTATCTTGGGTTCACTGCATCAAGGAATTTTATTTCTCTTCATCTCCTTGGTGGCAATTCAATCCCACTTCCCCATCGTTTTGCCTCTCCGTTTTGGAAAGGAGTTTGGAAGGCTACCCCTGCTTTTCATTCCAGCATCTACAGGATATGTGCTGATGGGTCTAGGTCCAAACTCTGGACTGATCTTTGGTTAGGTAATACCTCCCTCGCCTCAGCTTATCCCTCTCTTTACAGATTAGCTGTATATCCTGAGGCCTATGTAGCTGAATCCTTTTATTGTTTCGGAACCACTAGGTTCTGGACTATCCCATTCTCGATTCAATTACCTCCTCCTTTGATGGCTGATCTTCATCATCTGATTAATGCCCTTAACCTGTACGAGTGGAACCACTCGGAGGACATAGCTTGGCGTTGGACAGCCTCGGGTGCCTTCACTGTTAAATCTTTTTACAAATTCCTCAACTTCAGAGGTGTGGTTTCCCCGTTTGCAGATTTCATCTGGAAATCGTGCGTCCCTCTCAAGGTTAAAATTAACTCTTGGCTGGCCCTCAACAACAAGCTCCTCACTGTTCAGGTGCTTAATAAGAGAAATTTAGCGTGGGGCCAATTGTGCCCCCTTTGCTCGGGAGCCTCGGAAGATGCTAATCACCTCTTCGTTGGCTGTCCCTTCATTTGCCCTATTTGGAAAATAGTGACTCTTGCTTGGGGTAATCCAGCGTTACCTACTAACCTCCTGTCCTGCTGTCAATCTCCCGATGTTCCCTCTAGATTTAGAAAAGGGTGGAACCTTTCTGCCCATATTATTATGTGGATTCTCTGGAGAGAAAGGAATCGTAGATTATTCTCACACCAAGTTTCCTCCATCTCTGCCCTTACGGAAGAGTTTCTATTTCTTTTTAAATTTTGGACTTCGCGGATTAAAATCGATGATAGACAATCTTATTATTATCATCGTTTAGAAGAATCCATTTTAGTCCTCTCGAATCTCAATGCTTTGTGATTTTAACTTTTTAGTGTTTCGGTAGTGCATTGTTATTCGTAGATTATTGCCTATTTGCTTTTCTCTCTGATTGCTATCGATTATTGCCTATTTGCTTTTCTCTCTGATTGCTATCTGATTGGATTTTGTTGCCGTTCACTGCAGGAGTAATTGCCTCAGCTTTTGTTTATCCCTCTGGGTTTTTGCTTGTTCCGGTGGTGCCAGACTTTGTGTTTTTGTGATGTTACTGCTGTATTATCGCCTCCTAGGCTTTGGTCGGGGTTTGCACTTTACTGATGGGTTCTTATACTTGGTGCAGCTTTTGGTTTATCTACTGAACTTGCTAGTACTATATGGTTTTTCCTTTGTTCTAGTCGGTGGTAACAAGTTAGGTGGGTGAGCGCGCGTCGATGTATTTATTGCGTTCTATCTCCTTGATTTGTGTACTCAAATGACACTCTTCTCCCCTGGGGCCTCTCTGTTCGGGTTGCGCTTTTTTGTAGTTGTAATGGACTTCTCTCTTTCCCTTTTAATTTCTGCTGTGCTAGCTTATTGTCTTACTGTTATTGTTGTGTTTAGTTTGATGTGGGTGGACTACTATTCCTATGTTTCGCCCTTTGGATGACGATTGCTTGTTTCTTTTGCTGGTGGGCTATCACTCCCCATCTTGCTGGGAGATGGGCATCATGTTGATTGTTTTTCTCCACTACATAGTGGCTTTTAATCTTCTGTTAGTGGGTCTTTCGTTAGATCGATTGCGGTGTTCCAGATCTCGCTTCTCTCTTGCGGGTCCGGGATTTGGTGAGACTGATCGCTTTTGCCCCTGAAGCATCTTGTGTTTTGTAGGTGCTTCGGTTTCCATCAAGCGATGATGTCACGCCCCGCTTCCCAAAAATACGGAATACGAGCTCATGATAAAAGCCCAGCGAATGACTAACGTCACCCATAAGCTGTTTAATCGATTAACTCAACAACATAAACAATACAGAACAGTTGCGCAGGCAATAATAATGATCTCATGAACAAAAATACTTGGAATAAAACAATATAATATCCAAATACAATAATAATAATCCAACGTCTGGAAACAATAATAAAATCCGGGACATAAGCCCAAAACAATAATAATCTCAATCCAAAAATAAATACAAGTCTCAATACATTAAGTCATTTAAAGCGATAAACAATTTAAAAGCAGAAATCTTCAAGATGTTTGTTCTCCAACTCTAGCAGGCAATTCTCCTTCATTACCTGTGAATACTTCATCTAAAAAGAGAAAAATAATTGTCCTTAGAGCAAGTCATGGACAGCAAGTAGAGAAGCAGAGAACAATGGAATAACGGTATAACAATGAAACAATGGATCAATAAGAATCAATAAAATGGCACGATAATAATAATCAATAACATGGTAACTAATGCAACGGTGTAACGGTGAACTAATATTCGGTAATGGTAATCAGCGGTTAATATCAATATCACTTAAACAATATTGGATACAAATAGGAACAATGATGAACAATATGCAATGTCGGTGATGTGTCAATCCTTATGTCTATTATTCACTTTAACTCCTAACTAATGCACGTACTACTGTGTCCCATGTGTGCCGTACCACAGGTTCGATGCATACAATCAATTTCGTTTAGACTCAAGTGGTGCACTGGGTAGATCATGTACTTGGCAACGGTAACGGTAAAAACTATCCACCTTTCGGTGTATAAACGGTCATCGGCAACGATACGGTACACGATAGATTGGGTTACTGCCATAACCACAATCACACGATAAAACGGTAGCCGGAACAGTAATTAGGGAAACACGGGCCCCTCCTCCAAGTACAGTCACTACTTTGTTCACTACTTAAATCACCCTTTAAACCCCGGCTTGTTAATTATTTATCAATGCAACAATACAATATGCAATTAAGGGACAAGGGATAAACAATAGTATCAATAAAGAAACAATAGGTTGATAACATGGATAGGACGGTTAAAATAGTGACAATAACTCATTGGGAACATGCAATGCAACATACATTCATTAATTCATGCAATGATACAACATAGAAATAATTAATCTATTAAAAAGTAGTATACGAAATTCTGGAATGTAGAAACACAGTTTCAGTAAAACGGGCATAACTCTTACTACATAACTCGGAATTCGGAAATTCTGGATTCTATTGACATCTAGACATTCGGGGCTACATTTCATATTCAGAAAATATTTTATTTTAAGGTCATTTACTGCTTCGAAAACAGCGATCAAGTTCAGGTCAGCAACATGTATAGTTCCTAGGGTATATTTCTTGGACATAAAATTAGTTAAACATGATGAGTTTCGATTCTATAGTCAACAATTCGTGTAACTAGCATCATATAGGTATCCAACATGATAAATAAGGATTAGAACACACACATATACAAATCCAACATCAATCAATCATCAACCGACATACAACCTAACGAATGTCTCTACAATAAATTATTTGTGTTGTGACTTGTATGAATAACCCTATTAACAATTCTATATGCATTAATTAAAGATCCAAACTTTAGAGTCAAATTGGCACGATGTCAAGAGTACCGGGGTTAGCTCGTGTAAACCCACAATAAACCCAACGAAAAGGACAACAAAGGGCAATATGATAACAAAAAGATCTACTTGCAAGAATTTTCAATAAAACTTGAATTTGAAACGAATAGCAATTCAAGTAGACGGTGACTTGCCTGTTAATCGGTGAAAACAAATACTAAGAATAACGGAATGACAATCCCGAAGCAACAAACTCACGAACCAACAACTCCACAAAATAGCACATGCGATGTACGTGCAAAAAAGCCCAATCAACACATCACACCAAGAGACAAGGAAGCAACAGTAATAACCACAGAATCAAAGAGACAACAGCAACAACGGTGCCAGCAACAGGGGTCTGGCCGACGGTGGGAGAGGACGGCGTCGACGGCGAGCGGGGCGGCGCTCGCGCTGGCGTCGAGTGGAACAGGGAGGAAACAGAGAGGGAGGCTGGGGGTTTCAGGGGTTGTTCTGTTGTCGAAAGGAAAAGGGAGAGAAGAAGGGTGGTCCTGGGCGGTGCTCTGGCGTCGTGGAGAGGCGGCGCCGACGGGGGAGGTGGCGATGGGGAAGAGGTCGCCAGAGCACGGGGGTGAGCGGCGGGAAACAGGTCGGAGGAGATGGTGTACAGCAAAAAGGGGGTTTTGGGTCGCCTGTTGATGTCGAGGACGGGGGAAGGAGGCACGGGGGGTCTGGAGGTGTGGCGACGGGAGGCGGTGCTGAGGGGGTGGTCGCCAAGGGGGTGAGTTGCCGGAGAACGGCCGGGGACGAAGCACAGGGGATGGGTTCTAGGGATTTGGGCTGTTTGGGCGGGGAGAGAGAAAACAGGGAGGAGAGAGAAGAGAGGAGAGAGATTAGGCGGCTAGGTTTTGATTTATGTGCAGAAATTAAGTTTACAGTAGAGTTGTATTTATAGGGTACAATTAGGGTTCAATTAGGAGATAGATCAAAATCAACACGGTTCAAATAAAAATACCCATAATTCAAATAAACAAAATCCACAATATAGATAACTCAATAAAAGAGAAAGATAGTTCATGAACGAAAATTTCCAACCCAATTAGATAAATGTTACCGCTGATTTCGGTGTGGGGGTAAACAGATAGAATTTGTGGATCCGAGGAAAACCTGAACAGCTGACTCGGCCTTCTTGCTCCCGCCGCAACCTGCAGGGAAGTGCGAGACACCGGGGTTGATTCCGGCGACGCACCCTCCGACGCTCTTGTCAGTAATCAGTAAAAGATTAAGAAAGAGCTTCAGTGGTGAAAAAGTGATTAACCTGGTCTTGGTGGTAGAGGGGCTGTATTTATAGTCGCCTTCTGGAATGATTAGGGCCCTGATTTCCTGCCTAACAGCTAGGAGAAAAATCCTCCTATTCTGTTTTAGGAAGTTAGACCCTGATTCCCTGGTGGGAGCCAATCAAGTTTGTTGATTTGATTTAATCAAATCAGTGCCCTGATTCTCCTCTTGGTGGACTGGGCTTGTATCGGGTCGGGACCCGTGCCCAGTTGAAGTGGATCTATTCGCGGGCGGTTGGTTTCGTGAGAAGGATGCCCAATACCCGTTTTGGATCCATCTGTATGTGAAATTACCTTTTTACCCCCGTGCTTCAAGATTCGTGCTCGATCTGGACGGTCCCGATTTAACCCCAATTTTAGCCATATCACGAGCCCCCCACTCCCAAAGACTGAGCGTGATCAGACTTTGAGGAGTAGTTCAGCGGTTTCAGTGGCTGGTGGAGTTGTATCGGAGCCCAAATGTGGGATTTTGAATCTAGAAAGGGGGTAATGAGGCAACTTTTGACGCCGTGTGCTGTTCTTGAGCTGCGTCGGGTATCTGACAGTCTTTTATCTACTTTTTTCGAAGTATTTGTTTAATTCTGCGATGTGTTTGCTAATCGTTCGAGGGCTTTAGCGGTGCATTCAGGGTAATAATTGTTTGCTCCGGGATCCGAAAGTGTGTCCCCGAATTTTCAATTATTTCCTCAGAATTTTTAGCTAATTTTCCCGAATTTTTAGCAATTTTCTCGCAATTTTTAAACAAATAAAACGATTAAAATAAATAAAAAAAACGATTTAAATACCGATTAATGGCGTGGCTTGATCTGAGCCATCGATCGTGGATGGGCGAGAATTTCGGAAAGATCTGGCGGCTGTTATAGTTCGGCAGCTTTTTTCTCCATTTTTGAGCTCGGAAAGGCACTTGCTCGGCTGCCGACCGGAGACTAGGGGGTTCGGTAGGCCGAGCGACGTGGCATTATCTGAGCTGTTGGATGGCGGCACGCATCTCGAGACGGGCGCAGTTCCCAAAAAAACACTATCTTGTCTTTTAGCGCACGTGGCGCAATCTGAGCTCTTCATCGTTGGGAGCGCGAATTTTTGAGAGATCCAGCGGTCCACGTAGCTCGGTGTCTTTTTTTTCTTCATTTACCAGCTCGGGAAGGCACTTGCTCGGTTGCCGACCGGAGGCAGTGGTGTTCGGCGGGCCGAGCCACGTGGCGTTATCTGAGCTGTTGGATGTCAGCACGCACCTCGAGACGGGCGCAGTTCCCAAGAAAACACTATCTTGTCTTTTAGTGCTCTCGGCGAGATCTGGGCCGTCTGATTGAGATCAGACGCGAGAGTTGAGGGGAAAGTGATTTTTCCTCGTTTACACGCTCGGAAAGGCACTTGCTCGGCAGCCGACCGAGGGCCTGTGGTTTTTGGCAATCTGAGATGGCTCTGTTCCCCATGGTGTTAATGGCGCTTCGTGACTTGTGTGGCGTTTCGCCTTCCCGACGTCATTAAGGATAATTCCTTTAATTAATGCATGGCGTTTCAACTTCCGAGGATCAGTAATTCCCTTAATTAAAACGCGGCGCTTCGATTTCCGAGGGTCATAATGGCTGGTTCTAGGAGGCAGGCTATAAGTACTCCACTCCCTTTGTCATTTTAGTCACAACCAAATTGAGTTCCAGACCTCGGAGGCATCTGCCTTGGGTAGCTTCTCTCTTGAGGTTCGGAGAGGTGGTCGCTCTTCTGCCTGGTTTTCCCTTTGTTCCTGACGGCCCCCAAGTGGATGTCAGGAGCGAGGGGGAACGAGGTAGTAGTGGTGACGACCGTAGTCCGAAACCGGGGGATGAGTTATCTCCGAAGGACGGGTGGTCGCTCTCTTACCTTTATCTTCTCCCGTTCCGGACGGTCCCTAAGTGGATGTCAGGAGCGGGGGAGAATAAGGCAAGAGTGGTGACGACCGTAGTCCGGATCCGAGGGATGGGCCGTCTCGGGAGGACGGGTGGTCGTTCTCTCACCAAGATCTTCTGCCTTCTTTGATTGCTCCGAAGCGAGTGCCGAAGTAGGCGGAGGTCTTGGTGGGAGAGTGACGATCCATGTCCGATGCCGATCTCCGGGCCATCTGAGTCCGTTTGTTGCAACTGTGAAGGCGCCGCTGTCAGAGTCCTCTGACAAACTGATCCTTCCAGTTGCAACCAACTAGCTCGGGATGGCGCGCTTCTCTATCATGAGTTGCAGCTCGGGCTTCTGGGCCGTCCGAGCCTGTTGTTTGCAACTGTGAAGGCACTGCGGTTGGAGCCCTCTGACAAGCCGCGCCTTCCAGTTGTAAACAACTAGCTCGGAACGGCGTGTTTTTCCTGTTCTCTGAGTGTTGATGGGCCTTCTCTCATCTCTGTCTTCCTTCCGGGCTGATGGCTTCTGTTGGATGTCAGCCCGGGGGAGTTAGAGATGAGAGGAGCGCCGATCTATTCCCGACCGGGGCCCGTGGTCGGTGGAATACCGACTGATGCACGGGACCTGGGGGGCGCTAGCCGAAGGCGGCGCCTCAAAACTGAATCAAAATTTTTCCAGGTTCCTTTAGGCATAGGTGAGGCGTCCGAGGGTTCAATCGTCCGAGCGACGTGGCGCACCTTGAGCTGCTGGATGATGGCGCGTATCTCAAGACGGGCGCAGTCCCCAAGAAAACACTATCTTGTCGTTTAGTGGTCTCGGCGAGATATGAGCCGTCTGATCGAGATCGGGCGTGAAAGTTGAGGGGAAAGTGAGTTTTCCCCGTTTACCAGCTCGGGAAGGCACTTGCTCGGATTCCGACCGGACCCTACTGTCGGCGTGTTTGGGTCGCTCGTAGCTCGGATTTGGATCCCTCGGGGCCGAGCCAGTTGACTTGGTGAGAGGAGTAGTGGTGATGGGCCTTCGTGACGTTTCGAGAGTAGCCCAAAAGTCGCGAAGTTTCATTGGAAGTCCAAGTGACGTTCCAATTTTACTATAAATCTTCACCCCCCCAAGACCAAGTCTTCACTTTTCACTTTTACTCTCTCTCTTCCGTTTTTACTCTGCTTCGCAGTTTTTAGCTCCCTTGGTGGCGTTGCTAGTTGTCGCGGTAGTGTTCTTAGCTCCGGCGAACTTTCCGACCGCACCTGTCACTTCAAGGTCAGTTTCTTTCCCTTCTCTTTTTAGGAAAACATGGTTAAGATTTCGGCTGAGACCCCCGCCTCGGAGCAAGCTGTTGGCCGAGGGGATAAAGGGAAGGGAGTAATGGAGCCGAGCGAGCAAGACGTTGTTCGTCCGGATAAAGAGGGTGAAGTGGCCGAAGTGCCCGAGGAAGTCGCGGCGGAGTCCCGAAAGGGTAAAGCCGTGATCACAATAGTGGAAACGCCGAAGAGAGCGGGGGCGTTCGGTCGGCAGCTCATCACTGTATCGAGCGTGGGAGGCGTCCGGGATTACGCCGAGGATGCCTTGGAGAGGGTCACTCAAGGTACGGCAAAACTGGTGGAGGAGAACGAGCCTAGGGAGCTGTCCGAGGTCGACCACAGGATCTCGACTCTCACCGAGGCCGATCTCCGCATGATCCGAGAGGGTTTCCGGATCCCGCTTGAGTATGCGCTGCTTCTTCCTGGGCCGGGGTTCCGAGCTAACACAAAGTCCTCGCCGGACATATGCGTCTTCCCGGTCGATTCCCTCATCGCCGGGCTCCGCTTTCCCCTACACCCGTTCGTGGTCGAAGTCTTGGTCTGGTACGGTCTGAGTCCTGCCCAACTGATGCCGAACACTTGGAGGCATGTCGTGGCGTTCCTCCTCCGATGTCAAGAGATCGACGCCAAGCCGACTATGTTCCTCTTTCGGAGTCTATTCCGACCTTGCCAGCCGAGGCGTGACGAGCAGAGGTTTTTCCTTTCTCCTCGGACGGGAGTTAAGTTGATCGAGAACCCGGACTCGATCAAACATTGGAAGGATAAATACTTCCTCGTCCGAAATCTGACGCCGTGGGTGATACCGACAGTTTGGGCGAAAGACGGCCTGCCCAAGCGTACAAAGAAGGACGCCCCGCTGAATGTTGAGGAGGCTGAGGTCCAGAGGAAGCTTCTCGCCCTGCCAGCGCTAAGCTGGAAGGATATTACGGAGGAGCATCTGTTCCGTGGGGGTCTCAGTCCGATCGACCCTCGTATGCATCTGGTATTTATACTCCTTGTTTAAAGTTCATGAAAAATTTTCTAAGTTTTTCCATCCGGCTTTTGCAGAGACAATGAAACTTGATTACAAGGCTCTGGTGGCGAAGGGCCGGGCAGAGCAGGAGAAGAAGAAGAGGCCGTCGGCAGCGCCTCAGGACAGCCGGGCTCCGAAGAAACCCTCGGTCGCAAAGACTGCCGACCAACCGAAGGTCGCAGTCCTCAAGGACGGGGAGATTGAGGTCCTCGTCTCTCCGACGAAGGTCGTGGTCCCCGAGCAGGGGGAGGCCATTGTCTCCGATCCCCCTACCTCGGATGCACCTGTGCCGACCCCGGGGACGGACGCTCCGGGTTCGTCGAGCGGCGTGTTCGGGGTGAAGGATGCGCTGTCCATGCCAGTTCCGCCCCTCACTGCCGAGGCGGAGAAGATCTTAACCGAGCGTCACAAGCAGATCTTCGTCCCCGACTGGCAGGTGATGAACGCCGATGGTTTCCTGGGCGACGGGAACATCTGCATGGAGGCGATAAGACACTTGCCGACCCCGAAGGATCGAGCGACCCTGAAGGCCGGGATGGCAGGGGACGCCGTGATGCAGATCGCCCGGGATACCATGTCGGTAAGTAGGCTGATTTCTTCTTCATCTGAATTTCCTCCTTAGAAAATTTTCTAAGTTCTTGGATTCGGATTGTAACTCTGTTGTTCTCTTTCAGACCATCTGCCACTTCAATTTCCTGCTCGAGGAGATGGCGAGGAAGGATCAGGAGAAGGAGAAGGAGAGGGCGGAACGCGTCAAGGTCGCGAAGCGGCTCGATTCCGAGTTGCTTCTTTCGACGAAGAGGGCCACCGAAGTGGAGGGGCTGGAGAAGCAGCTGGCCGATGCTGTTCAGCTGTCAAAGGATATGGCGGCCAAGCTCGAGGCCTCGGAGAAAGAGGCGGCCGAGCTGAAGGATTCGGCGGCCAAGCTCGAGGCGTCGGTGAAGGAGGCTGCTGACCTGAGGGAGGAGCTGGCCAAGGCTCGGTCGGAGGCGGAGGACGCTCGGAAGAGGGCCGAGAAGATCAAGGCAAAACACCTCAGGAAGGTGAAAAGGGTGAAGAAAGCCGTGCAGGAGGAGGCCGCGATGCACATGATCCAGAACATGCTGGACGCCTACGGCCGTGCCTTGCAACATGTGGTCGCCAAGAACCCGGGCTTCGACACGTCCTCCTACAACTTCTATGACCTCGTGGAAGGGGAGGAGGTTGTCCCCGAGGGGTTGATCGGCCCCGAGGGGGAGACAGAACCCATCGAGGACCCGTGGAAGGCCGCAGCCGAGGAGGAGAAGGAGGACGACTCCGAGGAGGAGAGCTGGAGCGAAGGAGGTGGCGGAGGCGAGGGCAAGGACAAGGCCGAGGGGTCGACGGACCCGAACGACAAAAAGGTCGACCCCTGACTCGGTTGTCTTCTTTTCTTTCTCCCCTTTTTTTTTGTTTTTGTAAGCCTAACTGCGGACTGGCCACCGCTGTTTGTAGAACTCTTCGAATTTTGAATGAAAAAATGTTTTGTTTGGCCAAAATTTGCCCAAGTGTTGAGTCTCGGACTTAGTGTTTGTTTTGGCGTCGCTTTCTCCAAGTGTTGGGCCTCGGATTTATCTCTGCATTTCAGGTGAGATTCGGTCCGATCGCGGAGGCTGAATACCTTCGGCAGGAGCTGGTGAAAACGAAGGACGAGCTCTCTCAGAGCCGGTATAAGCGATATCTCCTGCTCGGCAGGCTGGAGGATACGAAGGCGGCTCTGCGGAGGTATGGTCGCGAGCTGTACCAGTATCGGAAGCGCTCTTCAGCTCCCCATCCCGAAGGCGAAGTCGAGAACCTCCGTAGAGAGCTTACTGCCGCCGAGCAGAAGAATGACGACCTTTTGGCCGAGGTCCAATACTTGGAGCTAGCGGAAAAAGAACGTTCGGTGGAGAGGGAGAAGCTGGCTTCCGAACTGGAGAAAGCGTCGACTGAGCGCAAGAGGTTATCGACCGAAGTCGACAGGCTCAGAAGGATCACAATAGATAGGGGCATTGAAGTGACCCACTACCGACGGCTCGCGACTGATAATGTCAATGCCTCGGGCTCGTTGACAGCCCCTCGACCGAAGAAGTTGGCGAAGGACGATGTCTTAAGGGATAGGATTATCAAACTGGAGGAAGAGATCGCGTCGCTCAAGCCGGCACCGGTCAGGGCTAACGTTCGCAGCACTTCGTGCACTCGCGAAGAAAGCGAGAGGGGGATTACGTTTCACGAACTTGCGATGCGCTCGCCGTTGACCAGGGGGAGTCCGGCCGACGCTCATAGTAGTGCGGCGGCCTCGTCGAGCGGGGCTTCGGCCGGCGTCGCCGTTAGAGCTAGCAGCAAAGGGGGTTCGCGCTTCGTTGGTTTAGGGTCGGGTTCGGAGGGCAGGCCTCGCCGTCCTCGTGTTTCCCTAAACCGAAGCATTCCCCTTCCGAAGAGGCTCTGATTCTGTTGTTTTCCTATTTTTGTTGATTGTTGTAACAACTTAGTTGTGGGGTCGGTCGACCGTCTGTAACACTATCATGTCTGAATGCAAATAGTTCTGAAAAATTTTCAAGTGTTAGACTCCGGCAGTGTATTGAAACTGTGTTATTCGTTTTCTCTTCTTTTCAGCTCGTTGTGACGATCCATAGCTCGGACTCCGAGCGTTCGAACGATGACTCTGAATCCGAGGCCACGTCTGGAACAGTGGTTCTGAGCCCTAGGAGCGCCGATATGAAGTTACGCCGAGCCGAGAGTGAGTGGGACCACCTTTCGTTGGTCCTCAGTCTCCAGGAAGCCGAGATCCAACGCTTGGAGAATAAGATCGTCGAGCTGAGCCTCGCAGGGGAGGATGAAGACCCGCAGATCACATTCAGCAACGCTCTTCGGGTCAAAAGCATTCGGCACATTCAGTCAAAGATCGTCGCCGAGCGGGATGACCTGCTCTCAGAGATGTGGCATCTGCGTGGTGTGATGGCGAGGCTCCGGGGGGAGAAGGAGGAGCTGTCAGCCGAGGAGGACGAACAGTTTAGTGAGGATATTTTTATATGAGAGACAAGTGTAGTGGGTCGGGCATTGTGTGTTTTGTTTGCCAACACTTTGTAATGGAATGTTTTGTATTATGCGCCGACAATTAATAAAATTCCCTTTCGTTGCTTTGCATGTTTGTCTTTGCTTATAACCGTATCGGTCGTGCCGAGATCTTCGAACCGAGCGCGCCTGTTTAGCCGAATGGATCTCCAGGGGTGCGGCTTTTTGTCATTTAGTGGATCTGACACGGTACGGCAAGGCTCTGTACCCAAGAAAGCGTTATTTTGTCGCTTAGAGTAGGTGGCGAGATCTGAGCCGTCGAACGTAGGCGCGAATCTCGAGGCGGCTCAGTTCCCAAGAAAATGTTATCTTGTCGTTTTGCGCAGGTGGCTTGATCTGAGCCGTCTGATCGAGATCACGTACGAAAGTTGAGGGGAAAGTGTGTTTTCCCCGTTTACACGCTCGGGAAGCCACTTGCTCGGAAGCCGACCGAATTTATGGGTCTTCGGTCTTTGGCTAGTAGTTAGGAGAGTTCGGACTTTTGTGTCCGAACGAAGGTCCGGCATCGACCTACCGGAGTAGTTTAGTTGGACCCCGGGACCATCGCTGGAGCTCGAGGACAGCCCCAAGATGACTCCTGGTTCGTCCGGAGACGAGCCGAGGAGGTAAAGTCGAGCCGAGTGTTGGACTCCGAACCATCGGTATAGTTCAACGGCTGTGGGAGCAATTCCGAACGGCGATCTACCCCTGGTTCGTCCAGAGACGAGCCGAGGAGGTAAAGTCGAGCCGAGTGTTGGACTCCGAACCATCGGTATAGTTCAACGGCTGTGGGAGGAATTCCGAACGGCGATCTACCCCTGGTTCGTCCGGAGACGAGCCGAGGAGGTAAAGTCGAGCCGAGTGTTGGACTCCGAACCATCGGTATAGTTCAACGGCTGTGGGAGCAATTCCGAACAGCGATCTACCCCTGGTTCGTCCGGAGACGAGCCGAGGAGGTAAAGTCGAGCCGAGTGTTGGACTCCGAACCATCGGTATAGTTCAACGACTGTGGGAGCAATTCCGAACGGCGATCTACCCCTGGTTCGTCCGGAGACGAGCCGAGGAGGTAAAGTCGAGCCGAGTGTTGGACTCCGAACCATCGGTATAGTTCAACGGCTGTGGGAGCAATTCCGAACGGCGATCTACCCCTGGTTCGTCCGGAGACGAGCCGAGGAGGTAAAGTCGAGCCGAGTGTTGGACTCCGAACCATCGGTATAGTTCAACGGCTGTGGGAGCAATTCCGAACGGCGATCTACCCCTGGTTCGTCCGGAGACGAGCCGAGGAGGTAAAGTCGAGCCGAGTGTTGGACTCCGAACCATCGGTATAGTTCAACGGCTGTGGGAGCAATTCCGAACGGCGATCTACCCCTGGTTCGTCCGGAGACGAGCCGAGGAGGTAAAGTCGAGCCGAGTGTTGGACTCCGAACCATTGGTTAAATAAGAGGGGAGAGAAACGTGCAAATTCACAATCATAATAGAACTTTTCTTTATTGATATTTGACGGCGAACCGTTTTACATAGTACAATTCATGGGACAGGTTACAAGTTAGAGGAGAGGAATGGTTCGACACCTCGGATTACCTAGAGAGGCGCCGGAGCGCTCTCTTGGTATTTCAGGAGGTGGTCGGCATTCCAGGTACTCGGAAGCTCTTTGCCATCCATGTCTTCAAGTCGGTATGCTCCAGGCCGAACAACTTTTGTGATCCGGTACGGCCCTTCCCAATTCGGAGCTAGCTTGCTCCTCTGACTGGGGAGGGATATAGCTAGCTTTCTCAATACCAGATCTCCTTGCTTAAGGTTGGCAGGTCGGACCTTCTTGTTGTACGCTAGCTCGACCCTCCTTCTGTAATTCCGTTGCCGAATCGATGCCCTTTCCCTCAGTTCATCTATCAGGTCCAAGTTTCCTCTGAGGTCCCTGGCATTCTGCGCTTCGTCATAGGCTATGAGCCGAGGGGAAGGTATTCCGACCTCGAGGGGTATCACGGCCTCGGCCCCATAAGTAAGGTTGAAAGGGGACTCTCCGGTGGGCGTCCGCCTGCTGGTGCGGTAGTTCCACAACACATTAGGGAGTTGGTCGACCCACAAACCCTTGGAGCACTTGTCCAACCTCTTCTTGATTCCTGCGAGGATCTGCTTATTAGCATTCTCGGCCTGCCCGTTCGACTGGGGGTGTGAGACGGACGAGAAGCGCTGTTGAATGACGAGGTCGTCGCATAGGGCTCGGAATGCTGTGCCAGTGAACTGAGTCCCGTTGTCCGTCACAAGGACGCGGGGGACGCCAAATCTGCATATGATGCTCTTCCAGAAGAACTGCACCACTTTGTTCTCGGTTATAGTGGCGAGGGGCTCGGCCTCGACCCACTTCGAGAAGTAGTCGATGGCTACGACTAAGAACCTGAGCTGACCCGGAGCTGGAGGGAAAGGCCCTAGTAAGTCCATTCCCCACATCGCGAAGGGGATAGGACTCGATAGGGAGGTGAGGTTGGCCTGGGGGAGACGTCGGATGTTGGAATGTCTCTGGCAGGAGCTGCATTGCCGAACATGCCGCTCGGCATCTTGAAGAAGGGTCGGCCAGAAGTACCCATAGTTCAAAGCTTTCCGGGCCAAAGACCTAAATCCGGAGTGCGCCCCTCCGATGCCTTCATGAAGCTCCTGTAGGGCATATTCGGCCTGATCCGGAGAGAGGCACCTTAGGTAAGGTCGGCCATCTATTTGAGAGAAGGAGCGTTTGTACAAAATGCCCTCGATCAAGACATAGCGCTCGGCCCGTGTTCTGACTCGGCGCGCTTCTTTGGGATCTGAGGGCAGAACTCCATCCCTTAAGAATTCTACCAGTGGCTTCATCCAATCGTCCTGCAGCATGACCGGCAATGACTCCACCGAGCTAGGTGTCTCGTCTTCGATGCTCGGTTTAGAGAGGACTTCAATCAGTACGGTCTGTTCGAGACCTTGTAGAGAAGACGAGGCCAACTTGGAGAGAGCATCAGCTTGTGAGTTCTCCTCCCGGGGGACCCGTTGGATGACGGCTTCTTCGAACCGGCCCATGAGGTCCCGGACCTTGGCGAGGTACTTCGCCATTCGCTCGTCCCTGGCCTCATATTCGCCCAAGACCTGGTTCACAACTAGTTGGGAGTCACTGTGAATCCGAAGGAGCTGCGCCCCAGCACTTCGTGCGAGTCCGAGACCAGCTATGAAAGCCTCATACTCCGCCTCGTTGTTCGAGGCCTTGAAGTTCATGCGGATCGCATACTGCAGGACGAAGCTGTCAGGGCCGTTCAGGATAATGCCGGCGCCGCTTCCTTCACTGCAAGAGGATCCGTCCACGAAGACTGTCCAAATGGGGGGCCCATTTGGGACGTGACCGACCTCAGGGATGGTGGACTCTACAATGAAGTCGGCGAGAGCCTGTGCCTTAATTGCCGTCCGAGGCTGATAGGAGATGTCATGCTGACTTATCTCTATGGACCACTTCATCAGCCGGCCCGAGGTTTCGGGCTTGTGGAGGACTTGTTTGAGGGGTTGATCGGTGAGGACGACGACCGAGTGAGATTGGAAGTAGGGCCGAAGCTTTCTTGCTGCCATGACCAGGGCGTAGGCTATCTTCTCTATCCTCGGATAGCGGAGCTCGGCGTCCCGAAGCACCTTGCTCACGTAGTAAATGGGCCTTTGGGCCCGGTCCTCTTCTCTTACCAAGACTGCGCTCAAGGTCTGCTCGGAAGCGGCCAAGTAGATGAAGAGAGGCTCGCCCGGGACCGGCTTACTGAGCAGAGGGGGGTTCACCAGATAGGCTTTCAGCTGGTCGAACGATTCTTGCTGTGCTTCGCCCCATTCAAATACTTTAGCCCCCCAGAGTGCTTTGAAGAAGGGGAGGCACTTTTCCCCTGACTTGGAGAGGAACCGACCGATGGCTGCGAGCCGACCGGTGAGCTTCTGCACTTCCTTGACGTTCCGAGGCGGGGCCATGTCTAATATGGCCTTAATCTTCTCGGGGTTAGCTTCGATTCCCCGCTGGCTCACCATGAAGCCGAGGAACTTGCCAGAGGAGACCCCGAACGCACACTTGTTCGGGTTTAGCCGCATGTTGTACTTCCTCAACACGCCGAAGGCCTCCTGGAGGTCGGCTACATGGTCTGTGCCGCGGATGCTCTTGACGAGCATGTCATCGACGTACACCTCCATGTTTCGGCCGATCTGATGCTGGAAAACCTTGTTGACGAGGCGCTGGTAGGTGGCGCCTGCGTTCTTCAAACCGAACGGCATTACTCGGTAGCAGTAGAGGCCTTGGTCGGTGACGAAGGAGGTCTTCGGAATGTCCGGAGGAAACATCCGGATTTGATTGTACCCCGAGAAGGCATCCATGAAGCTGAGGAGCTCATGGCCCGAGGTGGTGTCGATTAGGGTGTCGATGTTCGGGAGAGGGAAGGGATCCTTCGGACACGCCTTGTTGAGGTCGGTGAAGTCGATGCATATCCTCCACGAGCCATTGGACTTCTTGACCATTACAACATTCGACAGCCACTCGGGATAATTCACCTCCTGGATGAACCTGGCCTTCAGCAGCTTATCCACTTCCTCCTTGATTGCCTGCTGTCGCTCGGGAGCGAACTTTCGCCTCTTCTGCTGAACCGGTTTGCACCCCGGTTCGACACTTAGGCGGTGGACGAGCAAGTCCTCGGAGATGCCGGGCATATCTGCGGCCGACCAAGCAAATAGGTCGCGGTTATTCCGGATGCACCTCACCAAGTCGGAGAACAGCACGGTCGGCAAGGACTTGCTGACGAGGAATTTTCGGCTCGGATCCTCGTCGGAGAAGAGTACTTCTTCTAACTCGTCCACCGGCTCGGACGTTGGGCGGGCCTTCGGCTCGGGGATCTCTAGTGTCTCGAGCGAGAGCACTGGTCCCCCGGTGGAAGTCATGTAGCACTTCCGAGCTGTTTCCTGGCTTCCCCTGACTTTCCCTACTCCCGAGCGAGTGGGGAATTTCATCTTCAAGTGGTATGCCGAGGGGACAGCCTCCAGAGCAGTTAGGCCGGGACGGCCTAGGATGACATTGTATGCTGCCGGGACGTCGACGACCATGAAGTCCATCGGCTCGGTCCGGGTAGTAGGGGTGCTTCCCGCAGTAACGTCTAGGGTTATCACCCCTTCGACGGTTACCGGGACCCCCGTGAACCCGTGGAGAGTATAACCGGCCGGCTTGAGACGGTCCCGGGACAGCTGCAGGCCTTGAAAGGCCGAGAGGAATAGGATGTTGACCGAACTCCCATTGTCCACCAAGACCCTCTGTACCTTGAAGTTGGCCATGCGGAGGTCGATGACGAGGGCATCGCAGTGGGGGGTTCGGACTCCTTCGAGGTCGGCATCGGAGAAAGACACAGGGACGCCGAGACCTTTCGAGGGAGGGGCACTGTGGACTGAGTTGACCTCCCGGACGAAGGCCTTACGGGATGAATTAGAGGAGCCCCCCATTGGGCCTCCGTGGATCAGGTGCAAAACCTGTTCTTCTTCGAACTCGGGTGTCTCCTCGCGCCGCTCGGAGCGCTTGTTAGCCCCCCGAGGGGGAGGTGAGTTCCGATCTGTTCGATCGTTAGCTTTCACGAACTTGGCCAACTGCCCCCTCCGAATGAGTGCTTCGATCTCATCTCTCAGAGCTCGGCAGTCGTTCGTGTCGTGCCCATGGTCTCGGTGGTAGCGACACCACTTATCTTTGTTCCTCCTCTTCGCCTGAGTGTGCATCCTCGGGGCTGGAGGGATGATTCCCTCTTTCTCTACCTCCATGAGGATAGTAGAGACATTAGTGGTGAGGGGAGTGAATTTCTCGAACCTGGGGGGAGGGCGGCGCTGACCGCCCATGTCCTTCTGAGCTTTCTTGGGCCCTTCTTCTCCCGTCGCCTTCCTCTTTGACCCCGCGGCGGTGCCCCCGAAGCTCGGAAGGGCTTCGGCCTCCTCCGCCCGGATGTACTTCTCGCACCTCAGGAGGAGGTCGGCGAAGTCATGCGGGGGCTTCTTGGCCAGGGATGATCGGAGGTTGGCGTTAAGGACGTTCGACTGGAATGCCACGGTAGCCACGGACTGGTCCAAGGAAGCAATTGACCTGACTTCCGCGGTAAACCTTTTCACATAGTCCCGTAACTTTTCTTGCTTCTCCTGCCGCAGGTTCAGCAAGGAAAGACTCGTCTTCTCGGCTCGTCGGCTACTCACGAAGTGAGTAATGAACAGTGTCTCAAACTGTTCGAATGAGAAGATGGACGAGGGGGCGAGCCTAGAATACCATTCCCGAGCCGACCCCCGGAGGGTGGCAGGGAAGGTCCTGCAGAGCACCGCGTCGGAAGCTTGGTGGATCAGCATCAGGGTCTTGAAGCTTTCGACGTGGTCGACCGGGTCGGATTCCCCAGAGTATGTTTCAAACTGCGGCGGTTTGAAACTCCTCGGTATGTGGGCCTCCATGATCGACCGCGAGAAGGGGGGTCGGCTGGGACGGAAGGTTCCTGCTCGGGACTCTTCCTCCCTGTCCATGCGGCCGATGCGCCTTTCCACCTCATGGATACGGCGGATGAGGGCATCGTCCCTCCGCTGGTAGTCGTACGACCCCCCGGACTCCTCTCCATAGGAAGGGGAGCGTAGACTGCGGCGCCGGTACTCCTGGGACCGCCGAGGGCTCTGTTGCCGCTGCTGTCGGCTGGGAGTCGGGGAAGGACTCCGGGTTCGGCGCCGAGGACTAGGATCCCTGGGGGGCGTCGGAACCCTCTGAGCATTCTGGGCGTTCTGTCGGAGATTGAGGGCCTGCAGAACGGTCTCTTGAAACTGGAGGAACTCGGCTCGGCTGATGGGCATATCTCGGTCCCTCGGATGACGCCGATCCCTGGGGGACCGGGACCTCCTCCTTCGGCGTTCAGGGGACGCCGCTCGGCCTCTACGTTCCGGGGACCTTCTGCCGTCCCGACGACGTGGCGACCGCTCACCATGACGCTGGCGGGAGGCTCCCTCTCGGGCCCGCCTCTCGTCAAGATGGGTACGGAGGTCGTCGTCCTTATGGCGGTTTTGGAGTGTGATGCGGAGGTCGGGGTGATGAGAAGCCATCGAGTCCGAGGACCCATTATGGACCGAGACGTGGCCCGGATTGAGGGGCTGCTTCTCCTTCCGACCGTTGTGACCGGACGGACCGTTGTTGGGCTGCTGCTTGGGAGGAGGAGGTGGTGGGACCTGCTGGGTCAGCGGAGGGAGGTCGGTCTGAAGGACAGGATTGACCGGAGCTTCATTTGCCGGGTCGGTGGGGTTGCCCCCACGGTTCGACCCTCTGGATCTGTTCTTCTTCGGCGGCATGGCTGCAGAGGACGGCGGAGAATGGGCTGAGACTGTTCGTGTGGTTTTTCCACAGACGGCGCCAATCTGTTACCGCTGATTTCGGTGTGGGGGTAAACAGATAGAATTTGTGGATCCGAGGAAAACCTGAACAGCTGACTCGGCCTTCTTGCTCCCGCCGCAACCTGCAGGGAAGTGCGAGACACCGGGGTTGATTCCGGCGACGCACCCTCCGACGCTCTTGTCAGTAATCAGTAAAAGATTAAGAAAGAGCTTCAGTGGTGAAAAAGTGATTAACCTGGTCTTGGTGGTAGAGGGGCTGTATTTATAGTCACCTTCTGGAATGATTAGGGCCCTGATTTCCTGCCTAACAGCTAGGAGAAAAATCCTCCTATTCTGTTTTAGGAAGTTAGACCCTGATTCCCTGGTGGGAGCCAATCAAGTTTGTTGATTTGATTTAATCAAATCAGTGCCCTGATTCTCCTCTTGGTGGACTGGGCTTGTATCGGGTCGGGACCTGTGCCCAGTTGAAGTGGATCTATTCGCGGGCGGTTGGTTTCGTGAGAAGGATGCCCAATACCCGTTTTGGATCCATCTGTATGTGAAATTACCTTTTTACCCCCGTGCTTCAAGATTCGTGCTCGATCTGGACGGTCCCGATTTAACCCCAATTTTAGCCATATCAATAAATAAATAACTAAATTGAAATAATAAGAATTTAAAATAAAATGGAACTCGCCAGGAAAATCAAATCGGGTATACAAATAAAATATTTCGATTGATGAATTTTTAATTAAAACATTCAAGAAATAACAATTAGTAATTATAATAATAATAAAACCGTACAATAAAATAACATTCAGGTTTAACAACTTTATTAAAATACTCTAATAATAATATACATGATTTTGGCTAAAATACAATTAACCGATAAATTAAGATTTTAAAATACGCCCTACTCGAAATAATAATAATAGTATTTTCGATTGGAAAATATTTAAATAGAAAATCTCAAAACAAATTTGACACAAAATAAATTTATAAATGATTAAAATACTAAAAATATTCGGAAAATAAGTATTTACGGAAATGGGGGTTACAGATGATATCAGCTTCTGGCCCTTCCCTAGCTCTCTCGTTGTCCACCTAGTCCGCCGGTCAACTGTCTCCTCGCGTCCAGCTTCGGCATCCGCCTGCGCATATGGTGGATCATCGCTGTCCCGTTCTCCGACCAAGCCTGCTCTGCGTTCTCAGCTTTTGTCATTTCTTACTGTTTCAGTGTATATGTTTTTATCTGTGTGTTTCGATTCTTTGTTTTTTGTCAGCATTTTATTTCAGCTGACCTTTTGTTTTACATCTTGTAAAACCCTACTATTCTGCATTGTACAGTTTTATTTCCTTTTATCAATATATTTTTTGATCAGGCTGGAGTCTTTAGACTCTATCCGCTTACATAAAAAAAAAGATACATGTAAGTCGGTAGTAATCAGCATTTGTAATGAATGCCATAAACTTTAAAAAATTGGAGCTGAACGGACACTGCACGCAATTTTTTAAATTTTTTGTAGGAAAAACCTTAAATTGTATGTACGGTAATGTGTTACGAAATAGATTTGGAGTTGCACGTGCGACGTATGTATTTGCTTTGTGACAAAAAAAATTTAAAAATTATTTTTTTGGCGAAGGAAAAAACTTTGATTAACACGCGTGATGCATATGTTAATAAATAGAGTTAGAGTTACACGTGCAACGTACGTGTTTCATTTGTGACAAAAAAAATATTTTAAAATTGTTTGTTTGGTTACAAACTCAAAGTGACAAAGTGACAAACTCTCCCATTAATAGTAGTAGATATTGCAGGTGGTGTAAGTTCTTCTAAAGTTTGATATTGTTTTTTTTATTTTTTATTTTTATTTTTTTTGATAAAAGATGACCCAGTCATCGTTTCTTTAATGCAAAATTAAACAAACAAAGTATTACTACATACATAATTCCCACAATACAACGTCTATCCAGTAGACTAGCCAAAAGCAAGCTACAACGACGAACTACAACCTAGAAAAGTAAGATACAACCGCTTACAAACTAGTAAAGCGATAAGATAGAAGAAAGACGACAGTGCACTGCCCCAGTCACTACCCAAAATGAAGCCATCGCTATGCCAAAACGGCCCCGATTAGCGGGGTGATCCGTTATCAAAATCTCCACCATTGGCTCCTACTCCTCTTCTTCCATCCGGTGTCGTTTCATAGCTCCCATGTTACCTGTCCAATCAAGTGTTAGAGTCAGAATTTTATGCATTAGTCCCGAAAAAGTGCATTCATAGTTGCTGAAGCTACTATACCCCAGTCATCCCTCTCTTTCTTACTAGCTAGTTCCACCCAACAGCGGCCCCAGACCTCTGCGCTGAACCTGGGACTCTGTAGACTCCCAAACCGTAGACATATAGTCTCCCAATCTAGTTTTGCCTTAGTACACTCGAATAATAGATGTTTGATATCTTCGTCATCGCACTCACAGTCACTTCCTCCTTTTCTTGTGCATAGGTCATCCAACTGGCCTCTTTTCAGTGATGTGGTAAAGCGGTGGAAGGCTGAAAGTAGCGTTCTCATACTTTCTTTTCCCATGTTAGTGAGATGTTAATCCTCCTTGAGGAAGTTGTAACACTTGGACTAGGCATCAACAAGGACCGTTCATAACCCGACCTCCATTGAAATTATGTCTTCATACGATGTCCTACTCGAGAGGTTTGCACCCATGGATCGAACAAGATCACTTGGTAAGTCGTGACCACCTTCTTCTTCCAAAGGTTTGGCGCATAAAATTGTCGTTAATGGTTGTCTAACTCCAGTGAACACATCTGCAATGTGAGGTATGGACCAGTTTTGATTATTTGGGGTTTTTCTTCTTTTTGTTTCATAGGTGTACTGTGGACATGGATCATGTAGCATGGTTTATCATCATTGTAATGTTCATCGATGGCCCCATGCCCAACCAATTCTTGCTCATGTGTGTTAGAACTCGATTTTATAAATATGAAAAATTACTAACAGCATTTGTGAAGAACAGAAACATAGAAAGGAAAAATAGCAAACCAAAAGCTTTTTACAGAGCCGAGATCAAAATCTCTCTCCTTAAAGCAAAATTCGCCCCATAGTGTGACGGTGGCTGGCGAATTGCTTCCCAAGATACAACTGTATACCTTCTCTGAAAAGCAGCACCCTTGCTTCAGAGATTCCAACGAACTATTGCTGTGATGTACTCTCAATTGTTGACACATAGAAGAAGAAGAAGAAGTGTAAAGTTCGGATTCTCAAAAAAGACTGTATCTCTGGCAGACAGGATTCAGTAGCCTTATAGGAGAAAATGGAGACTCTTCAGAGGCCCATTACTCTGTAACAGCAGAGTAATGGTCCACTACTCTACAACAGCAGAGTGGTGGTTCAGATTCATAACTGGTCTGGTGAGCCATTACTCTGCTGTTACAGAGTAATGGTATCAGTTACCGAATGTGAAAAGCCTCATCAGTTCGCTGGGGGGAAAAAATTTGTGTGGGAAAAAAAAAATTAAGCCAGAGCCGGGCGCGCGCGTGTGTGTTTGTCATTTTGGTTAAGTCCTCTTTCCACTACACGTTAGTGGTAACCCCCAGGCCACGCCCTTTAGTCTGATTTTCTAGTATATATACTAGAAAAATTCTTTCCAATTTCTGATATGGGACTATCCATTTTCTCCAAGTTTCCAAGTTAGTACATTTCAAGTACCCAACTTTGGACCAACATTTCTCATTCATACGGAATTCGTTTTTGGCAAATGAGTACACCATGGACTAGTACTCAACGAGAGGATCGCAATCCACTCATTTTCCGGCGCCGCCGGTGGCCGGAGCCTGCCGGAATCCGACCCGGAAAACTGCAAAAAATAATTCCAACAATCCCCCACATGAATGGAAATTACCAGACTATGTAATCCAGACACGACATAAAAACAAAAAACATGACAGAAAAACTCTGAGAGTACAATCGGAAAATCACTGCATCAGGAATGGTAGTAATTTTTCAACTTTGAACCACCCTTAGTAAGTCGCTATCGGATTCACTTGACCAGGTAGTGATCATGATGACTTGAACTACCCGGGCTTTGATGTGAACCTAGACAATAACTATCACACAGTTTCATCTCCTCACAGAACTAAGTTCACTTGTTGTGTTCATTTTGGCCTTGAACAGCCCTGGTTAATCGTGAGTGAACTTGGAGAATGTAGCCTCTCTTCATTCTCCTAGAAACAGCCCCATTTCACACTTACAGGGTGAATGCCCATAAAGAGTATCCTGTTATACCCCACTTTTATTTCAAAACTATGGGAATTATTAAAAGCCAAGCTTATCCTAACTCTTTGCAGGCAGCACTGTTTTATCATCCTAAGAGTGGGTATGAGATTTTAATCTCTCAGTGCTCCCGTCAATTCAACAAGATTTAGTTGTCCCTTTGAACCTAGATCTTGAGATCTCTAATTCCTAGGTAGGGTTTTCATCAAGTATCCTCTTTCGTCATAGGCTTTAAACCCATTCCTCTTGATGACCTCACAACCTGCTCTCGCGACAGACCTTTAGTAAATGGATCTGCTAGGTTGTCGGCCGATTTTATATATTCTATAGAGATTACTCCATTTGAGAGCAGTTGTCTAATGGTTTTGTGTCGCCTTCTGATATGACGAGACTTACTATTATACATATAACTCAGTGCCCGTACTATAGCCGATTGACTGTCACAGTGTATACATAAAGCAGGCACTGGTTTTTTCCACATAGGAATATCCTCTAAAAAGTTTCGAAGCCATTCTGCTTTCTCTGCCGCTTTGTCTAAAGCAATAAACTCAGATTCCATGGTGAATCTGGCCAATAGTGTTTGTTTAGAGGATTTCTATGACACACCTGCACCATCAAGTGTGAAGACATATCCACTTGTGGATTTTGAGTTTTTGGAGTCCGATATCCAGTTGGCATCACTGTAGCCTTCTAGTACTACTGGATATCTGGTGTAATGCAGCGCATAACTCTGAGTATGTCGCAAGTAGTTCAATACTCTAGTTATTCCTTTCCAGTGACTTCGTCCTAGATTACTCGTGTAGCGGCTCTGTACATTTACCGAATGTGCTAGGTCTAGTCTTGTACAATTTGTTAAGTACATCAGACTACCGAGTACACGTGCATATTCCAGTTGTGATATGCTTTCGCCTGTGTTTTTGAACAAGTGAAGTCTGGGATCGACGGGACTTTTTGCTGTCCCATTGGAGTAATTCTTGAATCTTTCAAGTACTTTCTTAGCATAATGAGCTTGATACAAAGTAATTCCCTCAGATGTCCTAAAAACTTTGATTCCTAGTATGACATCTGCAACTCCCAAATCTTTCATGTCAAACTTGCCACTAAGCATGCTCTTAGTTTGTTTGATAATGTCGTTATTGCTTTCAATAATGATCATGTCGTCTACATACAGACAGATCAGAATGCATCCATTTGGAGTATCTTTGATGTAGATACACTTATCACATTCATTTATTTTGAAACCATTTGACATCATAACATTGTCAAATTTTGCATACCACTGCTTTGGAGCTTGTTTCAGTCCGTACAGGGATTTTACAAGCCTGCACACCTTGTTTTCCTGTCCAGGAACTACGTAACCCTCAGGTTGTTTCATGCATATTTCTTCTTCTAAGTCCTCATTTAGAAATGCAGTTTTAACATCCATTTGATATATTTTCATGTTACGTGGAGCTGCAATAGCTATCAACATTCTTATGAAAGTTATTCTTGTAACTGGGGGAATATGTATCAAAGAAATCTAGGCCTTCCTTTTGCCTAATTCCTTGTACCACAAGTCTTTCCTTATGCTTCTCTATTGAACCATCTAGTTTCAATTTTTGTTTGAAAATCCATTTGCATCCTAGAGCTTTACATCCAAAAGGCAAGTCGACTAACTCCCATGTATGATTTTGCATAATAGAGTCTATTTCACTTTTGATTGCTTCCTTCCACATAGGAGCATCAGGCATAGACATGGCTTCCTTGAAAGTTCTGGGCTCATTCTCTAACAGAAAGGCCGTTACAAAGTTAGGACCAAATAATTTTGATGTTCTAGCCCGTTTACTTCGTCTAGGCTCACAGTATCATGTTCTGGTTCATCAACCGAAGTGCTTGCATTCCCTTATTCATGTGTACGTTTAGGGTACGTAGTATATTTGCACGGAAACACGTGTTCAAAGAAGAAAGCATTCCTTGATTCCATTATTGTATTCACATGGATATCCGGTATATCTAATTTGTATACCAAGAACCGATATGCACTACTGTTGTTGGCATAGCCTATGAATATGCAATCAATCGTCTTAGGTCCGATGGTGACCTGTTTCGGGTTAGGTACTGCCACTTTTGCTAGACACCCCCACACTTTGAGGTATTTATACGAAGCACGTTACCTTTTCACAGTTCGTATGGTGTCTTGCCGGTTTTCTTGTGAGGTATTTTATTGAGAATGTAGTTGGCAGTCAGCAACGCTTCCCCCCACATATTTTGGGGTAAGCCAGAATTCAACAACAATGCATTCATCATCTCCTTTAGAGTTCGGTTCTTGCGCTCGGCAGTACCGTTTGATTCGGGTGAGTAAGGAGCAGTTGTCTGATGAACTATTCCATGTTCATAGCAGAACATATTAAATGGTGCATCATATTCTCATCCTCTATCACTCCTAACGATTTTAATCGTTTTGCCAAGTTGATTCTCAACCTCAAGTTTATATTCTTTGAATTTATCCAAATCCTTATTTTTGCTATGTAATAAGTATACATAACAGAATTTTGTGCATTCATCTATAATGTCGCAAAGTATTTTTTGCCACCTTTGGTCTGCACGTATTTTAAATCACACAGATCCGTGTGAATTAGACCTAGAGTTTCTGTGTTTCTTTCTACAAACGTGATTGAGTTTTAGTGAGTTTGGCCTCCATGCAAGCTTCACATTTTTCGGAGTTATCTACCTTAAATTTTGGTAGCAAATTCATGTTAATTAATCTACGCATAGAATTGACATTAACATGGCCTAGTCTTTCATGCCAAACAGAAGAAGACTCAACAACATAGGCAATAGGAGTTATTTCAATAACATTGGGAACAACAGGAACAATAGTTTTAGGGATGACTGTCATTACATTAAACTTGAACAGTCCATCATTTACATACCCTTTACCCAAGTATACCCCATTCTTAGATAGTACAAAATTATCAGAAACAAGAACAACCTTAAACCCATTATTGCTTAGCAAAGAACCTGATATCAAGTTCTTTCTAATATCTGGAACATGCAACACATTTGTGAGTGTTAGTTCTTTGCCTGAAGTCATCTTCAGCATTATCTTCCCTAAAGTGAACATCTCATTGTCCGAGCAGATATGCTTGGTGGTCCCAGTATCGTATCACCATTCACGAGAATTGCTCCCCACAAGATTTACCTCTGATACTACAACACAGAGGTCCAGGTCAGAGAGACCAGTGGACAAGTTCTTAGCTATGTGTGTGTGGGATTTTTCATTCCCTTTTGCATGTCCAGTTCCTGCATGATTGTTGTCGTTGCTGCGGCAATTAGAAATTTTGTGCCCCAGCTTACCACACTTGTGGCATTTCCCAGCAAACCTCTTTGTAAGAGATTTTTTGTTTGAGGCCTATGGCAAAAACTTTCTCTTCTTGCCCTTCTGTTCTGTAGCGCCCCGAGTTCCACACACTGGGAGCCCGTGACACTTACCCAGAATCTTTACTTCAATGAGTACACAACACAGAAAAAATTACAGAAAATTAGAAACTTACATTGCGCAAGAAAACTTTATCCTACACTTGGATGCTTTCCACAGCTCGAGTCTCCTGCTCCACGATCAGCGATCCTGCATTAGCAAACTGTGGGCACGTCAGTTGAATACAACTGACGCAACGTAGATGAAAACCACAATCTCCAAAATCCTCAACAATCAATATTTGATGCAGAAGAAAAATGTGAAAAGTCAAACCATAAGTGTCGATGTATGTCATGATCTAGATTCTAATGCACAATTCATATGCACATCATGCTCTTAATCTAATGCAAACTTGATTTGGAAACGTATGCATCCCATACTACATACTCCCCAAATCGAGTTCGTATTCTCTAAATAATAGGGTTCAATCCTTCGTCATGCATCATACTCTTGTACTCTTTCCTGTTTCTGACATTCATCTAGTGACTGGTAGAGTCTGCAGCACATGCGGTCCATTTCCTCTCCTGCAGTCGGATCGTGGTCCTTCTCCACTCTGAACGGCAGTGATCACCCTGTTCGTTCAGATCATGGTCCTTCTCCACTCCGATAGGATCGTGGTCCCTCTCCAATCCCGATCAGGCCGGTGATCATCAGGTCTGCCGGAATCATGGTCCTTCTCCACTCCTGCTCCTACCAAAGTTATCATGAACATAAGGCGAATCGATAGGGCCACCCCTACTCCGCCCAGAGACTTAGAGTTACACTCTTGCTCCTTGTTCGTATTGAACAACATAGAACCTTAGGTGGATTTGGAGGGTCCATTCCCTAATTTCCACCATACAGTCCTTATCACTAAATTCCAGAAATTAACAGATGAGACCATGCCGCCTGTGTCCCCTTGACAGGAGAGTACAACGCCCAACTAGTGTCTGTCCTTACCAATCATGAGTCACACAACTTAGGGCTAACACCTTTACTCAATTTAGGTCAAAATCTCATCCTTCATTAATCACCACTTAGTCTCTAGGTGGAATTATTAGTACTCAATGTCTCATTGTTCACATTTACAATAAAATATCACAATGAAAATAACACTAACTAGGTTCTAAGTGAATCCAACCTAGTTGAATCTCAACAAGTCTCATCTCGATTTAGTTAGGGTTCATCATAGCCTCCAATCATGCTAAGAGTTGACCCACACATATACCAAACTAGCACACTCAATGTGCACCGCAATACTATATGTAAATGTTCAAGTATGCATACCCGCATACACATGCATACGGTATTCCATCAGTTACCGTATTCATTCCTACAATCTCTTCGATACCACCAATAGCTCTTTACTTTACTACAATCTACTTTACTAATTTACTACCATACTAATCTATTTAACTTACTAACTTACTAACATTACAACTAAGCTTACTAACATTATAACTAAGCTTACAGACTCATTAGTAGCTTACTAATACGATGTTGGTAGCTTACAAAACTAGTAGTTTACTAACAATGTATGTTTACTAACCATGAACAATTGGTTAGCAATTGGGTTACTACAAGGTCAAGTCTAACTTCTCACTATCATGACATTCTAGCATTCTATTCTACTAATTCACTACCATACTAACATATTAATTTACTAACTTACTAATCATTTCAACTAAGCTTACTAACATTATTAGTACAATGCTAGTAGCTTATTAACAATGTAAATTTGCTAATCAAGATACTAACCTGCTAGTAAAAGGGCCTTTAAACATTAAAGCATGAAAATTTAATTAGACAATTTACTCTACAACACCACAAAATCACATCTTTACACTTATACTATCATTCTTAACACAAAGAACAAATCTTTATTTATTCACTAGTATATTTATGCATATAAATTTCACACAAGTAAACACTCAGTACAATTTTTAGCAAGCATCAATCATTCATTCCATATATGAAGAAAAATAATAATAATAACACAAGAGGTATGAAGAATACCCACTTTGATTGCTTGCAAGCTTCAAGTTGCTACTTCTCCTCCTTGCACATTTAGTCTTCTTGACTCCTTGCTTCAATAATAGTATAATAGTAGTAGTAGCTAAGTAGTAAAAATAGTTGTAGTAGCTAAGTAGTAGAAATAGTAGTAGTAGAAGTGGTAGTTGTTGAAATAGTAAAGTAGTAGTAGTAGTAATTGTAGTAGTAGTAGTTGTAGTTAAGTAGAAGTAATAGTAATGGGCATATATATAGAGAAAAGGGAAAAATCTGATGCTATTGCTGCTGCCGGCTGTAAAGGGAGAAAAGAGAGAAGAAAAGAAATGTAGGAGTAGTAGTAGTAGTGCAGTAAAGTAATACTACTAGTAGTAAGTACTAGTAGTTGAAGTAGTAGCAAGTAGTAGTAGTTGTACTAGTAAATATATAGAAAAAGAGAGAGGGAAAGAAAAATTGCTGGTGCTGGTTGTTGTCGGCAGTAAGGAGAAAGAGAGAAAAGTGCAGTAAGTGGTAGTAGTAGTGAGTAGTAATGGTAGAGTATAATACACATGTATATATATAGAAAAAGAAATGACAAAAACCGATGTTGCTGTTGGCTGTCAGCATAAAGAAGGAAAAAGAGAGAAAGAGAGGTGTGTGGAAGGGTATAGAAGGCTTGGGTGTCCTCCACTTCTGCACATAACCCCTTAAACTTTATATAATTGTACTTAAGCCCTAAATCTTATTGGATTGGGCTTAAGAAAGAAGGTGTTGGGCTTTTTTTTTAAAAGAAAACATATTGGGCTTTCAAAAAAAAATAACCATACTAATATAAAAATAATAGTGTAGTGTATAAAAAATAATAATGTCAATGCATATATATATATATATATATATATATATATATATATATATATATATATATATATATTGTAAGAATTTTAGGGGTATTGCATGTTCGTGTTCCACCACGTTGGCCTTTTCTATGGACTGATTTCCATAAGACCTGTCAACCTTGCGATTCTCCTCTTCGATCCGCAACCTGACAATTAGGTCTTCAAGAGACATTTCCTTTCGCTTGTGTTTGAGGTAGTTCTTGAAATCTTTCCATCCAGGTGGAAGCTTTTTGATGAACACTGCAACCCGGAGCGACCGGAATGGTTCGCTCAACGTCATGTTCTCTACAGCGATGTCATGAATTATGACCTGCAGTTCTTGGACTTGACTCACAATAGTTTTGGAGTCAATCATCTTGTAGTCCAGAAATTTGCCGATTACAAACTTCTTGGACCCGGCGTCCGTCTTCTGTTTTGTACTTCTTTTCCAAAGACCCCCACAGGAGGTTGGACGTCTTGAAGACACAGTAGACGTTATACATGGGGTCTACCAAGCCATTCAGGATGTAGTTCTTGCAGAGGTAGTCGCCCTGAGTCCACGCATCAACCGTAGCAACAGAGTGTGCATCCATCGGTGCCAGCATCGGGGCAGATTCAGTGAGAAACCTGTCCAGCTTCAAGGTGGTCACGTAGAACTGCATCTTCCCTTGCCACTTCTTGAATCCAGTTCCATTGAACTTCTCCGGTTTTCCCCCCACGAATATGTGTGTGGGCAGAACGACCGAATGTGTCGCAACCGATTGTGCAGTCACATTTTGGGTCACCGGTGTTTCGGTACTGATAAGCCCACTGGCAATATCATTTTGTGTGTTCTCCATGTTCTTCTCTGAAACAGTTGAAACAGAACTGTTAGTTGTTGTTTTTTTTTTGAATTGATAACCGTACCTGTAAACAAACTTCACAAAAAACTGTTAGAACCAGTGAGGAAAAATTTTGCTTTAAGATTGTTAGAACTCGATTTTATAAATACGAAAAATTACTAACGGCATTTGGGAAGAACAGAAACATAGGAAGGAAAAATAGCAAACCAAAAGATTTTTACAGAGTCGATATCAAAATCTCTCTTCTTAAAGCAAAATTTGCCCCGTAATGTAACGGTGGCTGGCAAATTGCTTCCCAGGATACAACTATATACCTTCTCTGAAGAGCAGCACCCTTGCTTCAGAGATTCCAACGAACTGTTGCTGTGATGTACTCTCAGTTGTTGACACAGAGGAGAAGAAGAATAAGAAGAAGAAGAAGCCAGAGCCAAGCCAAGCCAAGCCGAAGCCGAAGCCGAGGCCAAGGCCAGGGCCTGGCCGGGAGCGCGCGCGCGTGTGTTTATCATTTTGGGTAAGTCCTTTCTCCACTACACGTTAGTGGTAACCCCCAGGCCACGCCCTTTAATTTAATTTACTAGTATATATAATAGAAAAAATCTTTCCCAATTTTCGATATGGGACTATCCATTTTCTCCAAG
Organism: Hemerocallis citrina; assembly: GCA_017893485.1. NCBI lineage: Eukaryota > Viridiplantae > Streptophyta > Magnoliopsida > Asparagales > Asphodelaceae > Hemerocallis > Hemerocallis citrina. The sequence continues at coordinate 156,999,242 of CM030358.1, read as the reverse complement.
TTTCCAAGTTAGTACATTTCAAGTATCTAACTTTGGACCAACATTTCTCATTCATACAGAATTCGTTTTTGGCAAATGAGTACACCACGGACTAGTACTCAACGAAAGGATCGCAGTCCACTCATTTTTCGGTACCGCCGGTGGCCAGAGCCTGCCGGAATCCGGCCCGGAAAATTGCAAAAATTAATTCCAACAATGTGTATGACGGCTTAGACTCTGCGGCTTACAGTGGTGCCTTTTATGGTTCCCCATTTTTTGCTTGGACATGGTTGGATCCCAACTTATTTTCATTACTCAATCACATTATCAAATTTCCAACCTCGGGCCTTCGTTGTGAGTCACTACCCACTCATCTAACTCAGGAGGGAATCAGGCTCTTTTTGACATCCTTGGTAATAAGGGGGTGGATATGCATGGGGTTCTTTCTTTCGAGAGTGAGAATGCTGACAATCGTAGAATCGACTTGGCTTTTATATTTCATGTATCACCTTTTGCTTTTGTAGTTCATGTATTTGCTATTTCAATTTAATGACATAAAAAAACGTGCACTTTCTTTTATTCTCAAGTTTGCATGGTTTCCTATTGGCTACATTCTTGGCTTGTAATCCATTGTTCTCAATTTGGAGGAAGTGAATTTGGAGTTGGCAAAAGCTTAGTGAGACAATGTACATAGTCAGTAAGCCCAAGACAATAGTTCTTTTCGTTATGTGTTCATTCCCTCAATTAGGAAACAATATTAACATCCCCATGGCCTATCAAATATTTCCATAACATCCCCCTCAAGTTGGAGCATGCAAATCACAAATGCCCAACTTGTGAAGTAAGTATTAAAATTGGCGCTTGCCTAATGCCTTCGTAAAGATATCGGTCAGCTGCTCATTTGTGCTCACATGACTCGTAGAGATAATTCCTTCTTGAATTGCATCTCGTACATAATGACAATCCACCTCTATATGCATCGTACGCTCATGGAAGACGGGATTTTGAGCAATGTGTAGAGCAGATTTGCTATCACAAAATAAATTCATAGCACGAGAATGATCCACCCCAAGACTACCAAGCAGCGCTTTCAGCCACTTGAGTTCAGATGTAACCGAAGCCATAGAACGATACTCTGCTTCTGTAGACGAGCGGGAGACTTTATGTTGTTTCGTGGTTTTCCAGGAAATGGGGGAACAACCAAGAAAAATTATCCAACTAGTAAGAAGGCGACAAGTCAAAGGACAACTCGCCCAATCAGAATCACACCAACCTGATAAGGATAGATCACTAGCAGAATGAAGAAAAATACCTTGCCCCGGACAGCCTTTAAGAAAACGTACAGTGCGAGTCGCCGCATCCCAATGTTCTTGTCTTGGTGCCTGCATGAACTGTGCCAAAATATGTACTGTATATGCCAGGTCAGGACGCGAGAAGGAGAGATAAATAAGACGCCAAACAAGACGTCGATAACTTTTGGGATCCTCTAACAACTCACCATTAGCGCGAGCGAGTTGATGGTTTTGCTCCATCGGCAATCCGGTGGGCTTTGCTCCCAAAAACCCCGTCTCGGCGATGATATCAAGAGTAAACTTCCGTTGACACAGAAAGATACCCTCTGGACTACGAGTAACTTCAATGCCGAGAAAATATTTCAAGGTCCCCAAATCCTTCATATGAAAACATTCACCCAAATATTTCTTGAATGAAGCAAAAGCGGAAAAGTTATTACCAGAAATGATCAAGTCATCCACATAAACAAGAACATTGATCTGGACAGGTCCCTGATGCAACATGAAGAGTGAGCAATCTGAATAGGACTGAGTAAAGCCATAGTTTTTCAATGAAGCCGTCAATTTAGCAAACCAACACCTCGGGGCTTGTCGTAAGCCGTACAAAGATTTCTTTAGACGACAGACCATGCCGGGTTGATGAATAGTAAAACCTGGTGGTAATTTCATGTATACCTCTTTATCAAGATCGCCATGTAGAAAAGCATTGTGAACATCCATCTGATGTAACTCCCAGTTTTTCGCTGCTGTAATAGCTAGAAAGGCACGAACCGTCACCATTTTAGCAACTGGAGCGAACGTCTCATTGTAATCAATTCCCTCAACCTGATAATTCCCAAAGATAACAAGGCGAGCTTTTATCCATTCAATCGTACCATCTGCATGATATTTGATCTTATATACCCACTTGCAACAAAGTGCCTTCTTCGTGGGAGGTAGTTCTTCCATAACCCAAGTCTCATTAGCCTCCAAAGCACCAATCTCCTTTTGCATTGCCTCACACCATCCAGCATGTTTCATGGCCTCATGAAAGGTTCTAGGTTCAATCCCTGCAATTACAGCTGCAAGAAATATACGATGTCGCATAGAAAATTTATTACAATTCACATAGTGTGCTAGGATAGGGGGTACCGGAGGAGCTGGTAGAGGATGATGAACTTGAGGAATGACTCTTTTTCCGAACTGGTTTAGCAACAAAGTCTCGTAACAAAACTGAAGGACGTTTGTCCCGCAGTCCATGGCCCAAATTAGCCTCGGGTGCACTGGCAGTCGGCGGAACACCTTCCATGGTAGGACTGGCAGGATCAGCAGTCGGCGGAGCACCTTCCATGATGGGACTGGCAGCACCTTCCACGGCGGGACTGCCCTCCAGCCCATTTGTATCCTCCACTGTTCCTGTAGTCGGAGCATCCTCTAAGACCCCCTCTGAATCATCCAGAACAATGTTATCAACTCCCACCATGTCACTAGAAGAGGAAATAGGAGTGTCAACCATAGTAGATGCATTCTCAGTCAGATAAGGATACTCATTTTCATGAAACTTGACATCGCGAGACACAAAAATTTTACCTGTGTCGAGATCATATGATTTCCAACCCTTCTTGCCATGAGGATAGCCAACAAATACACACTTCCTACTCCTTGGTGCAAATTTATTTCCTTCTGTTTTTTGATTGTGAGCGAAACAGAGACACCCAAACTCCCGTAGCACATCAAAATTAGGAGTTGTTCTGCATAAGATCTTAAGAGGTGTTTTATTGTGTAACAAACCTGATGGAGTGCGATTTATTAAATACACCGCACTAAGTACACATCCCCCCCAAAAAGTAATAGGAAGATTGCCCTGGAACATTAAAGCACGAGCCACATTAAGTATATGCTGATGTTTCTGCTCCACTCTTCCATTTTGTTGAGGAGTTCCAACACAGGAGGTTTGAAACAAAATACCATTCGTATCAAAATAATCAAGCATGCACTTAAATTTCGGGCCATTATCACTTCGCATAATCTTAATAGTTTGCTCAAATTGACGTTCTACAGTGGCGAAAAAAGAAAAGAAAGCTTGATAAACCTCAGTTTTATTATGCAACAAATATACCCAGACTGCTCTAGAGAAATCATCAACCAATGTAAAAAAATAATACGCACCACACAAAAAGGGTGATTGATTATTTGGCCCCCACAAATCACAATGGATGAGTTCAAGAATACGACTGGCTTTGCTATCACTGACGGGAAAACTATCACGAGTTTGTTTTGCCTGAGGACAAATAACACAAGCTTTATTCAATTTCTTCTCATCAGTATTAGTATTAGAACTGATTGCAGGTACTAACTTGACGATTCTATCCGACGGATGACCCATTCTTCTATGCCATAACTCAAATTCAGATAATTCAGGAACTGTTACCGCGTGCACTGTAGGAATCGTTCGGAAAAAATAGAGTCCATCCTTCCGTTCACCGGCTCCAATCAGGCCCCCTGAACATTGGTCCTGGATAGCACACAAAGAATTAGTGAATCGAACAAAACAGTTTGCATCATCAATTAATAGCGACACCGATATTAAATTGAATTGTAATGTTGTTACAAATAAGACATGCTCAAGCATTAAACCATCATCAAGAATTACATGCCCCTCCATTGTGGCATATTCCTGCTGCCCATCAGGTAAACCAGCAGGACATGGAAGAATGTCCTGTGCTTGAGTCAAAAGTTGTGAGTTGCTGGTCACATGACGAGATGCCCCTGTGTCAAGTATCCAAGAGGAAGGAGAATGGAACTCACCCATCATTTGATCTTGCTGATGATTACTAATCATACTCAACAAAATTTGGACCTATTCAAGTTTGAGATATGCCAATGTTCAACCACCGGCCCCTGTGCTTGCACTTGCGCCGTCCGCCATTGATGATCAATGATACACAGCTTCAGGCTGTGGGTGAGTGGCCGGCTGTGGATGATTGGCTGATTGAAAGAAAAAATAGGTTTTGATGGTAGGGTTTACTTAGACGGCTGGCTCTGATACTATGCCAAATCAGCCCACTTTATTCATTCATTCATCAGGGTTTGCTAAAACTTCGAAGTTGTAGAAGGGTTAAGGGAAATTGCACTTGTATTCTAACACGTCCCCTCAGGTTGAGTGCCCATTTTTTTAATGGGCCAAAGAAACAAGATAAATATCCAACAAATTGTGGGCCGAGACCTGGACAATACGCAGCGGTGTATTTTTTTTTAATCCACATTTAAATTGCATTGCCAGTGGGATTCGAACCTGGGTTGCTCTGATACCATGCCAAAGTTTGGGTTAAAATTTCATACTTTATTCATTCATTCATCAGCCTACTTATACAAAATCATACACACTCAATCAAATCCTATCAGATACAGATCCTATAAATTAGGACTCAATCAAATCCTATCAGATCCAGAAACTATAAATTAGGAAACATTATTAACCTTCCTATGGCCTATCAATTCTTTCCATAACAAGATGCAAAACCTAAAATGATGAACCAGAAGTTACAAGCAGTTTTAAGTTTAGGAAAGTTAAAGTTGAAAATGATGATTGATCAAAAATACAATAATATGAGTTTAGGATATACTAATTTGTTCTTTTTTTAAAATATCTTTTATGTTATAAATGAGACAATTATTTACATATTATTTTGTATTTACTCGATACTAGATATAAGATTTTGAGTCTTTAATATTAAAATTTTAAGTATCTTGTGAGCATACTATATATTCATTTGAGTGCTTAATGAGATTTTTTCTATGATTGATTTTCTCAACAACATAATATATTGTTAAAATATTCAACTGACACGTCCACCAAGTCAAAAATCATTAAAAATTAAGAAATTATGTGCATATTATGATTAAACAATTACAGTAAATCTATTATATGTGCAACTTATTTAAACAATTTGAGTGCATATTCTGATTCAGATTGAGTAGGTGATCCTACTATCAGACGGTCTACCACCGATTTCTCTCTGTTTCTTGGTGGCGAAGTAAGAAACATGCAGTTGTTGCATGTTCTTCGACCGAAATGAGTACAGAGCAATGGCAGCTACCTCTAGAGATATTGTTCATGTTCGTTGGCTTTTATCAAATAGATGTGTCACTCTTTCAGGACCTACTCCTCTTCATTGTGATAGCCGAAGTGCACTACACATTGCAAGCAACCTGGTCTTCCGTGAGCGAACGAATCATATAGAGATTGATTGTCATTATGTTCATGAGCGCTTTGAAGCAGGAACCATTTCTCTTCATTCTATTACCTCATCACAGCAGACGGCAGACTTCTTCACCAAATCTCATACTGTTCAGAGATTCCGATATTTAGTAGGCAAACTCACACTGTTTGACCCACCATGAGTTTGAGAGAGAGTGTTAGATATTATAGTCCCACATTGGGTATTGGGCTAATTTTGTATTTGGTTCACTCTTATATATAGGAGATATTGTACTCGGTTATTTCTCAATTTAATATTCAGTATTGTTTTCATCTATCTGATTTATTTTAACAATGATATCATATTTACAGTTGTTACAATTTATCGCAGGAGTTAGAGTGGTGTGGAGCAGCAGGTTAACAGGCTTGGCAAATGGGATATTGTTAAGCATTTGGGTATTGATATCCTTCACTTATTAATTGGGTCATTTATTTTAATTTGCTTAAGATTTCTATCAATTGGGTATTGATATTCCTATCAATATTGCTGATATTTCAGAAAATCCCATATGTCTAGGATGTCTGGCTGTGTGGATAGGAAGTTAGTCCCACATGTCGACAATCTGATTAACTAGTTAGCTATATAATGCATATTTTATCAATAGCAGCACTATCTAGGAGAAATGGGGAATGATGCGTTTAAAAAAAGATGAAGATTTAAGGGATTAGGGATGTGCCTTAGATGAATTGAAGATGATGGCTTCTGATCCTATATAACTACACTGATAATTTTTTGCTTTCCAAATTGCATTCTTGTGAGCCATATTCATCCTGTAATGGCTTCTAATGCTTCTGATGCCTTCTGATGCTTGTGATGTATAATGATGGCTTCTAATGGTTTATAAGGGAATACAAAGGATTATGTTTTACTATGATTTTTATTGACCAATAATTTTGTACCTGGCAAAATTACCTTCTTGTTACTATGGTATTACTGTGAATGTTTCGGATGCTTGTGATGGCTTCTGATGCCTTCTGACGCTTTATAAGGGATTATTAAGGGATGCTTTATACAGGATGGTTGTGATGGCTCCAGATGCTTGTGATGGCTTCTCATGTTTGGGCAAAACCAGTTTGTGAAATACAAGTAACCAAACACAAAATTTTCCAGTTTTTTATTAGAAAAAACAGAAAAGGATTTTTAATACACTATCTACACGTGCATTGAAGAATCTGGAGATGATGTATTCTGATCCTATATAACTAAACTAAATTTTTTTTCTTGTCCATATTTCCTTATTCTGAACATTTTCCTTCAGATAATGGCTTTTGATGCTTCTGATGCCTTGTGATGTTTGTCATGGCTTCTGATGGCTTCTCATTCTTTATATGGGAATACAAAGGATCATGTTATACTATGATTTTTATTAGTACATAATTTTGTTTATGTGAAAATTACCTTCTTGATACCTGTGATGGCTTTGAATGCTTGTGATGGCTTCGAATGCTTTTGATGGCTTCTGATGCTTGGGCAAAATCAGTTTGTGGAATACAAGTAACCAAACACAAATTTCTAATAAATTTTGTACACGTGCCTCTCAGGAATCTGGAGATGATGACTTCTGATCCTATTTAACTAAACTGTTGATTTCTTCCTTTGTAAAAATTCCTTACTGTGTAGAATGGGCATGTTCTTGTTTTTTTATCCTTTGTTCCTATCATATAATGTTCAAATTCCATTAGGGCCAGCTCTAGTTTTTTTGTTTGTTCAATTGGATTGTTTAGTATGACTAGGTTTGCCCGTTGACACGTGCCTGCGGCACGTCTTCGGAACGGTGCACCTTGTTTAATCATAGAAAATAGTTTTGGAGGTCCAGCAAATTAATTGAAGTAGCAAACATCTTATATGAGAAACTTTTTGGGGGTCTAGCAAAAAACATATTATATGATTTTTTTGATTATTTAAAATTATTTTTAAAGTTTTTAAAATTTAAATTTTTTAGTTTTTTGAGTAATTTAAATTTTTGAAATTTTCATTTTCTTAATTTTTTAAATAGAATAGGGAGGGAGGGAGGGAGGGAGAGAGAGAGAGAGAGAGAAAATAATTAAATAAATATAGGAGTTGTTTTGGGTGGGGATTTAAATTTGAGTTTTGGGGGAAACTTTTGGGAGGGAAAATATGTTTTGTAAGGTTAGATCTGGGCCTTTAATTTTTGGGGAGATTGAAGGAGAGCCACTTGATAGCTTTCTTTGTGTTTTATTATATAGATACGTATCTATAATTTATTATATTTTCCTTGGTTGATGAGACAAGATATGTGCGATAGTAATTTGCACTTCTTATTGTTGAAATACTCAACCAGATTCATATGCACTTCTTAGTATAATTTGATTAGATTCAGTTAAGCTTCTCTTCATTCAGTTAAGTTGTCTTCGTTCCTTCGAACAGAATGCAGATACATACAAATTATTTATTTTGATTGATTAATGCAAATGATTCATTTCTTGATGATTTGCCATATAAAGGCTATTAATTGAGTTGCTGTTGTGATGCCATACAGGTCTGCTATGATTGGAGTAAAGGTGCTGAAAATCATAACCGGCGACTGCGAAGATGTACATCTATCTTCATAGTCCACAGGTCTTGGGCTCAAGTTTTCATGTACACAACAAAAAATATCAACTTCTCACACACCTTGAAGAGAAAATTTATGACTGTATTTGGATCCTCTCGAGTACTGGAGAGTTCTATACATGTCCAACCATTCATTTGCACTTTGATGAAACTTCTCTTCATGTCCAACCAATCATCTGTACATTTATAGACATTATCTAGAGTTGTAGAACTCATGGATTTGAATCACTGCTTTTGTTTCATTGCAGGCGCGATTCAATTGAGGAGTGATTTTCAACACCACAAGGTAATCTTCATTGGTTTTTCCTGTAGTCTCTTCATCATAGCATGCATTTGTATGAAAAAATAGAAAGGGGGAAATGGTTTCTTTTTCCAGTCCTTGCCCCTAACTGTATTTACAAGTCTACATTAGTTAAATGGGTTGCATGCAATACTGCATGTTGCATTTGTCTAGTTTTGCAATGAAAGATGTGTTTTGTCCAGATTTGCAATGAAAGAATTATGTCCACTTTTTGTAATGAAAGGTGTTTCTTGTTCAGTTTTGGAGTCAAATATGTATATTTGAACAAAAAAAGTAGTGGGGATCCAATGCTAGGTTTTTTTTGTGTGAAGAAAATGTGGAGTGTGGCAACTATATTTCATTAATAAGTGATTAATAAAACAAACTTAGAGTACTGAGCCAACTATAAAATCCTACAAACAAAACAAAAGTACATAAACTCCACTCCGAACATAGAGGGTGGGACAAAAGAAACATAGAGTAGCCGCAAATAAATATATCATAACCCCCCAACAAACCCTGGGGTGGTGGGTATCAATGACCATAGTAGTCCGTGCTGGTTATCAGTCGATCGTCGGCCCGATCTCGATCTCCTCGTCATCAAACTCCTCTTCCTGGAATACACTCGCAATCCTTCTCCTAGGACCGGCTGCTGCCACATTAGCCCAAAATAAAATAAAATGCATAATGTGGGTCAAATTGCCAGAAATACCATTGCAAGTTCTACGAAAGTAAAGATTATTTCTGTCTAGCCATGGAACCCAGGTCATTGCGGCGATAGCAATGTACCACGCTTCTCTCATAGAACCACTCTCTGACGCGAAGAACCTCATGGACAAAGGTGGGTTGAAGAACCTCATCCAATGCTAGGTTGAAGAACCTCATGGACAAATTGCAGTTTGCATGTCTCAATCCCAATTCAAGCCACACGGTTTGTGCTTCGAGTCTGAATAAACTGAAGTTACATGTCATTTTCATTTTTCAGGATATGAGCAACCAATCAATCATTTCATGATATGGTTTGGAAAAGTATTTTGCCTCTTTTGAATGCAAAGAAGACCTGATCGGGCCATCTGGAAATTAGATCGGGCCATCTGGAAATTAGATGTGGTAATTAGAAGTTAACGAAACGAAGCACACAATGAAATTGCAAAAGCTAGAAATAAAAGCAGAGGACCACAAAGCAAGAAAGCAAAAAAATAAACTAAAGTATTTATACACTAATTGCTTTTGCGAAATGGTTGTTTACAATTTATGCCCATTCAAAAAACAAAAAAACAAAGAAAATCATTCCAGCAATAAATCTCTTGAAAGGAATGAGGTACGTAGATGTTGTAGTCCTTGTTGTGATTCCACGGTCAAAGCAGCTTTGATTTTGCACAGATCTTGTGACAAAGTGACAATAACTCTTCAATTCATTTGTTTCGATTCGGCTGTTTATGTGACTTATTAAGTTAAGTAAGTCATATTGGGTGTAATAAGTCACGTTGGGTGTAATATAGACGATATCTTCTTGTTGGTCTACTTGTAGGACTGTGCTCTGTAACTGCAGTAAAAAAAAAATATTCAGAAGAAAACAAATGCAAATTGATTTAAGCAAACGACTTTTATACTCTCATTTTCAAAAAAAACTGTTTTTTTAAAAAGTTGAAATTTAACCAAACATCTTTTATACTCTTATTCTCCAAAAACTATTTTTATGAAATTTTGATTTTTTTTTTAACATAAACGCATTTTATACTGTCATTTTCATAAAACTGTTTTAAAAAAATTGTTTTTTCAAAAAACAGTGTTTTCAAAACAACAAACTAAACGTAATTTCTCCCCTTCCCAAAAATAGGAATAAATCCATTGAGATTCGTGCAGCAGCATCCAACGGTGTCTAGTCCCTAATCGGAAAGGGCACTATCGTCATTCCCATAAAACACCATCTTTCTAAATTGCCGCTCTCATCTCCTTTCCGTACTTTGTCTTTCCCAATCACATTTCAAAATCTCAAAACCCGACAAAATTTCAATCAAGCCCCTCAAAACTCCCAATCCCTCTCCTTTCCGACTCCAAGGGCCTATCTGCAAAATCACCACCTTGAAGCTCTTCACCGCCATGAATGGCGACCGAGCTCGGTCATAACGACCCCTTCCCCTCCTCCATCTTCGCTCTCCTCCCCCAAACCCTAGGCCGCCCCTCCATCGCCGCCACCGCATCCAACGATCTCGAATCCGTCGACGCCTTCTTCAGATCCATGGTAACCACGAGATAGCGCTTTGAATTCCGTGCACAATAAGCTAGGGTTTGTTGGATTTAGGTTACAATCACCATGTAGGTTTTGGAATGTTGAGATTTTGGATGTGGAATGAGTTGAAATTTGAGCGAGAGAAGTTTTGTTGGAGTTAATCTATGCTCATGAGTTCTTTTTTAGGGGTTTTAGGTTTAGATATATGTTCTTTTGGTGTGTAGGTTGTAATCTATGAATTTAGCACCTTAAAATAGGCTATCTAGAGTACCATATTGGTATTGGACCAGTTGATTAAACAATGTGGGATAATATTGTGTGGAAAAGAGACAATAGTATTTGGATTTGTTTAAATTCTGTTGTTAAAATTGTCTATTTTGAGGATTAATTATGTAGTGTATCTGTAGTGTCGTATTTGAAACCAACTAGTCTACCAAATACTAAGTGCTAATACTGTAATTATTTAGGAAATAGTGCATTTTGTTACGGTTGTTTGTTAATTGTATCAGTTAAATTCTGAGTGGTTTTGATGAATGTGGTAATAGTTTGTATGTTTTCCAGAATTAGCATATTCGTGCATGGATTTAGATGGAACTGATGGTTGGTTCTTCACCACCAAATGCTAATCTTAGTATTATTGCATCGTGTGGAGCTCGTATGATACCATTATGCTTCTAGGTGCATGATGGTTTAGTTCTGTAAATTTCCACTTTATTCTTTGTTGTATAGAATTTAAATCCATATCGGCTCTACACTTGCCCGTGTTTTCCCAAACAATGATATTTCTCCTACAGTTTCGTATTTGAGTATCTTAATTCACAATATATGCGTGTTTTATTAGATTACGGGTAGGTTTGGAACCTTTCTGTTAATGTAAAATTTGGTTGATCATAGCATATTAGCCAAGTTCTGGCTACTGAGTATACCAATATGGAGATGTTGTGTCTAACCTAAGTGAATATGAACTTAATACATGTCTACTAGTTCCTACTAAAAGCTGTTGAACTCATTTTAAGATCCTTTACCGACTGCCGTACACCAACATGTTTTATTGCCATTAAGTATTTGTATTCATTTTGGTTTCTCCAGAAGTATTAACTTAAGAAAACTTATTTTGTACCAATCAGGTAGTAAAAGGCTCAACACAGCTTGTGCATCAAGCACAAACAATTACCAAGAGTATTGCAGACACACATAATCCGAACGATGAAAGCTTTGCCGCAAAATTCAAGGATCATCCTCAAGAGCGAAGACCGGCACTTGGTCGGAAACAGGCTAAGTTCTCTTTGAAGCCTGTTTCAAGGTAAACCAGTCTTTAGCAATTGCCCTGTGTAATCTGTAATTTTCTGAATTTTCAAGTATTTTTTCTTATGCTAGTTATTCTCTATTCAGTTATTTCACACAGTAGGTTCCAATTTTCTACTCTGTTTAATCTGTGCTAACCGTGCTAATATTTAATTAGATAAATCGCTTTACAATCTAAACTTCTCTAATATTTAATTTCTTGGAAAGTATCAAGGGGAGGTGTCTGATGATTAAGTAATATATGCAATAACCATAACAGTGAAGTAAGCCTCATATTCATAATGTAATTCACATTTGATCTGCATCTAATTTATTCCAGACTAAAGGCATGTTATATGTAGTTACAAGTTGTACTCCTATAGGATGCAGGTTGTTGGACAGATTAATCGTCCAAAATCTTGACATGGGAAAAAAATATATAAGTTATTTTGTATACGAAAGACTCTGAAGAGAAAAATCATTTGTAGAAAGTAGATTAGACTAGGGCATAACACATATATTCGTACTTTTGAGCTGAATGAGGATTTACTCATTTCAAGTGTTGGAAACAATAGACGTATGGACACAGTAGAGTGTAGTCTCTGTGCTATTTCACTTGTACTTATTGTCACAAGAAAAGGAAAAAAAGACACACCATTGAGTAACTTTGGATGATATAATGGAAATCGGTTTTTAGTATAACATTATTGTAGTGTTATTGTGATCATACATCTTGACTAGAAAGGAGCATACAATATATTTATTAGCAAATTAACAATATTAGTCAGGTCGGTGTGTAATGCTTTTATTTGTTGGCTGTCATGTTAGGTTGGTAAGTGTTCATCTAAAGAAAGCTTCCACAAGCATTGTGTGTTTTCATAATAGTCATTACATTTTATCTATTTCTTACTTTACTTTTCAGAATAAGAACCCAAAAAGGTGTTTTCAATTTTTTTTTACAGCTCTTTGCCGAATGTAGATTTTAGTTCTATCATTGCTGATGAAGATGATCCAGAGAAGTACTATTATTTCATGGAACAACTTCAAAGTAATATTCTGTACTTGTAACTTGCTTTGTTAATTTTAATGTGTAGCTGCAGTGGGGGATTTACTTGTTGTTGACCTTATTTTGATTGATTTCTAGATGCTGACAAAGAGTTACATAAAATACGTAAGGACACAGCAGACCAGGTGGAGTTACATCAGCCTACAGCAGCTCGTAAACGTCGTCCTGGACTTTTGGGGTACTCATGTTTTTGACTTTATTATTGGTTTATTTTATGCTTGGATGGTCAACTTATGTAAATTTTTTGATGAACTATAAATACCTACCATGTAACCTTTTCTTAGATTGACGGGCAACATTTACTGACATAAATTACATAGGTGTTGCATATTTTAAGCTTAAAAATGTTCACAGAGATCTTTAGTTTAATCACTCTTTTGATATTAGGAAGACAGCTAGTTACAATCATCACATTTCAACTAATGCTGATATTGTGGAGACCTTGGCACAAGAAGAACCTCCTGATAGAAGAATTTCCATTTCATCAAATAAAGTAACTGATATGGAGATACGTACTGAGATGCATACAGAACCCATTGGTGAATCACACATTTCACCAGCTAAGAATGCAAGCGTTGAACTTCAAGAAATTACTGAAGGACAAGGTTCTGTAAATTCATTTTTAAAAAGTTATAATCTTTAGGTTTGGTTTTAGTTGGTGATTAATTTTCTTTACAGAATCTCAGGCTGGAAAAGGAAAAAAGGATAGCAATCTCTTAGAAAAGCTTTTGTATTCGGGTGTGGACTTTAATGCAGAAAAGGGTAAAACTTTTCTTCAACAGAACTTGCCGATGAAACCGATACATGCCGGCAAGATATGCCTTCCTGATCTGGGAGATATTCAATCTAGTCAGCATAGTGCATCAAAAGTTATAGCGAGTCATGGAAAGGGTTCTGCGATTTCACTTACTGTAGCAAAAAGTCTATTAGAGGCAAGATCCACTTTCCAAAAACGTATTCCTCTGACAGATCCACTGAAAGAGCTGTACCCAGACCCTATTGACGATTCTCCTTCTTCTGGAGATAATTCTCTATTTAAAAGCAAAACCAAAGTATCTCATTCACCAATCAGTGCTAATGGTTCTCCTATGGTGGAAATTGCAACAAAATTGGGGTTTGAGGATGAAATCAGCTCAGTAGGCATTGAAGTTGGCAGATCAAGTGGCAGGAAGAGCATATCAGAAGAAAAGCATACAGAGCATTCCCATCATATTGAAGGAATTACAAATCCTGACACCAATGGAGTTGTCAATGACAAAGATGAACTTGATATTGGTTTGCAAGAGGCAAGTATTTTGAGGGTTTGAGAACAGTTGTATTTACCAAGTAGATAATTTTGTTGTTTTTAATGTGTTCAGGGATGGGATAGACAAGTGGATCCAATAATGAATAATCAGAGAGATTTCAAGGTTGAAAGTTTAAGTTGTATCAATCAACTTAGGACACAAGAGACCTCAGACCACCCTCAGTTGATTGGAATAAATACAAATTCTGATTCCTGTGGTGTTAACAATGTTGATTTGCAAATGGAGGCAAGTAGTTTTGATGCTTTCCAAATTTTATTGACGGAGTCTATGATTTGATGGTCATTTATTTGTATCAGGGTAACACTATGCACCAGGATATTGTAATCAGAAATCAGCCAAATTCTGTGAAAAGTGTGACATCAAGTTTTGTAGCCCACAGTACAAGAGAGAGCTTGCCTAGCCCACCTAGAAGAAACAAGGATCACAACTGTGAGAGTTTGGGGGCCAATTTGGGAACTGGCTTTTCTCAATTTGATGAAATACCACTACTAGAGGCAAGCACTTCTGGGTTCAACTATAAAACTATTGAACTTTCAAAAGGTCATAGTCACATGTTTATCTTTTCTTCCTTTTTTGGAAAATTTTCAGGCGCCACAGGCAAATGCAGCAGATCCAAGAGCTTCCAAAGGTGCATATCTCAGGTTTCAACAAATTTATAATATATGCTATGAAAGAAAACAAATTTATAACATAGCAGTTTGGAGAACATTTTTATAGATTTGTTTATTTTATCAAAAGTCATCAATGCATTAATTGTAGTTACTATTTACTTACTACGGAATCTAGTGAATTTGACTTTTTAGGGAGAGACTGAGACC
The DNA here is from genome assembly GCA_017893485.1 of Hemerocallis citrina. Taxonomy (NCBI): domain Eukaryota; kingdom Viridiplantae; phylum Streptophyta; class Magnoliopsida; order Asparagales; family Asphodelaceae; genus Hemerocallis; species Hemerocallis citrina. The sequence goes on along the minus strand of CM030358.1, from coordinate 156,984,168 downwards.
TCTTATATCTACTAGCATCTAATTCGATATGTACCATATATGTATATTTGGTACCCATATTTTTTCCAAAAAGCATATAATAAGTTGGATTGAGATACTATTTTTGTTTGCACCTCAAAACAGATGAACTGACTAAACAGGATTAATTATTACAAAATTCAGGGTTATACTAAGTCTAGGTTTTATTTTCTATTGTAGTAGTATTAAGATTAAAGAGTGTTTATCGGCAAGCTGTACATAATATTCATGTCCATCTCTGTAGAAGTGAGAAATTAGAAAATTAATAGGAGTTTTAAAGTCAAATAGTGTAGTGCGCGAGTTATTGTTATGCACTAGAGCAGTTACTGTTCACTAGAAAGCTGTACCTTTATTTATTTATCTTTTATTATTATTCAGCTGGCAGCTTATTGGTGTTGAATAATATTTAGATTAATTTCCTTGTTAATGATTCAAATATCACTGTAAACCCATACATAAATGTTTACCTATCTGATTCTCTCCTTTGTGAAAACACAGTTCACCTTCTCTCTTTTTAGTGTAGTAAAAAGCTTTATGTAATTTCTCATATCAGTTTTTCTTTGTTTGTTCTATTATTATAAACACCAAAATTTACTGATATAGCTGAAAATGTGTTTATTTCGTAAATTCCATACTGTATGCATATATATGTATGGTGAATGTCGGAATATGTGTACTATGTGTATATCTGTCAGTACAGATAGGAACATGCCAATGTAGAAGAGCTTGTGCAGACATCATTATGCGTGGGTGTGTTTGGATACCAAAGAGTTAACAACTTCACAGTTCACATATTGCCATCTGCGAATGTTAATTTCAAATTTGCTTGCATGTAAAAGAAATAATATATTGATGGGAACTTTGTGATATTTTCTTAAAAGGACATAACACTTCCATGGTAGCGTTAATTATATTGAAAATTGTAATTTTTGGTTCTTACTTAATGCCTTTCTTATCTAAATTAAATCAATATCACACGATACTTGGGGTGACAGCAAGCTTACTCCCTTGACCTGGATGTCATGCGATCAAGGTGTAAATCAATTTCTCCATAGAATAATTATTTCTAACCCTTCCCACACTGTGCTGTAGCAGCCTTGCGGGAGCCTTGAACATTGGCCTGCTTTTTATCAGCACAATTACTGAGTGATTATCCTCATGGAATAAAGTTCTTTTTTTGTCCTGACACCTGTTTGTTAATCAAGCATAGTGTAGCTCACACTTTCTAAAACAAAATTCTTGGTTCTTTATTAGTTTTGGAATTATTTGCAAACGAATGGACTAATCTGCTAAATTAACCACTTGCTTTGGGTACAAATAGTTCTTAATTTGTTTACATATAACTACAAGTTTCATATTCAAATCATGACTTTAGTATTAATTAAACAATAGAAGTAAACGCAACACAAGTCACAAATGTACATAAGAACACAAGTCGCAAATGTATATAAGATTGCTCTAGAGCGCATTGTTAATGGTTCAGAATGTTTATTTAATAGTTCCAAATTGCTAATGTACCATGTTTGGAACGTGCCTTCCAATTTTTGCAGATTGCGGGGGATTTGGTTTTTCGGTAACATAGGAATAGATTGATCTGCCAAATTGACAATGTGTAATAGGAACACATAGTTCTTAATTTGTTCACAACTTCACATATAATGCACCAAATTTCATGTTCAAATATAATTTTTTTTCCCAAAAACAAATGTTGGAATTTTATATTCTCAAACACTAGTTCTTCAGACAACACCTTCACCACAGCGCTAACTTTTTGGTTGTGCTATAAGTTCCCTATCAGTATTGAAGAACTTAAACTCTACTTCTATATTCTTTGTTTCAAAAAATTGCTCAAACATTCCTGAAAATGCCTGATTTCTTCTAAATTCTTTACTTTTTACCTTTTGCAGAATTACCCCAAAGGCTAAATTTGCCATTACGCCTAATATACCTTGTAACATTTTCATGTTGTAAAAAGTAAAGTATTTGAATTGGTGGTCAATGTTGTCTGTTTCCCATCCTTTTTTGATTGTTGTAGGTTATAACTATTGAAGTATTTGGCTGGATTTGTGCAGATGGCATGGTTTAAACTTCTATGTTATGATCAAAATGTGCCATTTGTACTATTTTAAGTACTTCAATTTTTGGCCACTCATGAGTTTATTATTTTTTGAGGTTCAATTGTTTCTGTGTTCTTTTGATAGCCATCTCAAGTCCTTCAGAAGCAACTACACTACTTGCTCAGCATTTAGATGACATTCTCTCTCCACCAGAGAAAAACAATAAGGTTTGCTGCGGTCTTGCTTATTTATGTTTTATGTGTTCTATGCAAATCTGAAAATGTGTATCACATATTTGTATTTGCGCTATGCGTTTTATGTTTGGTGTCTCATTCTGTGTGAGTAAAGTATACCTCATTAGGAGGGAGAGAGGGAAGCCCTTGGTGGACAACTTCGTGGACAATCCACACTCACACATAGACACGCACGGAGACAAATTAAGGCCCTTCATGGATGATCCACACTTCTCATCATGTTTCTTTATGTCAAAAGATGTATGTATACAAAAGAGACCATAATCACTTAATGGGGCCCTTCATGCGCGATCCACATCCGATCATCATGATTTTTATGTCAGAAGGGCTCTGTATACAAAATATCAAGCAATTTTGAGGTCTTGTACCCATGCATTTCATGGTCCAATTTGTTCTGTTGTTAAAAATACTTTATTTTGCAACCACTAGAAATATGGGTAAGACTGTAAGAGGCCTCTAGACCACTTGGTGTTTTATGGGGTGTCCCACAGTCCACTTAGTGATTATAAATTTATAATCAATTTATATAAGCAAATTAATTTTATAAGTCCAAAAAAAGTCATAGTTGACACTTGATTTTCTTAAAAAATAAGTTGTATGTCTAGTGTTGTAGTAACTTCTATGGAAGTCTTATTGCTGTAAATAGTTGGTTTGAAGTGGTGTTAGAAGAAATGAAGAAGTTGAAATGGAGTTGTTTATGAATGAAAGAATACCGTCATTTTGTCCGTTTTACGAGAGAAGTGTTTTTGATATGTTTTCTGCATGTAATTGACACTTGATTTTCTTAAAAAATAAGTTGTATGTCTAGTGTTGATATATTTTAGTAGTATTGTAGTAACTTCTGTAGTGTTATTGCTGTAAATAGTTGGTTTGAAGTGGTGTTAGAAGAAATGAAGTTGAAATGGAGTTATTTATGAATGAGAGAAAACCGTCATTTCTCCGTTTTACAAGTAAAGCGTTTTGGATATGTTTTTGGCATGTAATTGCATCTTGGATGTTAAAGATGTCCAATATATGTGGAGGTGAAATCTCCAAGGCATCTGCTGATTTTTGTTAGGACAAATTTGTATTCTTTTATAAATTTTTTTATAACTCCAGTTCTTTCTCTTCTACTTTTGCTGGATTTTTTCTCAAAAACATATTCCGTTACTACAATATATGATCAACATGTCATATAGCCTCATTCTACTGTATTAAAACCAAAATCAACCTGGTTACCAACTGTTTTTGCTCCAAATTACCACAGCCCATAACCTATTATGCTTTATTTGCATTTGCTAAGGTTGTCCTACCACATATATATGTGAGAACTGTTCCAAACTAAACTTGAGGAGAACTTCATTTGGAGTGTCCCGTGGATGGATCCATTCATCTTGATCTACATGCCTAAACTAGTCCAACGATGCAAGATCATGCTCTTGGTGATTCATTTGCCCATCGATTAAACTATTACAAAATTGTATGGCTAAAATGTCATTAATTTTGAGTGGCATGATGCACGGACAAAAGATTTCCAATTACTTTATCTCACGTTCTTAAACTAGTTTAGACAAGTGGGTCAAGATGAATGGTTCAAATTGTACATGGGATGTCTGACCATGGATTTCCTTTCATGGTTCGCACCAATGGAATTATTTCCCTATATATATGTGTGTGTGTACATTCATAGAGACAAATATCTTTATAGAAGTTGAGGATTTTCCAAGGGGCAGTATATCCGAGAATTGTTTAGTCATTTAGAGCATATGTAGTTGTTGGCTATTTTGCCAAAATTTCCATTTTTTTGAAATTTTGGTGCTGCAGTCGTTGGCGGTAAACCCAAAATTTGGGTTTTAGATGAACAGTGGTCTGCCAAATTTGGTATACGAAATATCTATTTGGAAAAAAATAGCCGATGAAAGATGATTTTTTGTATGTTCGATCGGATGAAAGATCATCGCTTTTTTTTATAAATTTTTTTTCCCATCGGACGGTAAATGATTTACCGTCCCAAAAACCGCGTAATTCTCGGACGAGGGATGATTCCCCGTCCTTGGTTTTTTTTAAAATTAAAAAATGGTCGACGGAAAATGATTTCCCATCCGTTCCATTTTTTTTTTGAAATGAGCTGGAACGGGAGATGAAGCCACGTCCCATACATTTCCCACCTATAAAATCCTATACAACCACCCTATAATTATTTCTATGGGTTAAAATTAGGTTTTAATGGTAATCAATTAAAAATTAAGAATTAATTAGGATTAATTTAACAGTTTTTAAGGAATTAATTTTTTTTAATTTTTTTTTAAAAATATGACGGACAGGAAATGATTCCCCGTCCGTTGTTTTTTAATTTAAAAAACAAAATAAAAAATATCGGAAGAGAAATCATTCCTCGTCCGTTCTTTTTTAAAAATTAAAACCCAAAATTTGGGTTCAAACCACTACAACTCACTCATTTTTTCTATTTCTATATGCCAAATACCCAAAATTTGGCTCCCAACGACTACAGATGCTCTTATGTCCATGTTTCTATTTTTTCATGTTTGATTGAGCCTTCTGCAGTATCATAGTTCATTAATCTTTACCTTGCACAGTTCAAAACTCCTTATGGTGCCTTCATTTATTAGACTCTTGAGTTTTTTATTTGGAACATTTGACTCTTGGGTTACATTCCACTGTGCTGCATGGCTTTTGTTCTAGGTGAGTGTTGTTCTGAGTCTTCTGACTAGTTTACGCTAGTTGATAACTATCATTGTTATTGTATGCAACGTATGGCTCAACTACGTTGGAAGGTAATTGTTGACATTAGAGAAATAATTATGTTCAACTCTCTAAACATAGTTGCTATGGACTTCTTCTTCTTCTTCTTCAAAAAAAAAAATCTCGTAACATAGTTGGTTGCCTGTACTTGCCATCATATTTGTACCATATATTATTCATGCCGTCCGATTATTGCAGCATGATACCGTATTACTCTTCATGCTTAGTGCCTCCTTTTCCAACACTTCTGGTCAAACTGATTAGCAATGAAAGCGTTGAAATTACTCCTTCTAGAATGATTAGGATAACCTTCTTGCTGACCTAGATGTTAAAAGAGGATACAAGGGGTCCTAGACTCCTATGGCATATGGTGCACAAAAAACCCAATCTCCACAACCAAAATTCACGATCGATACTGTTCAAGTTGATCTTCATACGATGAAACATGGAGTGAAGTGAAATTACCAAGTTTTGGAATTAACATTCTTGCTGACCTAAATGTTAATAAAGTGAAGTGAAATTACTAAGTTTTGAACATATTTTGCTCATTCATCATGAGGTTGTAGAATGAAAGCTTTTTCAGCAGTGCATCAATTGCCGCCACTTAATGCATGGGCAAAACATATTCAACTTTGATGATATATCACCCTCGTAAGTTTAATGACATAATGAACACTTTGAATGGTGTGGATCGTGTCTTTGGAGGAGGAGATAGTATTTTATAGGGTGCCATAGGAGGAAATTTTCTTATGCCAAAATTTACTCCTGTTTTCTGATGCTGAATTCATGCTTTCTTTGTATATATGTGCATATAGTACAACTGTATACCTTTAACTTTAACTGAATGTTATATCTACTTAAAAACTTAGCATATTTATAAATTACTGTAATATTATGAATCCCCATTTCTTCCTATTCACTCCTGATGAAAGGTAAAATTCCTCAACAAAACTTTTATTTTTATATGTATATTTTAGGATATTCCGTATACTTTTCCTAAAACGTGAAGTTAACTTTGAGTCTAGTTAGTATTTTCTAGGTTCAGGCGTTCTACTCGCCCTAAAGTCATGTATACTAAAAATTTTGATGAATATATATATATATATATATAGAGAGAGAGAGAGAGAGAGAGTCCCCTTCGGTTGCACACTACTTTTGGTGAGCACTCCGTGAGCACTCATGAAATAAAGACCCTATAAAAAAACCGAACCGCTCATATTGTTCTATATGCCTAAGATAGCCTAACAGTAAAAAATCACGTAATTTGAAGTTCATTTGCCCATCCATCATGCTGTTAGAATTTTCAGCCATACAATTTTGTGATGATGTAAATCATGGACAAATGAATTTCAAATTAATTGATTTTTTATTGTTAGGCTATCTTAGGTATATAGAACAATATGAGCGGTTAAGATTTTTCATAGGTGCTCTATTTCGTGAGTGCTCACCAAAGTAGCCTGAAGATTTCTCTCTCTCTCTCTCTCTCTCTCTCTATATATATATATATATATAGTCCCATTCCGTTGTGCACTAGGCCGCCGTGTGCACTCAGCCTTCCCTCCTACGTATTGACGATCCGAACCGTTCACATTGGTCTACACATCTAAAGTAGTCTAAATATGTAAAATGAAATCATTTGAAATTTATTTGCCCATCCATCATGTGACTATCAAAAACAATGATTTTCAGCCATACAATTTTGTAACACTTCAATGGATGGGCAAATGAATTTCAAATGATTTGATTTTACATATTTACACTAATTTAGATGTGTAAATCAATGTGAACAATTCGGATCGTCAATACGAAGACGGGAAGGCCAACGGAAGGGGTCTCTCTCTCTCTCTCTCGATATATATATATATATATATACACACACACACACACACACACACACACACACACACACACACACACACACACACAATGCTTCTTCTGGAGTTTGATATACTTAAATATGTGACTATAGTAACTTTTTATGTGTAAGTATGTAACAGATATTGTACAAAGCATGTCAAACTGAGAAACATTTGAATGGTGGAAAAGACGGTCATTGAAATGCTCAGTACATGAATTTTGATGCACTAGATAAAACTAAATGTTTGTTCTGATATGTAACCAAAAACGAATATCAATCTTTACAATCAGATATTTATACCACCCTAGCTCCACAATACCCCTCTAATTATCATTTATAACTAACAAGTTACCAATTTAGCATTCCTTTCTGTGAAGCTACCTCTGAAAGTAGTGGCACATGTACAAATTTTACCGAGCGTGAGCATACTCAATCATATTATTTATTTTATGTATCCAATTATTGTAGAAAAAAGGCACATAAATTTTAACATGTATTGCATGTGTTTTTACTATTTTCAAGTAATAGAGAAGGTATTATTCTTTATTTATGAATTATTTTTTCCCTAACCATTTAATTATGAAACACTTATGTTCATTATTTTTCATTATATGTTAAGGAAGAAAAATACTTATTTTGCAGAAACATGATTACTTCACACACTCCATCAAGATAAGTCATGTCTAAATCATTTATGAAATTTGTAGGAAATTATATATATTTATCAATTATAATATTGATTATTAAGTACTTATTGAAAGACAAATAAAAATATTAAGAACTAAAATAATAAAATATTGATATCCAATTAAATTTTATTTTAAAGTTTCTGAGGAAAACATTTTAAAAATGGTACAAAAAATGATTGAAAGAAAAGTGAAAAGTGGGCTAGAATTGAACCTGTGACCTCAGGCTACTCATGTAAGAATTCGAACACCATAAGAAATTGTTGTTAAGTTCATTAGGTGATAAAATTTATTTATATATTCTGTATATTTTAAAATTTCACACCTGCATTGTAAGGAATCTGGAAACCAATGGTGTGTTGGCTCACCCTCGGCACTATGTAGGTCCGCCACTGTTTGAAAGCCAATCTAAGTGATGAGGATATCAATTTTATTTAGTTTAGAATTTTATTTCAATACCATATTTGTTTTTTGGCAATTATAGCCATATGTAATCTTTTTTTATGCATTAGAATATTTGAGATGTTGAGAATATTCTGAGATTTGTATCTTGATTTGTTTTGAGCCTATATATAGGCCTTGAGATTAATGAGAAAGATATGCCATTGTTGATTAAAAATTTATTGTGTTGAGTTTCTCTTCTTCTCTCCTTTGTGTGATACAATTGAGATCCAATTTATTAGGGTTTGTGATAAATCCTAATACAATTTTAGTGTTTGTGATAAACTCTAAAATCTACCCCAAATTAAAAAAAAATCCCCCAAATCCTTCTCTCTCCCATCGTCTTCTTCCCCCCTACTCTCGACCCGACAAAAACCCTAGCTCGTCGCCCACCTCGTCGACGTCGACCCCGACGCCGTTGCGCCTCCTGCCGCCGCGTCGACCTCCCGACGCCGCCCCCATTGACGCCCAGGCACCAAAACCCCTCCCGACCTCCTACTTGTTTCCCGCTCGTCAATAGTGATGAACCCAAGCACTGTTCTCCCATTGCTCCGTCGACAACTGCACGCCCAACGCCGCTCCCCGGCACAGTCCGACCACCCCCCCTGGTCCCCTCTTCCTGTCGCGCCTCCGCGACGCAACCAGCGCCATCCGCCCCCACTTGCCTCTGCCTGTCAACAGTAAGACCGATCCGAGTCCAGATCCACCAACCATTGCTATTGAAGTTGTTGCTGTCATTGCTTTTTCTTTGGCTGCTGTGCTTTTCCGAAATCTACGCTGGGTTCTTCGAACCCTCGGTATACTCTTTTCAATTCTCAAATATTTGTGTTATACTGCACTGTTATCTCTATTATATTATTCAATTTAACTGTCGTCCACAAACAATTGAGATTGAGTGTTCCACTTACCTGATTAGAGTACGAATCAGTATTGAATCTTTTACTTGCTAAGAACGCTTAGGAATTTCATCATTGATTGTAGAGTTGAATTATTAATTGGGATTGTTAAACGTGATTCAGTTCTTGAAAATCCATCAAACCAATTAACTGTTTAAAATTTCTAACTTTAATCCGCATAACGTGTTGGTAAAATTAACCCGTTAAGATTCTTGGAAATTCTCTATTTTAGGGTTAGTTTTACATCACTAAGTTATCCATCGGATGAGGAATAAACATATAAGGCTGCTCGAGCTTCTATGCTTGTGTTTAATGAGCAGACTGTATGAATGGAGGAAGTTATTTTTTCCAGAGAATAAACAAACAGTTCCTTACCAATACACTTGGCGGGTCTCCCTGCTGGGTGGTAGATATTATTTGGTTTGATATACAGAGTAGGATGCACACATGTTGCCGTTAAGCTCCAAATGTCATCAACTTTGACCAAGGATATAGGCTATTCATTTTCAATCCAGTGGTGGCTACATATGAAAGGGTACATAATTTTCTGACAATTAAAACACCCGGAGTCGTCAACCATTAAGTATATGGGACATTATAACTTACAAGACATGCCCTTTTTTTGTGAAAGAGTGACGTGATATTTATGTGATTTTCATTTAATCAGTTTGTAAACTTGGTTATAGCCTTTTTTGTTGTTGTAGAACTTGTAGGAGCATGTCATTGATATTTGTCCAATTTTGTGTCCCTCTCTCTCTAAATTGCTGATAATATAGGGCTATAAGAGGACATTCATGGCATCTCAAAGTAACGAAAGGAGACGAAAGGCACGTCCACCAACACAAACTAGGGGGAAAAAAGCACCGAGACAAAGTGTTGCAGGTAATACCCACATCCATTTCTTATTTGAACTAGTTTTAATATTTTAGGCACTATTGTAATTAAATCTGTAAACTTTTATGTTATCATTTTGTTCTTTTTTTTTAAATATATAGAATAATGCTTATTGATGATTCTATTTATTCTTTTACTTGATCCATATTTTTCTCCTTTTTTGATAGATATCTCAAATTCTTTGGAAGCAACTACTTCAGATCAACATATAGAAAACATGTGCTCTCTGCCAGAGGAGAACAATGAGGTTTTTCTTTTCTATTGCTTTTATCTGTCTTCTACGTAAAATTGGAAATATGTGTGTTTGCTCACGCCTGCATATGTGTATTGTATCTTATTATATATGATGTCTTATTTTGTGTGAATAAAGATATGTGAAGTTGATTCATATATGAGTTGGTTAACACCATTGATTCTTTAAGTAAAGTTAGCACCTTCTTTTAACCGTCGATGGACTTCAAGATCTGTGCCCAAGAACTTTATACTCTCGAACCCGAAAATACTTCAAACCTTCGAGAGAAATCACCAGCTAGCATCATACACACTAGAGTAAAATATTACAATGTTTAACAGGATAAGATTATTCTTGGAAGTTTGAATTTCATAGGCACATATATCAATGTCCATCAATGTCCATCAATGGTTAAAAGTACATCAACCAAGGACGGACGGACTTGGGGTGCTTGAATACATTCTTGTGGGTTAAAATGTTAACAGCTTGTAGTTGTTTCCTCCCTGGCATTTTGGTTCTCACTTGGGATGGAGTCTACATGTCTGTTTTTAGATAGAAGTTCAGGTTTTGCTGAGTGTCGGTATTTCCTTGAGGCTTTTGCTTCTTTTCGTGGTTCTTCAAGTTTCCACAATAACTCTACATTTTTTTCTTTCTATTATTTCTTTCTGTAAGATTATAATATATTAAATTATTAATCTTAACCGTGAAAGATCATTTGATTTCCTTCTGCAGTGAACTCTTTATGGTGCCTTTCTTTATTATAATCTAGAAGTATCCCACTATGCGGAATGATTTTTATTGTAGGTAAGATATAGTCTTACTAATTTATACTGGCTAATAGTTATAAATATGCTTATAGTATAGCCTAACTATCTCGCAAGGTAATTGGCCACACTAGATAAATAGTTGTATTCAACTGTTGCAAATCACTAATGCAGTGGCTACTTGCCATCAAAATTATGCCGTATTTTAGATTCATGTACTCTGTAAATATAGGCTTGATATGGTTCATGCTTTAAGGCCTTGTTCATAAATTTTTAGGGTCTTTTAGAACTGGGTTAGCTTAGGAAGGGCTAAAAGTATTCCTTTTAGCACGTGTGTAGTATAGTTAATTTGGGTAAATTTCACTTAACCACCCTCATGTTTGGGGCTTTGGCACATAACCACTCTAAACTATTTTTGAGATACTTAACCACCCTCTGTTAATCTCACGTCCATTTCCTCCGTTATCTATCCACTAGGCTTGTTTGACTCTGATTTTGTGTTAGACCCCGTGATTAATTTCACTTCAAACCCTCACCTCTATATAAAAAATATGCATTCCCTGATAATAGCGTATATTCACCATAAAATAGTATTATGCACAATAATAGTACAACTTTTCTTTAAAAAAAAATATATTTTATGGAAAAAGCTACATTATGATAAGGATATTTTCGTCCATTTTTAAAAATTCATTTGTATAAATAAGTAATTTTTAGAATTAAATGATAGGGCTGAAGTGAAAATAATATACGAAAAAAATGCTCATGTGAAATCTCCGATAAAATAAGAGAGAACATAATTTTTCTTAATGTTAATACAAATGCTGAAGGGCTTAATAAAAAAAAAAAAAATCAAACGAGGGGCTTCAATAATTTTTTTTCTTTAACCCAATTGCTAGATAACGGAGGGGGTGGATGTGTTACTAATAGAATGAAACTTCAGAGTGGTTAAGTGTCACAAAAAAAAAGAATAGGGTGATTATGTGTTACAAACACAAACTTGAGGGTGGTTTGGTGAAATTTACCCATTTAATTTCTTATTTCTATTGATGTGTAACTAGGGCTATTATTGGGTCAGGTCTAGATTGGTTCCTATACTACTTGGACTCGGACCTGTACCCCACGAGTAGGGGTTTTTAGACCCATACCCTACCTCCACTACAATCGGGTTCTGGTCCTACAATAATTTTCTTACTTGCCGGGTCTCTGGTCTGGTTAATTGTTAGGTCTACCAAACCCTACCCAAATTTTCTTGGGTCTGAGGCGGGTCCGGAGTAGGTATGGGTCTTGGACGGGTATTCTCACTTGCAGATTTTAGTTACAATTGAAGTAAATGAACAATTCTAATAACGATTGAACAATGTGTTAATTTGAGTTCGAACTAATTGTAGACACTTAGCTATTTAGCACATGTAAAGCATGTGATAGGCACATATCCACTAACTTATAATTATGAAAAATCATTTTTGGAAAATCTTTACATTTCCATGGATGGTTGATACAGATTGGAATTTTAAATCATTAATTGTATGGTTGAGATTAATTTAAGTGGATGATTGATATATTTTGGAATTTTAAATGTGTGGCTAAGATGTATGTGGATGTTTGATATAGATTGGAGTCCTAAAGCGTGGTTGAGATTTCTCTGTGTGTAGTTGTCCTCCACACAATCCCCATTCTCTAGTCATAAACCAAATTACTCCCACATGTCAGAATGCACGTGCCCCTGTTGCTTATTGTCACGTTCATTGGTTATTTAAGTGGTTGGTTAATATAAGTTTGACCTAAAAATTAGTGGTTGAGATTTAATTGGGTGATTATTTTTAAGTGAATGGTTGTTATAACTTCTACTTAAAAATGTGTGGCTGAGATTCTTTTGTGTGTTGGTTGTCTGCCAACATCAACACTCTTATTTCCTTAGTTATATAGTACATGCTAATAATTTACACGTGGTTCACATTTTTTGTTAATAGTAGAGAGATTTAATTAAGATGTTATACATATGATCCAAGCATGGTGGCTTAAGTGGAGTTTTATGTGACAAACGTATACATTTGAAGTTGAAGGAAAATTTTTATAGGACGGCTTTTAGACCATAAATGATGTATAGAGCAGAGTGTTGGGCAACAAAGAAACATGTCCAAAAAATGAGTATAGCGGAGATGAATTGATTTGGTATGCAGAATTTGATACCAGGGTTTACTCCTGGAGTGTAGACATAGGTTATTTATTTTCAATATCAGTGCACCACCTATAAAAAGTATGTTGTCGGTTGACAACTACAACAATTGAACTTGTCAACCACGTGGGTAGGGGGTGCAAATGGAAAATCCGATTCGAATCTTATTTTATGTCCGTACTTTGACTAATGCATATATTCATTTTCATTTGTTTAGTTATGGAAAACAATATGATGAGAGTTGATCTTTCCTGTAGATGTGAATATCTGAATTACATATTCAGATATAAGAGACAATACCACGATAGCTAATGATTAGTGACCTTTTTAATATAATTTATTTTTATATAAAATGAACTTATTAGTTTTCATACCGAATCATTAGTACTATTAAACAATATCTGACTGCTAACTAAATTCGGTTCGAGTTAAAATACACTTCATCAAGTACAGTTGTTGGGGTTTAACTATCAACAGTAGCCGGATCCATATCTGTGTCCATACTCGCAAGGAAAGAAACAAATACAAGTATGATAACATCCTTATTCATTCCATTTGCACCCTAACCATGTCGCATATATACTATTAAAATTTACAAGAAATGTCTTCATTTACTGAAAGAGGCACCTGATATTTATGTAATTTTCATTGAATCGGTTCACAGACTGGCTATGGACTTTTGTTTTATAACCTGTATGAGAATGTCATGAATATTGTACAAGATATTCATTTGAATTTCTCTATTTAAATTGTATAGGGCCATCTGAGAACATCAGTAGCACCTCAAAATGACGAGGAAAGGAGACAAAGGACACCTTCACGAGCAAAAACGAAGAAGAAATATGCAATGAGACAAAGTCTTGCAGGTTTGTTCACAACCATTTCTTATTCAAACTCATTTTGATATGTATGCTATATTTTGGGTTCTTTTAGAAAAGAAGTACCACAAAGCCTTTATTTGAGTATTTAGGGCTGGTTTTGCTACGAATTCTTCTCCATTCACACCGGAGTATATCCATTTTTATTCTGATCTACTCCAACTGCAATCCATCTCTTCTATCTACGCCAAATTTTAAGGGACTTTATTACTTTTGTTTTGTGGAATTATTACTTTGTTTTCTTATTACATCTACAGGTGCAGGTATGGTATGGGAAGACGGTAAAAGGAGAAGCTCCAGACACAGGGTTAGACCTTTGGAGCACTGGCGAGGGGAGAGGTTGTTATATGGTCGCATCCATGACAGTGAGTATCACTCTTTATACCGATCAATTCTAGGTTACAACTTTGTTCTTGTAATTAGAGAAGGTTTTTGTGAAGCCTACTTCATTATTTTTGTGTATATAACCAACCTGCATGTGCAAGACAAATGTTTTTCTCTTCTTTCTCAAGAGCATATAGACCATTGTGAACATTCTTAAATGTCTTGTACTTAAATAATGGCAATGTAATGTAGTATCATCTTCTTATCCAAGCGCATATAGAATACTGTGAACGTTCTTAAATGTCTTGTACTTAAATAATGGCGACATAGTATCACCTAAAGGTCCTAATTGAAACAAAATAAAATGCAAACACTATTTATTTGATAATCCTTGAAAAAATACTAATACTATGAGCTTACTTCATTGCAGATGCCAAACTAATCTTGGTGTAACATCCTATTTTTCCTTTGTTAGTAGGATATGATCTTAAGATTAGTTGCAATTTGAATGTTCTCATCCTACCTTTTACATGATGTCACTTTTTTTGGATATTTTATTGTACATTCAATCATAAGAACGATTCAAAGATTATTGGCAAGTGCCATTGTTGCACAGTGATTAAACCTCTTAGCAGGGGCCAAAAGGTCTGGGGTTTGTTTCCAGCTTGCATCCGGTTACATCATATTATCCAAAACTAAAATAAAAATTCAGAAGATTATCACAAAGATTCCAGAATGCATGGAAGAATAAACTTAAACAACAATAGTTATGCAGACCTTGAAGAGAATATCACATTTTTTTGTATTTATTTTCCAGCCCTGACAACGGTCATTGGAGTGAAGTATGCATCCCCGGGGAAGGACAGCCTGAAAGTGGAATCTTATGTTCCTGAACAGTACGCTAATCTTGTGGCTCAAGCAGCTCGCTATTGACCCTCACCTATCCTTTTTGCCAGTATGTTCTTTTTTTAGTTGTATATCTAGATATGTTGTAATTTTCTGTATCTTGATACTCAATGGGTATCATAAATTTGCTGTGGACTTAAACCTACCGCTTTAGGGTTCCTGCCTTGCAAACAAATGTATAAAATTGGTCAGATAATCAGAGTAGCTTGAAATTGCTTCCAGAATAATTTATTGGATGTGTGTTTGTGACTGAACATGTTTGTATATCCAGATTGTTGATTACTCCATTTTTAACACATGAATTGCTCGTATTGTTTCTCATATGGTAAGATTTGGGCAATGGGCAATTCATGGGTTTCAGTTATTTAAAAGAAACCTGTAATGCGTGTATACTGCAGCAGCACATTACTGCTCCGTTCTGGATCATACTGACAATGTGATTGATATGGGTAAAAATAGAACAAAATTTGGACTATCCAAATTGGGCATGGATCTTAAAGCTCTCAGGGGTAAAATGGTAATTTTAGTGGATATAGGCCCGATGGGATGAGTTGGGCCATTTTCAGGCTTGTTGACCCAATCTAGTTTGTAACAGGGACTGCTACAATAACCTTAACGCAGAGGAGTTCAGATCCATTAGACCCAGTTTAAATCCTCTATTTCTAGGGGGTAACTGATTTTATCCTTCCACCCACAAGAGAGTTTGAAAGCTCTATCTCTTCGACAAGAGAGTCCAGACTAGATTTCTTCATATGAAAGGGATAACTGACTCCATTCAAACTCCGGGAAGTAGAAATAGATGAATATCTTGAAACTTGCCCCCCTCGGTGACTATATATACCTTGAAACATGGTAACTAACAACTCCGCTCTTCAAACCCACCATATCTTTGAGTTTCTGACTTGAACGTTGAAGAGTTTATCGCCGGTGTCACCCCCCGTGTTTCAGACTTGTTTGCAGGTCCACGGCAGTGATTTCAGCCGTTTCTAATGATCAGGTCTTGGAGTCAATTGCAGTTTTTGGCAATCAAAGTCGACGCATTGCGAAGGTTCTATCTTTACTGTTTTTATTTGTAAGAATTCACATATTTGTTTGCTCCCACACAGAAATAAGCAGCAACAGATTGACACCGTTGTGGGAACCATTGAAGATCACCGATCCAACTTCGTTGATCTGAAACCACCTTCTCAACCATGCCTCCAAAAAGAAAGGCGAGAACGACCGCTACCTGCCGACGAGCTAACCATCTTCTTTCACCTCCTTCCCTCGCGGAGGACCCACTTCAACAACCACTACTAGTTCAGCAGTCTCAACAACCTCAACTCGAGCAGCCCCCTCTTCAACAAATCCAACCTCTGTCTAGAGGAGCAGCATCGGGGGGTTCCCGCCGAAGCCGACCCAAACAACCACCTATATGGCTGTTTGTAGAAAATTGAGGTTCTATTGTACTGTGACCCTTTCTATGATTCCCCAGTCGAAATCAGATCTTCAAGTCATCGTCTACCGTCAGCGGGGTCCGACCTCCGAATCCGCCTTAATGAGGGACGAGCCCAGGACGAAGCTCCCCATCCAGAACATCAAGGAAGCAGAAGGAGCCTCTCTCCTCGAAGACCAAGGTCCCGAAGATCTCCCTCTCCCAGGGGGCGAAGAAGATCTCTCTCTCCTAGGGGATGAAGAAGCTAGCCAGCAGCCAGCCGACCACTTCACAGGGCCAACAGAGATGAGGAGGCACTCGTCACCAAAGCGTAGTTTGTGATGCAGCTCAACGTCGCCCCAAATAGAGACCGATAAACAAACAGTCATCGTCTCGCAGCCGTACATGAGGAAGAGTCCCGTGGGTCGACCAGATCCGACCAAAGGGACGACTATGTCCTTCGCTACCTCCGAGAGATGGAGGACCGCCTCACCAAGATCAACTAAGATGAAGACCAACAAGCTAAAATATTTCGTCCAAGGATACCTCCTTTCTCTAAGTCAATCATGGAAGCCACGGTCCCCGAAATCTTCAAGTCGCCTCACTTCGAGTCCTACAATGGGGAGTCTGATCCGGCTGATCATATCGAGAGTTTTAAGACTCTCATGATGATCCATCAAGCCTCAGACGCGTTTCTTTGCAAAATTTTCCCTGCCACATTGAAGGGCCCATCAAAGGAGTGGTACTCCCGCGTATCTCCCGCCTCCGTCTTCTCATTCAATTAGTTTGAAGAACTTTTCCTCACCCATTTTGTCAGTAGTCGCCGAGCTGAGAAGACAAGTGCCTCTTTATTGGATCTGAATAAAAGGGAAGGGGAACGACTCATGGACTTTGTCCGACGCTTCACGGTCGAGTCCCAGTCTATCGCCTCCCTCAATCAAGCAGCAGCGACCGCCGCATTCAGACACAACGTCAATAATGCCGACCTCAAAGCGTTGCTTGCCAAAAAGCATCCTCAGGACTTCTCGAAACTCATGCTTAGGAGTGAGAAGTACATATGACCCCCCCCTACACACACACACACACACACACACACACACAACCGGAAAGAGCCATCTTTTGGGAACAAACGGAAGAGTGCAAACGAAGAAGGATAGCAGTGACCAACGCCGCCATCCTCCTCGTTTTGAGAAGTCACCCCCTTTAATGCCAGTATATTGGCTGCACTCATGGAAGTAGACACAGAAGGGCTACTCCCCCCTCCCCTGAGAATGAATACCCCAGCGAAGAGGAGAAACAGAGACAAGTGGTGCATCTTTTATAGGGACCACGACCATGACATAGACGATTATCGGGCTCTCAAAGAGGAGATTGAAGAGCTTATCCAGCGGGGTCTTCTAGCCAAATTCATTCGAAAGGACAGAGCCGATCCTCCTCCGCCCCGAGAAGCTAACAAGCGGACAAAGAAGCCCTCTGAGTCCAAGACTCGGAGCCAGGAGCAGTTCTCCATTCCATTCACGGAAGGCATATGGGGGGAGAATCAAACTCTTTCCGAAAGGCTTTCATCAGAGAAGTTAATGTGGTACAAACTCCATCCAAGGGCTTCAGAGTCCCAGTGACATTATTTTCAGACAGAGATCTAGAAGGCGTCCGAACTCCCCACTATGACGCCCTCGTAATTAGTCTCCACATGGCCAACCATGAGGTTTGCTGAATCCTAGTCGACAACCGCAGCTCTGTCAATATCTTCTTCCTAGAAGCCTTCCAAGGCCTCAAGCTTTCTCGAGATCATCTCAAACTTCCCGAATACACTCTCCACGGGTTCTCTGGGGTTCCAATCCCAATCGAAGGAATAGTCACTATTGATGTGACCGCGGAAAAAACCCCAACAATCCGGACAGAGGCAATGGACTTTCATGGTGGTCGATGTGAAGGCCGCTTACAATGTCATTCTGGGCCGACCAGGCCTAGCAGTACTTCATGCTGTACCCACGGCATTTCACATGAAAATGAAGTTCCCAACCTCTGTAGGAGTAGGAGAAGTAGGAAACTAAGAGACAGCTCGGAGGTGTTACACCACTACAATGGGGGGCTCGGTCCTCCCACTTGAAGCATTAGAGCTCCCCAACGGAATAGTCAAGTCCTGAACTGGTTGATGAACTCAAGGAGATCCCCCTCTTCTGGGAAGGCGGACTTGGAATACAGAGCATCAAATGAAGTGTCACGAGGGTGCCTTACACTCTCTCATAGAACTAGGTTTTCAGCTTTCAATAAGGCTGCCACTTGCGATACGACCAAAGCATGTAATAACGGCTTGCTCTCTCAAGGCAGCCACTTAGTTTTTCCCTCAATAAAACTTAGTTCATTTTTTCTTGCAAAGATCACTGCACTAGCCTCATGTCTATCCCCCTGAGTCACATCTATGACTCGTTAAACAGTAAGTTCAGAGTCAAACTTGTCCCCCATGGCTGCTCCCACAGCTTGCTACGCTCAAATGACGAGTTTGGATTCAACACTTGGTTCGATGCTACTTTAGTCACTTGCAAACAAGCAAGTGCGGAGTGGCTCACCATTCGGAATTACTCCTACAACTCGTTAACCTCCTCAAACAATAAATTTGTAGTCCAACACTTGGTTCGATGCCGCTTTAGTCACTTGCAAACAAGCAAATGCGGAATGACTCACTATTCGGAATTGCTCCTACAACTCGTTGACAAATCCTAAACAACTGGTTCGGAGTTCACAATCATGGTTCAAAATCACCCTTACAAGTTGCAAGTATGCGGGTTTGGGGCTCGAAACAACCATTCGAACAACTCCCACTACTGGTTAAATTTTCCAATAAGCAAGTTTGAAGACCAGCTCTTTTCCAGGGCTATCCCCAAAATTTGACTCAAACATACTGAATGTAGGGCCTAGCTCGCCTTTGGAGCTGCTCCCTTAGCTTGACAACCCTCATTAGTGAGCATCGTGCTCAGCTTCTCTTTCGAGCCACACCAGCAACTCCTTAACTCCATGCGATGGTGCTGAAGCCCAGCTCATCTGTAGAGCTTCTCCGACAACTAGTTCACCTTCAAGCATTAAACACGACATCCAACTTAGTCCTTAAGTTGCCTCAATAAGCCTGCCGGCCCAAACGACAAAGTTGGCGCCAAACCCATCATCGGGTCGCTTTTGCAAGCCTACCGGGTCCAAACGGCAAGGTCAGCGCTAACCCCCTCCTCGGGTTGCTTCTACAAATCTGCCGGGTCCAAACAAATTAGGCATCCATATTCCTCCTTAGGTTGTCTCTACAAACCTGTCGGGTCCAAACGGCAAGGTCGACACCAGATCCCTCCTCAGGTCGCCTCTACAAGCCTACCGGGTCCAAACGACAAGGTTGGCACCAACCCCCTCCCCGGGTCGCCTCTACAAGCCTGCCAAGCTCAAACGGCAAGGTTGGCGCCAACCCCTTCCTCGGGTTTCCTCTACAAACTTGATGGGCTCAAACAGCAAGGTCGGCACTACCTCCTTCCTTGAGTTGCCTCTACCAACTTGTTGGGCTCAAATGGTAAGGTCGGTGCCAATTTCTTTCTCGGGTCGCCTTTACGATCTTGTCGGGCTCAAACGGTAAGTTCGGTATCCATCTCCCTTATTGGGTCACCTTTACAAACCTGCTGCTCAAACAGCAAGTTCGATGCTCGACTCCCTCCCCGAGTCACTTCTATATACTTGCTTGGTTCAAACAACAAGTTTAGAGTTCAACTATCCTCTAGAGCTGTATCATAAACTCACAAGACCAAATCTTAGAGGGGGCAACACAAAGAGAGTACGAGTTGAGTCTAAAACACTTGGAAAATCCTTATCAACCATCCAGTACGGGAACAAGCTCCTCGGTGACGAAGTTCCTCTTCTTAGTATCTCGGAAGCAAAGCTCCTCTTCGAAACTGTAAGATCCCGCAAATACTACATAGCTATTTTGTACATTAGTCCGTGCACAATTCCGAATTTGCACGTATTAATGGGTTTTTCTCAATTTTAATTGAGTAAGTATTGAGACATACTATTTAATATGTTTTGAACCCGACGACCGTACATTTGTGAATCGAAGAAGGGATATTTTCTTAAGCAAATTGAATACTTATCTCAACTATAAATTGAGATGGAAGGTATAAACACTAATTATTATTTTTGAATAAAAATATTTTTTGTTTACATACAAGTTTTTTTTTAATCTAAAGTATAATATGATACAATTGTATATGTATATAGAAATGTATGTATGTATGAATACATGCATGTGTGTATATACTCATGTGTATGTTGTACATATATGAGTATGTATGTATAATTATCCATACAATTAATTCCTAACTTACCAATCAAAACCCTAAACCATCTACCAAAACCCTAAACCATCTATCAAATCCATGTGCTTGTTTTGGGATAAATACCCCCACTCTCTCCCTCACCCTCATTCTCTCTCTCTCTCTCTCTCTCTCTCTCCACATTGGCCGGCAACCAAACCCCCACCCCATTCTCCATTGGCTAAATATAAAAAAAACCCGCCCAACTATTGTGCATTTTAAAAAAACCACACCAAACTTTTTTTAATAAAAAAAACCTCACGCAACTATGTTTTTAACACAGTTTTTTTTAAAAAAAAATCTCACTCACCCATTCCTGGAAAACATAGTTGGGTGAGGTTTTTTTTAAAAAAAAGTTTGGTGTGGTTTTTAAAAAATGCACAATAGTTGGGTAAGGTTTTTTTTATATTTAGCCTTCTCCATTTTTATTTAAAGAAAAACTCATTCATTTTTCATTCTTTAAAAAACCCAAAAATTTCTACTGCTTCAAAAATCCATCTTTTGTCATTTCTAGCCTCTCCACACTTCTAAATCTATTCATAGAGCTTAGGTGGAGGAGAAGAGAATCAAGGAGCTAGGAGGAGAAGGCCAAAGAAAGCAAGGAGAAGAAATAAGAAGCTTCGAGTGGGTGACTTTCTCAAACTCTGTGTTGTGAATTTATTTTTGTGTGTATGGTTAGAAAGTTGTTGATTTGTAATGTAAGATTGGGTGCATGAAGACTTTTGTATGTGTGTAGTTCTATACCAGAAATAGAAATTTCAATTGATGAGAAAAGATTGTATCTTGTGAAGAATTGGGCAAGTTTGATTAGAAAATTCATAACTCTTTGCTATGTGGAAATTAGACTCCAAATTTTTATGGTAATATCTTGATTGTATCCCTAACATTCATCCCAAATTTTGTAAATTTTGGAGGTGATTTGATATTTTAATAAATTCGTTAAAGTTGTTTGAAAAGAAAAAACTGCCGTTTGCGAAATCTAGCGGGTTGGCTTGTAAAATTTGTATCTCCATTATCACGATGAATTTAGAGCTGAGATTTTTACTGGAGCTTCTTATACATGTTCACAAAAACTCCACCAAATTTCATTAATTTTGAATGTGGTATGATATTTTAATAAATTACATTTCTTGTTGTTTGGGGGAAAGAATTTCTGCTAGGTTGAATTTTAAAATGTTTGACTTGTAAAAATCGTAATTCTCTTTTTATCATGAGTTTAGAGTTGAGATTTTTACGGTAGGTTCTCTTACATGTGCTCATCAATTTTTCCAAATTTCATAATCTTTGGAGATTGTTTGATATTTTATTAAAAATGTAAAATCTCGCTGTGGTTGAGAAGCAGCATGGCTGCTGTTTGAAAGTCTGCATCCTATTCCAATTATCATAACTCTTTAAATACTTGGATTCTTGAGCTAAAATTTTTATGTGGGGTTTTTCTATGTGTCCAACATCACTCTACCAAGTTTCGTAATTTTTGAACAAGAGTTGTCATTTCTTTTAAATAGGTTTTGCCGCAGTTGTTGAGGAACAATGTAGCTTCTGTTGGAAATTTTACTTCATATTCAAATGGTCATAACTTTTTGTATACTTGGAATTCATCGATAAATTTTGGGTATGTGGTTACTTTATGCGTGTGGAGAATTTCTACCAAATTTTATGAACTTTCGAGATCATTTGTTATTTTTAAGGAGTTTTATCGCTTCACTGGGTGACAATTTTTGTCAAAGCTGTAAGCTTTTACGCATATATTTTTTTGGTCATTTTTCACCTTCAAAATGGAATAATTTGAGAAAGTTTTGAACTGAGATGTTGTAGTGGACTTGATGATCTTTCCAAAAACTCTAAGAACTTCGATTTTTTTTCGAGTGTGTGATTTTTTTGTGATTTTCGCTAACAACACAAAGTCTATGTTGGATGACTAAGTAGTTGCTTCATTGAATGTATGTGTTTCATTATACTAGGTCTTTGGAATGGGCCTTAGAATGGTGTTTATTCCAACTCTTGGATTGTGATGATTATATTGGAGTTGTGTTTGTATGCCTTTAGTATGTTTTATGAATGGAATAGCTATTTTGTCTCGTGGTTGCTTGGGGTAATTTACTTGTTGTTCCAATTTTATAGCGTGCTTAAGTTAGAATAGGTTATGTTGTGTTGTTATTCGGGGTGGTTCTTCCGACCCCGGTGTGTGTTGCTTGTGGTTGCTTAGGGAAATGGATTTTACCTTGGGGGGCTATCGTTACTACTCAATCTTTTGGATAGTTGGTAGCCGTGTCGCCTCGAACGTGTTGGAGGAGACGACTCGTGCACCGGTGTGCTCACCTTACATGGAGGGATGTCCATTGTTATTTGTGCTACCACTTGGCCAGAGACCATGGATCAAAATTATTTAACGGGAGCAACATGTTTGGTTGGGCTGAAGTCATAATCAACTCCAAGCGTGGAAGGCGGGGTGGCGATTGACGGTGGTTAGTTCGTCGCTTAGTTGGGCCATAGTTTGGTTAACGTTGGTACCCTTGTGCATGGTAGTGTTCTAGGGTTAGATCGAGCTACTGTGTAATGTTAAGGCCATAATTGGAGTTGGATAGCTGTTGTTTAGCTTGTGAATTATGAATTGATCGTGTTTGTTTGGACTTGTGATGCTCACTGTATTGAGTTGTGTTTGGCTATGTATTAGCTAGTTGATGGTCTAGGGTAGTGGTTATCACCATAAGATTATCAACTCATTTTTGACCCTTGATGATTAGTAACTTTCTTACATCGAGTGCTATGGATGAAGACAGTCTTCAAGCGCCAGCGGATCACTAACCCAGGAGGGATTGATCGTGGGCCGGAGACGGGGTCAAGATCCAAGCAAGAAGATGTCTGGCAATCGACGGAGGTCGAATGTCGCTAGGTCAAGTCTGGGCCAAGTTGGGCAACTCTTGAGTCTGGTCTAGGGGCCGTGCTGGTTTCCCTAGGGCTTGTTGTTTTGGTTGTTGGCTGGGTTTTTACTAGCTAGTAATCGGCTGGTAATAGTTAATCTTTGTATTAAGATCAGTAGTAGCTTTTTCGGTTCTATGTTAGGGTTGTTGCCTATTAGTAATGTCCTTGATCAGTCTGATGTATTGATAGGATAGGCACTAAAAGAAGATATGATGGAAACAATGATGAACATGTCCGGTAAAGAATATGCAGCTCCAAGGGGTTCGAGATCGAGGAATACGTTGGGTAAATCTACTTGTGTGGGCTAGGGGTAGGCCGGTGAGGTCGATGAAATGGCCGGTAAAGGACTGCGGTCCCCAAGAATGTTCACGACTGAGGATACGCCCGGTAAATCCATGATGTGGGTTAGGGGTATGTCTGACTATTATCGAAAAGGTCGGTAAAGAGTCTGCATATTCCTAGGTATGTTCGGGACAGACATGATAAAGGATAGGCACTAGTCGGGTGGTTGTACTCGCTTGTCAAGGGGACACGTTCGTCATTGTCTTGCCAGTATGGGGGACGGACGGTGTTGTCTCGTTTGTTTATTTCTGGGATCTAGTGGTAAGAATGGGAGGTGCTCCTGTCGAAAGTAGGGAATGGTCCCTACGGATCCGTCAAGTTCTATGTTGTTTGGTACGAGCAAGGAGCTAGAGTAAGACTCTCCATGGGGGAGTAAGAAATCTATGCGTCTCCTTGGAGCGGGGATTTCGCAGGGCCACCTATGTGCTTGTGAACAAGTTTTGGGTGAGGTCCGGAGTAGTGGGACTATCGAGAACCGGGTGTAGTGAAAAACGGGGACACCACTACTGACTGCAATAGCAGAAATAGACCGACCAAATGCAACCTCAACAACCACTAGGTGAATGTCAGGAACGGGAAAGAGTACAAGAGTAGGATGTATTGCGAGGGATCGAACCTTACAATTAGAAGAAAGCGAACTCCTTGGGATGTATGTAGTATGGGATGCATACGTTTCCAAATGAACTGCATTAGAATAAGTGCATCCTGTGCATTTGAATTGTACATTTTGAATTGTGCACTAAACTCTAGGGGCATGGCATACACTAACACTTGTGACTTGTCTACACATTTTTCTTTTGCCTCAAATCCTGGTTGTTGAGTTTTGGGGATGTTACCGCTAAATCTGGTGTGGGGCAAACAGATAGAATTTGTGGATTCTTTGGGTTGCTGAATAGTAAAACTTGAAGCCTTTCCGCCTGAGTTTGACCGTGATCTCCCGCTGTTCACCTGCAAAAAGTGCGAAACACCGGGGTTGATCCCGGCGACGCACCCTCCGACGCTCAAGTCAATAATCAGAAAGATTATGAATGAGCTTTTACTGGCAAAAGATTGATTACCTGTGAACAGTGGGGGATGGGGGATATTTATAGCCACCTTAGGGACCAGTTTCGGGATAAGATCAGATCCCTACTTCCCAGTGAATGGATAGAAGTGAATCAGGACCGTTGATTAGGTATAATCATAAACCCTAATTCTACCCTGCTGGACCGGGTTTCTTGCGGGTTGAGATCCGCACCCAGTTGAGATGGATCTGTTCGTGGGTTATTGGGCATTTGGAAAAAAGACCCAGTACCCACTTCAGACTCGCTTGTAGGTGAAATTACCATTTTACCCTTATCTTTAAGATTCGCGCCTTGATTTGGATGGTTCTGATTTAATCCTATTTTTAGCCATATCACGAGCCCCCCACTCTCGAAGACTGAGTTTAACCAGCCTTTGAGGAGTAGTTTTACTGTTTTAATGGCTTGCAGAGTTGTATTAGAGTCCAAATGAGGAGTGTCGAATCTTTGTATGAGGTATTATGGTGAATTTCGGAGTCAGTTGCGTGCTCAAGGTTGTTCTTGAGATCTCCGGGACTTTTGGTGATTTTTCCAGGTTTTTCTCTATTTTTCGGACCATTTATTTAATTTGGCAAAGCGGTGATTCATTGTTTGGGGGCCTTAATTAATTTATTCTAAGCAATAGTTATTTACCCCGGGGCTCACAAATATTTCTCCGAATTTATAATTATTTTTTAGAATTTTTTATTAATTTTCCTGAATTTTTGACCATTTTTTCGCAATTTTTAAATAAATAATTTGAATAAAAATTAATTTTTAATATTATTTATGACTTGGCGCAATGTGGGCCGTCCATCACGCATCAGCGTGTAATCCAGAGAGATCGGACAGTCTATGTCGCTAGGCACCATTTTCTTCACGTAAGCACCTCGGATTGCCAGTCGCTCGGATTCCGAGTGACGTGGCTCGGTGCCATTTTCTCCATATGAGCAGCTCGGATCACCAGTTGTTCGGATTAGGATTCCGAATGACGTGGGGGTGATCTGAGCCGTTCATCCGATCGAGGCACGAATTTTGAGAAGATCTGACGGTTGATGTCGCTCGGCGCTATTTTCTCCATGTGAGCACCTCGGATCGCCAGTTGCTCGGATTGGGATTCCGAGCGACATGGGGTGATCTGAGCCGTTCATCATGGTGCAAATCACGAGGCTAAAGGTTCAGATCACGAGAAAACACTATCTTGTCGTTTTGTGGGCGTGGCGTGATCTGAGCCGCTCATCATCTTTCGGCACGAACATCGAGACAATCTAACGGTTGGAGTTGCTCGGTGACATTTTTCTTCAAATGTGCAGCTCGGATCGCTAGTTGCTCGGATTCTGAGCGGCGTGGCTCTCCTCTACTTTCTTTATGTGAGTGGCTTGGATCGCCAGCCGCTCGGATTTAGGATTCCGAGCGACTTGGGGTGATCTGGGACGTTCATCATGGCACGAATCACGAGGTAAGAGGTTCAGATCACGAGAAAATGCTATCTTGTCGTTTTGTGATCGTGGTGTGACCTGTGCCGTCTGATCAAGATCTTGCACGATTTTTGGGGAGAAAGTTGTTTTCCTCCAATACGCAGCTCGGATCGCCAGTCGCTCAGATTAGGATTCCGAGTGACGTGGAGCGATCTAAGCCATTCATCACGGGATCTGGCACGGATCTTGATGTGAAAGACGGTGTGGATCTCAAGAAAACGATATCTTGTCGTTTTGTGGGCGTGGCCCAATCTGAGCCGTCTGATTAAGATCTTGCACGATTTTTGAGGAGAAAGTTGTTTTTCTCCAATACGCAGCTCGGATCGCCAGTCGCTCATATTAGGATTCTGAAGGACGTGGAGCGATCTGAGCCATTCATCACGGGATCTGGCGCGGATCTTAATGTGAAAGATGGTGTGGATCTCGAGAAAATGCTATCTTGTCGTTTTGTGGGCGTGGCCCAATCTGAGCCGTCTGATTAAGATCTTGCACGATTTTTAAGGAGAAAGTTATTTTTCTCCAATATGCAGCTCAGATCGCCAGTTGCTCGGATTTGACTTCCGAGGGACGTGGGGTGATCTGAGGCATCCCTCGATAGCTTGACAAAGTGCCTCGGCGGCTCGGAGCTAGAGGAATAGTCGAGCAGTGTGGCCTAGTCTGAATCCTCGTCACTCTTATGAACCGTCACCGCCCTTATCTACTTTATCGTTTAGCCTTCTTTAATGTCTTGAGGTGGGCCTAAGAGTCGCAACTCTACGTTACAAAGCCCAAGGGTCGTTTCTTTTACTATAAGTTTTCACCTCCCCCAACCTTTACCTCATTCTTTCACTTTCACTTTTACTTTCATTTTACTCTTTGCTAGCGGTGTTTTTACTCTCGAGCGGCGCTGCTAGCTTTTGTGGCAAGGCGAGTTTGAATTCCGGCTTCTTTTCCGGCCATTCACGTCACTTCAAGGTTAGTCTTTTCCTCTATCTTTGAGAATGGCTAGAATATCTTCTAGGGACGAGACCTCCACCTCGGACGAAGACTCCAGCCGAGCGATGGTAGTGAAGCCGAGGAAGGGGAAAGAAGTGGTAGATCCAGTCGGGGTGTCGACGATAGTTGAGACTCCGAAAGGGTACAGGAGAGTTGGGTCGGCATCCGACCGTTCTGTCTAGTGTCGGTGGAGTGAGGAGTTACCCTGAGGACATCTTGAAGAAGGTGGTGCATGGGATGGCTTCGGCATATGAGGAGAATGACCCGAGGGACCCCTCCGAGGTGGATGAGATCCCCTCAATCTTGACCGAGGCAGATCTACACCGGATCAGGAAGGGATTCCGCATCCCGAAGGAGTACGTCCTGCTACTCCCTGGTCCGGTTGTCTAAGCATGTACGGGGACTTCGGCTGACACTTACGTCTTTCCCTACGACGCGCTGAACGCCGGTCTTCGGCTGCCACTGCACCCCTTTGTGGTCGAGGTGCTGCAGTGGTACGGCCTGAGCCCCGTTCAGTATATACCGAACATGTGGCGGCATGTCATTGCTTTCGTCCTTCAGTGCCAAGCGGTCGGTGTGCAACCGCAGCTCGTTCTGCTTCGGAGCCTCTATCGCCTCTGCCGGATGAGCAAGATGGAAGATAGGTATTATCTGTCGCTGAGGAGGGGGGTGAACCTGATCGAGAATCCGAACTCGATCAAACACTGGAAGGAGAAGTATTTTCTCATCCGTGGTCCCGAGCCGTGGGGCTTCCCAACGTTGGGGAAAGACGGGGTCCCGAAGTGGGCGAAGAAGGAGCCCGTGCTCATTAAGGAGGAAGAAGAGGCGGTGGCAAAGATCCTCGGACTTCCGACCCTTAGTTGGAAGGATATCACCGAGGCAGTCTTGTTCGGTGGGGGTCTCAGTCCGATCAACCCCATTACGCTACCCTTCTTTTTTTTTCCTTCGCTTTTCTTGGTGTCTTTTACTGTTAGTTATTTTCTCTAACTCTTTTGCTCAGTTTTCTTCTTCTTATGCAGAGAGCCCCGACATGGAATACAAGGCATTGATGGCCAAGACTCACGCGGCGAAGGAGGCAGAGACGAGGAAGAGGAAGAGGACCACGGCGGGGCCTCATTCTGGCCGAACGGCAAAGGTCCCCTCGGCACGCTTGGCACCTTCGGTCATCGTTGATCCGATGACCGAGGACCCTTCGGAGATGCCCGTTCAAGCTCCTCCGGTCGATGCCCCGGGTTCGTCGAGCGGGGCATTCACTGCCAGCGCGGCTCTGGCATTGGAGGTGCAGCCACTTACTGCCGAGGCAGAGAGGATCCTTACCGAGGAGCACAAACGTCTCTTCGTCCCCGACTAGAGGGTGATGAAGGTGGACGGATTCTTCGGTGATGGGGGGATATGCATGCAGGCGGTGAAGCACCTGCTGACCCCGAAGGACCGTGTCGCAATGAAGGCGGCACCGTGGGCGACAACGCCCTACAGATTGCTCGGAACACTATGTCGGTGAGTATGAGCTAAACAAGTTAAAAATTTTCCAAGTTTTTTTGTTCGGTTCTAATCGTATCTTTCCCTTCATTTTGCTCGCAGACCCTCTGCCACTTCAGCCACATACTCGAGCAGTTTGTCGAGCAAGAGAAGGAGATGAACCTGGCGAACGATCGGGAGAGGTCAGAGCGCGCCAAAGCGATCAAGCTGTTCGAGGCCGAGCAGCAACTCTTGGCTGGGCGTGCGGCCAAGGTGGGGACCCTCGAGACGAAGCTCGCCAAGGCGTTGAAGAACTCCACAGCCGAGACTGCCAAGGTTGAGGCACTGGAGAAAGAGAGGGCTCGCCTCGAAGAGGAGTTGGCCAAGGCCTTGAAGGCATCCGAAGAGGCACTGAATGGCCAGGCGACGAAGGTAGCGGAGGCCGAGCAGGCCGTTCGGGACGAGGCCGAAGCCCACATGATGGCAAACATGGAGGAGGCTTACGCCCAAGCGCTGCAGCATGTGGCGGCTCGTATCCCTGGCTTTGACAGCTCTGCGTACTACTTCTACGATCCCGTGGACGGCGAGGAGCAGATTCCGCTAGCGGTGCTCGAGCCCGAGCCAGAGGGCGGTGATGCCGAGGAGGGTGCCGAGGACGAGGGGAATGCTGAAAGAGCGATTGTCCATGTGCCGAGCGATGATGCCTCAGAGTAGTGCCATGAGGTGGCCCCTTGACTTAGTCAACTCTTTCTTTTTTTTTGTTGTTTTTGTTTCTTTTGTTTTGTTGTAACGTCGAACTGCGGACTGGCCACCGCTCCTATGTACCTTTTGAATTTTAATGAAACAACTGACTTTTTGAGACTTTGGCCAAGTGTTTGAGACTTCAAGTGCTGTGTTGTGAACGTCTTGTTATTGAATTTTTTTTTAAGTGTTGAAAACACTTTTTGCTCTTTGTGTTGAGAACGCAAGTGTTGTGAACACTTTGGGAATTTTGCTTAGCGTTGAAAAAACCATTTTCTCTTTGTGTTGATGTGTTTTCGCTTTTCAGGTTGTTAAGTCGAGTTCAGCGGCTGAAACCTCTCGTCTTCCGCTGCCTTGTAAGTAGCGAAGCTGGCCCTCTCCCACAACCGAGAGTGTTTCCTTAAAAGCGAGTTGGATCTAGAGGATCTCAAGGTAACATCGAGAGAGTATTTCTCCGAGTTGAAACAACTAAGGAAACGAGCTCACGAGGTTCGTCTTGAAGGTGAGGTAGAGTTGCTTAGGAAGACGCTGTTCGACATTGAGAGGGAGAAAGGTGAACTACTGGCGGAGGTTCACCACTTGAAGATAGCAGAAGAGGAGCTTTTGGCGGAGGAAGATGAGCTAGCAGCTACGGTGGGTAAGTTGATGGTCGAGCGCGATGAGTTGACGGCGGAGGTCGACGAGTTGAAGAGGGTTACGGTCGATAGGAGCATCAAAGTTACCCATCTCCGTCGAATCATCGCCGACAGCTCCGGCACCGAAGGGTCTGCTCGGCTTCCTACCTTCAAGGTAGCTGTGAAGGACGATTCTTTGAAGCAACGCATCGTCGAGCTAGAGGGGGTGGTTGCTCGCCTAAAACTCCGTTCGGGACCAGTCAACGTCAGAAGTACTTCGTGTACCCGGGAAGAGAGCGAGCGAGGGATTTCGTTCTCTGAGCTTGCGACTCGCTCGCCTGTGGCTCGGCAAAGTCTTGGTGACGCCCAAAGTGGGGTGGCTATCTCGTCGAGTGAAGCCTCAGCCGGCGCAACGTTGAGAGACACGACTAAGCTTGCCGGCCTAGGGACCTCAACGAGTGCGGGATCGCAACGACAAGGTGGACGCCATCCCCGCCTGTCTCTCAAGAGGAACATCCCTCTTCCTAAGAGTCGTTGAAGTAGTCTTGTAATTTTAGCTATTCGGACCTTGTCGCTCGTGGTAAATATGTGTAGCTGGTCTGGTAATTTGAGTTTCTTCAAACTTTAAACTTTTATGAAAGTGAAAACTTGTTTCACTCCTTTGTGTTTGTGCTGGCGTGTTCAGTGGATCTTTTGTGGTTGTAAGAGTGTTTCTGAAGGACGGACCATTTCTAGCTCGCTTAAGAGCGAGGAGTAGAAGTGGAGTCTTGACAAACTTTTAAACTCCGAGGGACGTGGCTTTATCTGAGGTGTCCATCTGAAGATCTTGCACGGATCTCGATGTAAAAGACAGTGTGGATCACGAGAAAATGCTATCTTGTCGTTTTATGGTCGTGGTCCAATCTGTGTCGTTCATCATAGTGCGGATCACGAGGTTAGAGGTTCAGATCACGAGAAAGTACTATCTTGTCGTTTTGTGTGCATGGTGTGATCTGAGCTGTCTGATCGAGATCTTGCACGAATTTTGGGGAGAAGGTTGTTTTTCTCCAATACACAGCTCGGATCGTCAGTTGCTCGGCTTTACATTCCGAGGAGCGTGGGGCGATTTGAGCTGTTTGTCATGGCATGGATCACGAGGTTAGAGGTTCAGATCACGAGAAAACACTATCTTGTCATTTTGTGTGCGTGGTGTGATCTGGGCCGTCTGATCGAGATCTTGCACGAATTTTGGGGAGAATGTTGTTTTTCTCAAATATGCAGTTCGGAACGCGAGTCGCTCGGGAATGTATGCTTGAATATCTTCATCAGTTATTCAGTCAGGTGAAGCAATGGGGAACGTACAACTCCTCCAACTTTTGACAACTACTCAGAATCAGAAGCAAATCTTCCTTCTTATAGGCACGGAATGTCAACCTCGTGAACTTGAGATTGATAAGCATCGCTTATGGCTTTTGTAGCCTCCCCCATATTAGGGCCTGTCACGCCCCGCTTCCCACTATACGGAAATACAGGCACGCAACTGAGGTCCAGCGAATGATATACATCATCCATAAGCTGTACAATTATAAGCTCAACAAGATATTTATAACACATTTACGCAGACAAATATAATGATCACATGAGCTAAAAATAAAAAACCATCATCCATATAATACATAAACATCGGGTCAAGTTGCCCGGAAATACGTTATGCCATAATTAAAACAGTACGATAAACAGTTCGCTATAACAACTAGATAAAATAGCGACTGAATGAAAAACAACATGAAGTAGTAAGGAAGCAGCAACGATCGTCTAGAGAGTCTGCTCGTCGGATCCATCAGTACCTGTATAATTATTAACTCAAATAAAAATAGAAAAGTTCCCGTTAGAGCAAGTTTCGGGCAGCAAGTAGCAACAAGCAGAAAAAAGGGTAATATAAAAAGATATAACATGCAAGAAACAAGAAGTAGAAGTACAAATACAATATGGAAGTAAGCAAGGAAATGTGACAATATGATCATGTAAGTAATAACTGTAACTAGTATATTCTAGACTTCAAGATATAAGAAATTGATAACCTAGGCTCAGTTAATCGATAATCATGTAATCAAGGATCGAGAGTCATGTAATCAAGAGTCATGTAATCAAGAATCATGTAATCAAGAATCAAGAGTCATGTAACGAAGAGTCATGTAATCAAGAATCATGCTTAGTGAAGATCTCAAGTTTATCTGTGTTATTAACTTATCTATGCATGCAATCCTGTGTCTCATACCACAAGTTCGGTGCATATCAATCATGTGACGTTTATACTTAAGTAGTGAATTCTATAGGATTATGTACTCGGGTCTTCCAGTAATAGTATTAAGACATGTAATCATGAATCATGTAATCGAGAATTATGTAATCAAGAATTGTGTAATCAAGAATCAAGAATCAAGAATCAAGAATCAAGAATCAAGAATCACTATTTCGGGAAACACGGCCCCCTTCCAAGTATGCTCCCCTATATTGTCCATTACTAAGCCGTACCCTTATAACTCCAGCTTGTTATTCTTTTATAATTAATTATGAACATGTAGTTGGTACGACTAGTGGAACGGTGTAATCAAATAGTTTAGTCAAGGAAAATATTAAGGGCAGTAATCATGGATATGAGACGTAAAACGAGTACATGTATCGAGAGTAGTTATTATAGAATTATCAAGTGGTATAAAATGCATTCTATCAACCTATTATATCTATGCAAGTTATTATTACAAGAACAATAATACACCCAGTTCATTAAATATGAAAAGTAATGAGTTTATATGCAAAAACGTAGAGATGAATTTTTAGACAACTTGACATATCTGCATTCAAATTCACTTTCCCGTTGTTACAGAAAAGCAAATTTGATTCTGTCAGAGATTCTAGAAAGTAGACTCTCTTTCGTTTCCAACTCATATTCACACGATACATTCTAAAGACAGTAGCTATGCGTACAAATTCATTCTTCGCTGGTTTCGATGTTTCGCGCGCATTCTGGAAATTCGGAGTCACAATACTAAAACTGCGATATCTCACAATCTATATATCGGATTGAGAAACTGTAGGATGTTTCAGATATCTAGACTCGAAGGGATACGATTTTTATGTAGAAAGTTTTTCGATCCAGTATCGAAAATGTGGTCAAATTCTCAGTACAAGATACCGTTCGTAATCCCGTGCAGGTTCAGAAATTCATGATATGTCAGTACTAAAATCGCGATATCTCACAATCTATACATCCGATTGAGAAACCGTAAGATGTTCTGGATTCGGAACTCGATGGGCTACGATTTCCATGTAGAAAATCTTTAATCCAGTATCGGAAACATGGTCAAATTCTTAGTGCAAGGTCAAGAAATTTAGAGATAGTAAGGTTGAATATTCGATATTCGATAACACGATTTAAAATGTGTTAACGGTTCACTCTTGAGTTGATATATCATGAAACCAGTGACTCGAACGGAGTTTTACAATAAAACATGATGATAACTAGACTACTTGCTACGAGTCCAAGGAAAATGCTTGTACGAGAACAAAAAGAATGTACAAGGTACTTGCCTTATAACGTGACAATTTCGGTGGTGGTGTTAACCACGAAAAGAAGAAGCGACGTCGGCAACGGACGGCGGCGCAACAGCGATAAGAATGGCGGCAAGACGGTAGCTAGCGAGCAACGGTAGTAACGGTGAGCGACGACAACAACAAGGTGGCGCGGCGTCGGGTTGTTTTTCGGGGTTCACGGGATCGTAGAAGCGGAGTCGTTGGCTCGAAGGTGGAAGGTAAAGTGGAGCTTGGGTGTTGCTTGAGCTCTCGGGTGTGAAGAAGACAGAGGAAGAGAAGAAGGGAAAATGAAGAATGGGATGTAGATAAGAGAAGAGAAAGAGGTGGGAGGTTCTGCATGTGTGTGTGTATATATATAGAAAGAAGGAGGTGCATGTGTATGAGGGGTGTAGAAAAATCAAACATATGTGTGGAAAAAAATGAGAAGTTAGGCGTAGAATGAGAAAATGAGGGGGAGAAAATTTGGTGTATGCAGAAGTGGAGAAGTAGGAAGGGAGAAAATGAAGCATAGGGAGGAAGAAAATAATGTATAGGAGAACAGAGTTAGGTTAGCTGTTGGATTAGGATTAGGATTAGGATTAATCAAGGTTAACGTTTGTATTTAAACTCCGATCGAAAAAATCACAAAATTATAGAATTGATCAGAAAAATATTTTGGCTTTAGATAAAGAGTCCAAAGAGAAAAATAAAACTAATCTGAAAATTGAAGTACAAAAATTCACGTAGTAAAATACGTACTACTGGAACAGGGAGTTACAGGGCCACTGCGAATTGTGAGAGAATCCAGTTTCTTGCAGTGGGGGGCAGCCTCTTGAAGAATTACTTCAACTTTAAACGAACCATAAGAACCAAAGGTTAGCTCCTCCAAGTACTCTTCTCTCATGTTTAGTGTAGTTGTAGAAACGACCAGTTATCCAGCCAAGTGACTTTGATTCTGAACACGTCATTTGAGTAAAGTATCAACGGTCGTGGGAGCAGTTCCGAATGACAAACCACTTCTAGCTCACTTAGGAGCGAGCTTGTGAAGCAAAATCGAGCCAAGTTTTGGACTCCGAACACGTCATTTGAGTAAGTTTTAACGGTTTTGGGAGCAGTTCCGAATGGCGAACCACTTCTAGCTCGCTTAAGAGCGAGCCTGCGAAGCGGAATCGAGCCAAGTTTTGGACTCCGAACACATCGTTTGAGTAAGTTTCAACAGCTGTGGGAGCAGTTTCGAAAGGCGAACCACTTCTAGCTCGCTTATGAGCGAGCCTGTGAAGCGGAATCGAGCCAAGTTTTGGACTCCGAACACGTCGTTCGAATAAGAGCGGTTAAAGGCCGTAAATAGAGAGATACAAATAATCACAAGGAAAATATGGGAGAAAAGAAATTCTTTATTGATAACTGCTAATCGGCTGCTTCTAAGTTGCAAGCCGTTATTACAATGAGAAAGTAAAGAAGTAAATACAAATAAAATGATAGGAACGGCTCGACATTTGAAGGTACTCGGAGAGGCATTCAGGCGCTCTCTTGGTACTTCAGTAAATGGTCGGCATTCTAAGTTCTGGGTATCTCTCTGCCTTTAAGGTCCTCTAGACGATACGCTCCGGGATGGACTACCTTGGAAACTTTGTACGGTCCTTCCCAATTTAGAGCCAGCTTACTCTTTTGACTAGGGAACGAGATAGCTAGCTTTCTGAGGACCAAGTCCCCTTCCTTTAGATCTGTGGGACGAACCCTTTTGTTGTAGGCCAGCTCAATCCTTCTCCGATAATTTTGCTGGCGAATATAAGATCTTTCACGGAGCTCATCAATCAGGTCCAAGTTTGCTTGGAGTTCTCTGGCATTCTGCTCTTCTTCATAGGCCATAAGGCGAGGAGATGGTAGACCGACTTCCAAGGGGATCACAGCCTCGGACCCATAAGTGAGATTGAATGGCGACTCTCCTGTGGGGGTCCATTTCGTAGTGTAGTAGTTCCACAATACGTTGGGAAGCTGTTCCGTCCATAAGCCTTTGGCCGACTTATCTAGCCTTTTCTTGATGCCGGAGAGTATCTGTCTATTGGCATTCTCCACTTGACCATTGGATTGAGGATGGGAGACGGAGGAGAAATGTTGCTGGATGCCGAGGTTTTCACATAAAGATCGAAAAGCTACCCTTGTAAACTGTGTTCCGTTATCTGTTATGAGGACCCGAGGTACGCCGAATCTGCAGATCACATTTTTCCAGAAGAACTGCAACACTTTGTTCTTTGTAATCGTAGCCAATAGCTCGGCCTCTATCCACTTAGAGAAGTAGTCGATCGCCACGACTAGGAACTTGAGCTGACGCGGAGCTGGTGGAAATGGACCTAGCAAGTCCATCCCCACATCGCAAAGGGAATCGGACTTGAGAGTGATGTGAGTTGTGCTTGGGGTAGACGACGAATGTTGGAGAATTGCTGACAAGGGCTGCATCGCCGAACATGTTGCTCGGTGTCTCGGAGTAGGGTAGGCAAAAAATACCCATAGTTCAACACTTTCTTGGCGAGGGACCTCAACCCTGAATGGGCTCCGCCTACTCCTTCGTGGAGTTCTTGCAAGGCATATGAGGCTTCTTCCAGGGAGAGGCATCTCAAGTAGGGTCTGCCATCTACTTGGGTGTAGGAACATTTGTACAAGACTCATTTAATAAGGGTGTACTGCTCCGCTCTCTTTTGGACTCGACGAGCTTCTTTAGGGTCTTCGGGGAGGAGCCCATCCCTGAGGAATTCTATCAAAGGTTTCATCCAGTTATCCTGATGTTGGACGGGCAGCGACTCCATTGAGTTGAGGGCTTCTTCTTCTTCTATGCTTGGTCTTAGGAGCACTTCAATCAGGACGGTCTGCTCGAGACCTTGAAGGGAGGAGGAGGCCAATTTGGAGAGGGCATCTGTTTGGAAATTTTCTTCTCTAGGGATCCACTGAATTTGTGCCTCTTCGAATGAAGCCATGAGACTTTGGACCTTGACTAGGTACTTAGCCATTCAGTCGTCTCGCGCCTCGTACTCTCCTAAGACTTGGTTCACGACCAGCTGCGAGTCACTGTATATTCGGAGACGTTGTGCCCCTACTTTGCGAGCCATACCGAGGCCGGTTATAAGGGCTTCATACTCCGCTTCGTTGTTGGAAACCTTGAAGTTGATGCGGAGGGAGTATTGGAGAACGAAGTCTTCTGGGCCTGCCAGAATGACTTCGGCTCCGCTCCCTTCGGTGCAAGAGAACCCATCTACATATACTATCCAGATAGGAGACCCGTTCGCTGCTTGACTGACCTCCGAGATGGTGCTCTCAATAATAAATTCAGCTAAGGCTTGAGCCTTGATGACAGTCCGAGGCTGGTAAGATATGTCATGCTGGCTCAGCTCGATCGACCATTTCATCAGACGCCCGGAGGTCTCGGGTTTGTGTAGAACTTGCTTAAGCGGCTGGTCGGTAAGAACAACCACTGAGTGGGATTGAAAATAAGGGCGGAGCTTCCTGGCTGCCATAACCAAGGCGTATGCTATTTTCTCCAAGCTTGGATAGTGGAGCTCGGCATCCCGAAGTACCTTGCTCACGTAATAGATAGGATTCTGAGCCTTGTCTTCTTTCCTCACTAGTACAATGCTGAGGGTTTGCTCGGAGGCAGCTAGGTAGAGGTAGAGTGTTTCTCCGGGGATAGGCTTGCTGAGGAGAGGGAGATTGACCAGATAGGCCTTTAGCTAATCGAACGATTCTTGTTGCTGTTGGCCCCACTCGAAGCCTTTAGCCCCCCTGAGGGCCTTAAAGAACGGAAGACACTTTTCTCCTGACTTTGACAGGAAGCGCCCTATGGCCGCGAGGCACCCCGTGAGCTTCTGAACCTCTTTCATACTTGTAGGGGGTGCCATGTCCAGTATGGCTTTGACCTTCTCAGGGTTGGCTTCGATTCCTCTTTGGCTGACCATGAAGCCTAGGAACTTTCCTGACG
Organism: Hemerocallis citrina; assembly: GCA_017893485.1. NCBI lineage: Eukaryota > Viridiplantae > Streptophyta > Magnoliopsida > Asparagales > Asphodelaceae > Hemerocallis > Hemerocallis citrina. The sequence goes on along the minus strand of CM030358.1, from coordinate 156,946,187 downwards.
AGACTCCGAACGTACACTTGTTCGGGTTGAGCCTCATATCATGCTTCCTCAACACATCGAATTCTTCTTGGAGATCGGCAACATAGTCGGCCCCACGGATGCTTTTAACTAGCATATCATCAACATACACTTCCATGTTTTGGCCGATCTGATTCTGGAAGACCTTATTGACGAGGCGCTGGTAGGTTGCACCGGCATTTTTCAGCCTGAAAGGCATTACCCGGTAGCAATAGAGTCCTTGATCGGTGACGAAAGAGGTCTTCGGGATATCCGGGGGGAACATTCTGATCTGGTTATATCCGGAGAAGGCATCCATGAAGCTCAACAACTCATGGCCCGAAGTAGCGTTGATCAAGGTGTCGATGCTGGGGAGAGGGAATGGATCTTTAGGGCAGGATTTGTTCAGGTCCGTGAAGTTGATGCAAATTTTCCAACTTCCGTTGGCCTTCTTAACCATAACAACATTTGAGAGCCATTCGGGATAGTTGACTTCTTGTATGAATTGGGACTTGAGGAGCTTGTCCACTTCTTCCTTTGTAGCTTGCTGGCGCTCAGGAGCGAATTTGCACCTCTTCTGTTGGACCGGTTTGGATCCTGAAGCAATGCTTAGGTGGTGGACGAGGAGCTCCTCAGAAATTCCTGGCATATCGGCAGCCGACCAGGCAAATAGGTCATGGTTCTTCCTGATGAATTGGACTATGTCGGAACATAGGGCAGATGGGAGGGTCTTGCTGATAAAGAACTTGCGGTTCGGATCTTGCTCGGAAAAGAGCACTTCCTCTAACTCATCCACCGGTTCGGACATGGGTTGGGCGTTACCCTGGGGAATCTCAAGGGTCTCGAGGGAGAGGACAGGACCCCTGGTGGAGGTCATGTAACACTTACGGGCCATCTCTTGACTACCTCTTACTTTCCCTACACCTGACTTGGTGGGGAACTTCATTTTAAGATGATAAGCCGACGGGACGACCTCTAAAGCAGCTAGGCCAGGTCACCCTAGAATCACATTGTAGGCAGCTGGGATGTCGACGACCATGAAATCCATCGGCTCTGTCCGGGTAGTAGGAGTTTTGCCAGCGGTTACGTCGAGGGTGATCACCTCTTCGATAGTCACTGGCACTCCCGTGAACCCATGGAGCGTGTAGCTGGCGGGCTTTAGCCTGTCCCGCGATAACTTGAGTCATTGGAAAGTCGCTAGGAAGAGGATGTTAACGGAGCTACCATTGTCCACCAGAATCCTCACCACTTTAAAATTTGCCATATGGAGGTTGATGACTAGTGCGTCACAATGAGGGATTCAGACTTCCTCCAGGTCTTCATTTGAGAAAGTGACCGGGACTCCGAGGCCTTTGGGAGGGGGTATGCCATGAACCGAATTGACTTCTCGTATGAAAGCCTTCCGGGAAGAATTGGAGGTTCCTCCCATGGGACCTCCATGAATGAGATGCAAGATGCATTCCTCTACAAACTCAGGAGTCTCGTCGTGCCTTTCGGGATGCTTATTAGCCCCTCTGGGGGGTGGAGGAAGATCAATTCGGTCTTCTCACAAATTTAGATAGCTGCCATCTCTGGATGAGGGCCTCAATTTCATTCTTTAGGGCCCGACAGTCGTTGGTGTCGTAGCCGTGGTCTCGATGATATCGGCACCACTTTTCCTTGTTCCTCTTCTTGTCAGGGGTATTCATCTTCGGGACAGGAGGGAAAACTCCTTCCTTCTCGACCTCCATGAGAATGGTAAAATGTTGGCGTTAAGCGGGGTAAACTTCTCGAATCTGGGAGGCGGGCGGCACTGGCCCCCGTTGTCCTTCTGGAGCTTCTTAGCTCCTTCTTCTTCAGCTGCCTTTCTCTTGGTCCCAGAGGAAGACCCCTCAAAAGTGGGGCGATGTTTAGCTTCCTCAGCCCGGATATACTTCTCGCTTCTGAGAAGAAGGTCGGAGAAATTTTGCGGGGGCTTCTTAGCTAGGGAGGACCGAAGGCTTGAGTTGAGGACGTTTGACTGGAAGGCTGCAGCGGCGACCGATTGGTCGAGGGAGGCAATGGACCTAGCTTTCACGGTAAACCGCTTGACATAATCTCTCAACTTCTCACCCTTCTTCTGACTGAGGTAGAGTAGCGAAATACTGGTCTTCTCGCTGCGGCGGCTACTCACGAAGTGGGTGACGAAGAGGGTCTCAAATTGTTCAAAGGAGAATATGGAGGATGGGGCAAGACGATAGTACCATTCTCGGGCCGGACCCTTGAGAGTAGCTAGGAAGGTTTTGCACAGTAGAGCATCGAAATCTTGGTGGATCAACATGAGGGTCTTGAAGCTCTTGATGTGATCCACGGGGTCTGACTCCCCAGAGTAAGTTTCAAACTATGGGGGCTTGAAGCCTATTGGAACGGGCGCCTCCATAATTGTTCGAGAGAAGGGAGATCGGCTTGGACGGAGGGTCCTTCCTCTCAGCTCTTCTTCCCTGTCTAGTTGACTGAGGCGCCTCTCCATCTCATGGAGATGATGATGGACAGCATCATCCCTCTGACGGTAGCGATATGAGTCTCTGAACTCATCTTCGTACGAAGGGGAGCGGGGGCTACGGTGATGGTAGCTCAGGGAATGGCGAGGACTGTGATGTCGGTGACTCGGAGCTTGAGGAGGGGTTAGAGACCGATGGCAAGGACTTTGGACCGGAGGAGGAGTAGGGATCCTTTGAGCATTGTTGTTGTTGTTTGGTCGGAGGTTGATGGCTTGCACGACTGTGGCTTGGAATTGTTGGAATTCGGCTCGGGTGATAGACCTGTTTTCGTCCCTCGAGGGCTGCCGACCAGCAGGAGAGTGATGCCTTCTTCGATGGTTCTCGGGGGACTCTCTCCGCCTTCTGTGAGGAGGGGACCTCCTGTGGTCGCGGCGACGAGGAGATTGCTCATTTGGACGTTCTGAGCGGGTGGCTCCCTCACGGGCTCGCCTTTCATCCAAACAGTGACGAAGGTCCTCTTCTTTCTGCCGATTGATAAGGATGTTGCAGAGGTCGTCGGAAGGCCGGGGGTTGTGAGATGCCATTGAGTCGGTTGAGGGGTTATGTATGGAGATGTGGTCACGGTGAAGGGATTGTTTCTGAGGATTGGGACGAGAGGTCCCTACACCGGCATTCTGGGGCTCGAGCGGAGCCCTTTGGGATTGAAGGTTCTGAAGAGGAGGTTGCTCCTGCTGCAGGGGCTGATGAGGCTGAGGAGGGAGTTGCCCCTGCTGCTGGACGGTTTGAAGGGGGACCTCCTGTTGTGGTTAAGGAGGAGTGGGTCCACGGTTAGACCCTTTGGATCTCAGTTTTTGGGGAGGCATGGCTGGAGGTTATCTTAACCAAGGGAAGAGGAAGGGTTGCTATTCGTGGGTTCCCACAGACGGCGCCAATCTGTTACCGCTAAATCTGGTGTGAGGGCAAATAGATAGAATTTGTGGATTCTTTGGGATGCTGAATAGTCAAACCTGAAGCCTTTCTGCCGGAGTTTGACTGTGATCTCTCGCCGTTCACTTGCAAAAAGTGCGAAACACCGGGGTTGATCCCGGCGACGCACCCTTCGACGCTCAAGTCAGTAATTAGAAAGATTATGAATGAGCTTTTACTGGCAAAAGATTGATTACCCGTGAACAGTGGGGGATGGGGGGTATTTATAGCCGCCTTAGGGACCAGTTTCGGGATAAGATCAAATCCCTACTTCCCAGTGAATGGATAAAAGTGAATCAGGGCCGATGATTAGGTATAATCATAAACCCTAATTCGACCCTACTGGACCGGGTTTCTTGCGGGTTGAGACCCGCACCCAGTTGAGATGGATCCGTTCGTGGGTTATTGGGCCTTTGGAAAAAAGACCCAGTACCCACTTCAGACCCGCTTGTAGGTGAAATTACCATTTTACCCTTGATCTTTAACATTCGCGTCCTGATTTGGATGGTTCCGATTTAACCATATTTTTAGCCATATCAGGGGAGCCGCAGGTTTTAGCAGCATTGCGTCAATTGTATTCAACTGACATGCCCACAGTCTGTTAAGTGCAGGAATGTTGATCTTGGAGCAGGAGACTCAAGCTGTGGGGAGATCAGTGGAAGCTGTTGTCTAGTGTGCTGCAGAGTTTCCTGATTATTGTACCCTGTGAGATTATAAGTGTTGTACAGTAAATTTTTGGGATGTAATTTATGTAATTCATGATGTAATTCTTTGTTGTACAATTTGTACTTGTAATAACATTTTTGGTGACAATAAAAGTTTTAAATCTTCTATGAATTTACTGTGTTTGGACTCATTTGAAGGAAAGATTCTAGCTTGAATCTTGAGTTTCCTGTGTTGGGAACTCGGGGCATTACAGAAACTTTCCGGTGGCGAAGCTTTTCCTCGTACCTTCCCATGAGCAAAACCCCTATTTGTGCCTTATCCCGGGCGAAACACCTCCTCATAGCTCCCCGAGAGCAAGGCTACTCTTCATAGCTCCATAGGGACGAAGCTCCTCTTCGTAGCTTCTCCATGGCAAAGTTCTGTTCGTAGCTCATCTCTTCAACTCCCCGAAGACAGAGATATTGTGAGCCAATTTTGACTCATATAACGGATGATTCTTCTACAGACCTATGAATAAGACTTGTAGATCTTCAAGTTACCTTTGAAACAAGTTGTCATACGCCTCAATCGAATCTCTGTAGCTCCGGCAATATCTGTTATACAGCAGCAGTGCGCAAGGACAAAAACATCAACACGAGAAAAAAAGTCACTGACGTCAACCGACATCTGAAGCAAAAAAAAGTTTCTGAAAACATTTTTTCCAATTTTTTTAATATTTTGTTGATAGGTCACTGCCACGTCAGCGCATTGACCATTCATCGTTGACCTAACGCGGCTGACTCACCCGCTGTGGGCCCCACACGCTACCCGATGCCAAACCGGGGAGGCTGCGAACAGGGGAGTGATTGCCTCATTGTTTTTCTGCCGTCGGTCGCCTGTTGATCCGTGCCGCATGTGATGGAAGCTCACGATCGCCCCAAAATTCGCTCATGCTGATTTCACGCACAAAGCACGTGCCAAGAATAATAAGAAAAAAATTTAAATGAAAATGGGAGTGGAACCCACACGTCAAATCTGTTTGTCTGACACATGCGGCCCACGTCCTCCCTGGTACCATCATGAAACTAGGGAGGTTGCTTGCTTTGATGAATGCTGAGCGCTGGATCTTTTCAAAATCTGCGCTCTCTTTGATGGACGATGCAGACTATTTCAGGTGTTATTTTTTATTTAAAATTTTTCCTTAATTATAAATTGATGAAAAATAATATAAAAATCTGAAAATTATTTTAAAATCTGGAAAATTATATTTAAAATTATAAAAATAATGAAAAATTCAGAATATTATTTTTAAAGTACAGAAAATAATAATTATTTTTAAATCCAAAATTAACTTAAAAATTGGATTAATTAAATAATTTTAAAGAAAAATAATTAAAATTCGGAAAATATTTTTAAAAATCTCGAAAATTATTTAAAAATTCTAAAAAATAGTTAAAAATTCTGAATATTATTGTAAAATTCCAAAAAGAAATAATTATTATTTTAGAAAAATTAATTTTCAATTCCGAAAATTATTTTAAAATTCAGATTAATTAATTAAAATACTAAAAAATAATTTAAAAATTGGGAAAAATCCAGAAAATTCCCAAAAATACATAAAAGTCCAAAAAATTCTTAAAATTCAGGATACTTTACAAAGTCGGAACAACTTTGTTACACCCCGAGCAAGATTCAAACGTCCCCAATGACTCCGATAAGATCTATAAACCATTAAACACAGGCGAATTACTCCTCAAAGGCTGTGAAACTCAGTCTTCGGGAGTGGAGGGCTTGTGTTATGGGTAAAAATAGAACAAAATAGGGACTATCCAAATTGGGCACGGATCTTATAGCTCTCAGTGGTAAAACAATAATTTCAGCAGATACAGGCTCGATGGGATGAGTTGGGCTGTTTTCAGGCATGTCGACCAAATCTAGCTTGTAATAGGGACTGTTACAGTAGTACCCCGTATTTTTTTAATATTATTTTTAAAGGTTTATAAATGAATTAAAATGAAATTTTGGGAGATTTAATAAATATTTTCTGAAGAATTATCTTTTTACACGTGCAATTCTTGAGAAGTTCAAAAGCCAAAATTTCTTCATGGAAAATCATAATTTATTATTTGGTATTTATTTGTAATTTTTCTAGATTTTTTCTGATATTTATTGGACCTATTTGCAAATATTACAAAAAGGAGGGTCTTTTTGCAAAATTGTCATTTTGAGGAGTGAAAGTGCAAAACTATTTTTCTGGACTTTTCAAACAGTGCCGGCTAGAAATAAGGTGTCTATTTTACTTTTAAATCTTAATTTAATTGGTTTTAGCAAGTTTCCAAGTATAGGGATCTATTTATGTAAAGTTATATTTTCAAGGGGTTATTTTGCAAATGTGTTTAAAAACCCTAATTCTCCTCAATTCCGGTTATTTAAAAGAAGTGCAGCCGTCTTTCGCTGCACAACACAAGGGTTCTATTATTTTTTGGAGATTTAAGGAGGGGATCTTGGATTTCGCAAAAGAAAGGTTTTCGTACCAGATTTTCTTCATTCGAGGTGAGTGATTTGTTGTGTTTTATTTTCTTTTGTGCATGTTGTATGTGAGTAACTTGTTTGTTTTTTATTTATTTGTGTATGTTGTATGCGAATGATAGAAATGTTTTGGATTGTTCTTGGATGTTAAATTTCATCTACTAGAAAGCATGTTTAGGGTTTGAGTATGAATATGTATATGATGGATTGGATGGATTGATGGATGAAATGTGGATCTTGTGAAACCCTAGTTGTTTGTGAATAAAATTGTATGTGGGTAATTTGAGATTGATGAATGTCCTATAAGAGATCATGACATGAAAATCGAAATTTGAAAATTTAGTTGCGTTGAGAAAATATACCCAAATTGGGGATTCTTTGAGATTCTGATATTTATATGGTTTGGATCTGAATACGAAACTATTTCAGTGATCAATAATTTTTTTAAGAAACTCTATTTTGACTATATGCACCATCCATGTTTTAATCGAAAGAAATCAACAAAATCTATATTTTTATAAATTCAAGTAGTTTTGATTTAGTTTTATGGACTATTAGATGTCCTACAAGTTGTATTTGATCATATAAGAAATAAGCTTTTCGTAGAAATCGTTTTTATAAAGTAAAACTACGTATCGGTTGAAATATGCACAACCAAAAGTATGCAGTTTGTAGGTCGACAGTCGACTGGTATGACTTCTCAGTCGACCGACACGACCCAGCTGCAATGTTCTCTAGTTTTTCTTGAAATTTCGTTCTGGACAGTCGACTGATGACTTTTACAGTTGACTGGTACCACTTAGAATTATTTTCTCGAAGTTATTGTAATTTTTCTCTTTGGACAGTCGACCTATACCCTTTACAGTCGACTGCTATACTTAGAATTATTTTCTTAAAAACCATGGAATTCTCTTTCTGGACAGTCGACTTACGCTTGTCTATAGTCGACTGGTACTGATGTAGCTTTATATTTTTGAATGTTCTTTCAAATGATTTATTCTCGAAATGTTTTAATCTATAACTTACTATTCTATACTTTATCTTCTACTGAACATATGTTTCAAGTTGTTTTGACTGAGCAATTCATATTGGAAGATTGGTTTGGATATTGGGTGTGAGTCTCTAGAGGGTGTGTGTGACCCTAGTATACCGGCAGTTGAGATATTTATGTTTGAGCCTGTTGAGGCAATTTTAGTTGATCAGTTGTTGAGTTAAGTCCGGTAGGGTATACCAACTCTAGAAGATTCATAAAGTAATAAAATAACTTAAATGATAAGGACAGACACTAGTGGTGATATGATGAACGAGAACAAGGGTTATGGACCTCAGTATGGCTTGCAATGTGAGATAATCCCCGGAATTATCCAGGTGTGAGTGAAATAGTCTCCGAAATTACCTGTGGTATGGGATTGATCTCCGAAATTATCGGGGTCAAGGCGACGCATATGTGGTATTCTTGTGATGGGTGCCATTGCTTGCGGTGTGGGGTATTCTCGAAGATTTCCAGGTGTGAGTGAAATAGTCTCTGGAATTATCTGTGGATAGAGATTGACCTCCGGAATTATCGGGGCATGGGCTAATACTCACAGTTTATCTTTATCTCGTAGTAGTCATCGTGTTAGGATTAGTTGCATAGCAGGGGATTAAACCCTATAATGTGGAGATGTTAAGGGCTTGCACCGGACCTATGTAGAGTGGGATGCATAGACTCCGACAAGTACGCATTAGAGAGTCAGCATATAGAATTGTGTTTTCTTGACTTGGTTTCATGCATGCGTTTTCCTGTTTTCTACACTTGACACTTAATATAGTTTCACTTGATGTTTTCATGTTTCCTTGCTACGTCATATTTTATGTATTCTTGTTTATTACATGTTGTTTATGAATCTATGCTTAACTTATGTTGCTTGCTTTTATGTCACTCACATCTTTATGGCTGACCCCTTTAGTTTTGGGGGTTAGGGTTATCTCTAGCCTCATATTTTACAGGTGATTTCTTATAGCTCGGATTTGGATGCTTGAGTTCAAGTGATGTAATGACTTATGTAATTGTAAAAGAAAGTGTTGTAAAGAAAGGAGAATTGTGATTAAGGTGTATTGTATTCCGCTGTGCTATGAAAATGATTATTGAAACGAAAGTTGAAAATTTTACTGGTGTTGACTTTGTTTAATATTACATTTGAAGTTGATGCTGGGAATTGTGCCATGTATTTTCTAAGATATTATATTAGAAATTCAGGGCGCTACAGAGATTGGTATCAGAGCATGCTTCAATAGTAATAATATATATGGTATAAAAATAACCTAGGTGTGGACACTAGAGTGTGAGTACCTAGGTGTGGACATTAGAGAGTTAGTATCACATAGGACTGAAACATGATGTTTTTACTTTTGGGGTACAATTGAGGTTTTGCCAAAGGGTATTGATGTGAATATGAGTGGCATTGTGGTGCTCTAACTTTTCCCTCATTTTGCAGTATTCAGAATGGTTGGACCCAGATCCAGGGTTGGTAACAATAGTGATGGAGCTGGAAGTTCCCAAGGAACTGGAATTGATCTTGATGCCGAATTTGCCAGGGTGTATCAGACTTTGAATGCACTAATGGCAGCAAATTTGGCTCAGAATCAGAACCAAAATCAGAATCATGGAGCTGGACCAGGATTGGTTAACGCTGATCCTATCAAGCAGATTGAGTCCTTCCAGAGGATGAGGCCGCCAGTGTTTGAGGGGCAGTCTGATCCAAATGAGGCTGATGATTGGATTAGACGGATGGAGACAATCTTCGAGGTCTTAGAAACTCTGGCAGCCAATAAGGTGAAGTTGGCCACTATGCAATTGGAAAAGGACGCTGGTGTTTGGTGGCAAACGGTAAAGAGGACTTTGGGGGACCAGCAAATGACTTGGGAGGCTTTTCTGGAAGAATTTAGGGATCATTTCTTTTCCCTGGATATTCAGGAGAAGAAGGCGACCGAATTCTTGAATCTACAGCAGGGCAGCATGACCGTGCGAGAGTATGAGACCAAGTTCTCTCAGCTGTCGAGGTATGCACCAGAGCTGAAGTTGACGAGGCAAAGAAGGCCAAGAAGTTTGAGCAGGGCTTGAGGCTAAACTTGAGGTTGGGAATGATTCCGTTGGTCATAAGAAGATTCGACAAGCTGGTCAGTAGAGCAGCTATGATGGAGGAAGACATGGACCAGTTCCAAAAGAAGCAAGAGACCTGGAACAGGAACAAGAGGCCAGCATCAAGTCAGAGTGGGAAGGGATTTCTTTTGGGATTATTGCTTATTTGATCGGATATGGTGAATGTTATGCATTAATTGATTAAAGATGAGATTTTTGGACTATTGGTGAGTTGGATGAATACAACTTGACCATGCTAATGATAAATTTGTTTTTGTTCATGAATCAACTATTGAGAATAGTTGAGATTGAGTTTGAGGAATTTTTGAGAAGGAGTAATGGATTAAAAGACCATGTCTTACGGATTTGAGTTGTGATGACTAAATTTGGGTTTGATACATTTTGACTAAATTTAGGGATTCGTGATTTTGTGAAAGATTTTACTTGAATTCGGATTTACTCAAATACTATGTTTTAATCTGAATATTTTCTTATTTTAATTTATGGATTTGTGAAGTTCTTTTGGTGCACAAGCATGCACAAACGTTTTTCATGAATATTGTATTTTTGTTGTTTTAGAAGAAATTGAGTTTTATGCGTTTTCGAAGGATTTGAATATATCTCAACTTATTTTGGTATTGGTATGGTTTGGAATATCAAATAAAGTTATTTTGATGTATGATTGATTCTTAAAAACTCTAATTTTGATATATGCACACATTCATGTTTTATTTTGAAGAAATTCATCAAAAAGCTATTTTTTCAATTCAAGTGGTTTTGATTGGTTTTTATAGATCTTTGTATATCCTATAAGTTGTATTTGATCATATCAGAAATATACTTTTTATAGATTTCGTTTTTGTAAAGTAACTTTTCGTATCGGTTGAAATATGCACAACCAAAACTGCAGTCTGTAGGTGTGACAGTCGACTGGTATGTTTCGACAGTCGACCGTTGCTACCTGGCTGCTGTGTTTTCTCGTTTTCTTGAAATCTCGTGCGGAATAGTCGACTGACCCATTTCTCCATTCGACTGTCCCTGCTCTGCTTTGATATTTTCTCGAAGTGTTGGATTTTCGCTATGGACAGTTGACTGATGACTTTTACAGTAGACCGTCAATACTTAGAATTGTTTTCTTAAAAATGTTGGATTTTCGCTCTGGACAGTCGACCGATGATTTTTTGCAGACGACTGCTACTACTTAGATTTTTATTCTTGAGGTGCTGGTTTTTCGCTTTGAATAGTCGACCGATGACTTTTTACAGTCGACTATTACTGATGTTTTCTTGAGTTACTCTAATGTTCTTTAAACAATTAATTCTTTTAAATTTTTTGGACCGATAACTTACTATTCTAAATATTATCTTCTCTACAGAACATATGTTTTCAAGATGTTTTATTGTTGGATTTGAATTCTGAAATTTTATAAAAGATTTGGGTTTTGTTGATTTAAGAAGTTTCTCCATATGATCGTTTTGACGATGGATTTCTGAGTTTTGGTCTTATTGATATCTCTAAGAGTTGAGTGGGAGTCCTGTGAACTAACAATTGAGATTTTTTGAGTTAGACCTGGGGGGTCTTGGTTTGGTTGTTGTTGAGTATTTAAGTCCGGCAGGATACACTAACTCTAGAGATGAGGATTTTTGTGTTTTAATAATAAACAACTTAAGGACGCCTAGTGGGGATGTGATGGAACTTGGGGAACGTAAGTATAGGCTCATGGTTGTTTATTCCAACGGATGCGTTCCAGGACTGTTTGTTGTTCTGTCCCGTGAGGACATTTGTATGTTCGCGTGTCGAGGGTCTGCAGGCCTATTCACGGAGCATGCAGGGTGCATCGCGTGTCGAGGGTCAACAGGCCTATTCACGGAGCATGCAGGGTGCATCGCGTGTCGAGGGTCAGCAGGTCTATTCACGGAATGTACCTGGTATATCTGCACGTCGAGGGCCTTGCAAGCCTATTTGTGGGGTACACGGTTTGGGAGATGAATCTTCGGTTGTTTTTTAGCTATCCTACATGATGCTTGCGCGTCGAGGGCTGTAGTGCCTATTCGCGGAGTATTTTAGATCTTGTTTCCCATCACCGTAGTAGGTTTAGTTGCATAACGAGGGGTTTAACCCTATAAAGTGGAGATCGTTAAGGGCTTGCACCGGACCTATGTACTATGGAATGCATAGAATCTGACTAGCATGCATTAGAGAGTCAGCATATAGCAATTGTGTTTTCTTGACTTGGTTTATGCTTGTGTTTTCCTATTTTTCCTACACTCGACACTTAGTCTAGATTCACTTGATGTTTTCATGTATTACTTAACACTATCTTATATTTCTTGATGATTTCATGTTTTATTTATTGATGTTTCTTATTTCATTTATTCATGCTGTTAGTACATGTTGTTGATGACTTTATGCTCTATGTTTTATTTATGTTGCTTTTGTTTTTATGTCACTAACACCGTTATGGCTGACCCCTTTAGTTTTGGAATTTAGGGTTATCTCTAGCCTCATGTTTTATCGGTAGGTGCTTATAGCTTGTGATTTAGATGCTTGAGATAGAATGATGTTATGGCTTTTGTAAAATTTGTGAAAGATGTGTTGTAAAGAAGTTTGTAATCCAAGGTGTTTTGTATTCTGCTGTATTTTGTAAACAATTGTTGTAATGAAAGTTGAAATAAAAATTATCTGAGTTTTGTTGGCTATGTTTACTATTGCAATTGAAGTTGATGCTGGGAATTGTGCCACGTAATTCTAAGTTATCATATTGGAAATTCGGGGCGGTACAGCATAAGTAGAGGACTTCCTAGGGTTTTAGCTTGCTCAAGAGTGGGGGGTTAACTAAGTAGGCCTTGAGCTGATCAAAGGACACTTTCTGCAGTTGCCCCCACTCAAAACCTTTAGCCCCCCTGAGGGCCTTGAAGAACGGGAGACATTTTTCTCCAGATTTGGAGAGAAAATGCCCTATGGCCGTGAGGCGTCCGATGAGTCTCTGCACATCTTTAATAGTGGAGGGGAGAGCCATGTTGAGTATGGCCTGAATCTTCTCGGGGTTGGTATCTTGCCCCTTTGGCTAACCATGAACCCCAGGAATTTACCAGATGATACGTCGAACGCACACTTCTTCGGGTTCAGTCTTAAATCGTGTCTCCTCAACACGTAAAAAGCTTCTTGGTGGTCAGAGACATGATCCAATTTCCTAACGCTCTTCACAACATGTCGTCTACATCGACTTCCATGTTCTGACCGATCTATTCCTTAAAGACCTTGTTAACAAGGCGCTGATAGGTGGCACCGGCATTCTTGAGCCCGAAGGGCATGACTCAGTAGCAATATAGATCGTGGTCGGTGACGAAAGAGATCTTCAGAATGTCTGGGGAGAACAATCTGATATGATTGTACCCAGAAAACACATCCATGAAGATTAAGAGTTCATGGCCCGAGGTTGCATTAATCAGTGTGTCAATGCTTGGGTGCGGGAATAGATCTTTGGGGCAGGCCTTGTTCAGATCCGTGAAGTCAATGCAGATCCTCTAGCTTCTGTTGGCATTCTTGACCATCACGACATTGGATAGCCACTCTGGATAGTTGACCTCCTGTATGAACCAAGCCCTCAAGAGTTTTTCAACCTCTTCCTTGAAAGCCTGCTAGTGCTTAGGGGCGAATTTGCGTCGCTTTTGCTGAACAGGTCTGGACCTCGAAGCGACACTGAAGTGGTGCATAAGGAGCTCTATGGAGATTCCCGGTATGTCAGTCACCGTCCAGGCGAATAGATCGCGATTTCCCCTTATGCACTGGACGATGTCAGAGCGGGCGGGATGGGGAAGGACTTTGCTAATCTGGAATGTCTTAGTCGGGTCTCCTTCTGAGAAGGCCACCTACTTCAGCTCATCGACTGTTTCTGATATAGGTTGGCTACTCCCTTGGGGGAATTCAAGAGCTTCACGGGAGAGGACCGGTCCTCCCATCGAGGTCATATAGCATTTGCGAGCCGCTTCCTGGATCCCTCTGACTTCTCCCACGCCTGCTGTGGTGGGGAATTTCATCTTCATGTGATAGGCTGAGGGTATGTCCTGGAGAGCAGCTAGGCCTGGTCGACCCAGGATGACGTTGTAAGAGGCCTTCATATCTACCACCATGAAGTCCATCGGCTCAGTCCGGGTGGTTGGAGTTTTACCGGCAGTTACGTCGAGAGTTATGATACCCTCGATCGTTACTAGCACCCCTATGAACCCATGGAGAGTGTAGTCGGTGGGCTTGAGTCGATCCCGGGATAGCTTAAGACCCTGAAAAGCCCCAAGAAAGAGAATGTTGACCGAATTCCCGTTGTCGACTAGGACCCGACGCACATCAAAGTTGGTCATGTGGAGGTTTATTACCAATGCGTCACAATGGGGCGTTCGGACACCCCCCAGATCTCTATCTGAAAAAGTGATAGGGACCCCAAGGCCTCTGGGGGGAGGATGGTTTTGCACGGAATTTACTTCCCGGATGAAGGCTCTTCAGGAGGAGTTCGAATCTCCCCCCATTGGGCCTCCGTGTATGAGATGTAGTACAACCCCGGCTTCAAAATCCTGGGTCTCGGCATTTTGCTCGGTTAGCTTATTAGCCCCCGTGGGGGGTGGAGGAGGATCTGCCCTGTCTTTTCTCTCGAACCTAGAGAGTTGGACTCTCTGGATAAGGACCTCGATCTCATCTTTTAGGGCCCGACAGTCATCTGTGTCGTGGCCGTGGTCCCTGTGGAAGCGGCACCACTTGTCCATGTTCGACTTTTTGCCCGGAGTATTCATCGTTGGAGGTGGTGGGAGAAGGCCCTCTTTCCCGACCTCCACTAGGATGGCTCAGACACTTGCGTTGAGTGGAGTGAACTTCTCGAAGCGGGGAGGAGGGCGACGCTGGCCTCCGTTGTCCTTCTGGAGCTTCTTAGCTCCTTCTTCAGCGCCCTTCCGTTTGTTCCCGGAGGACGATCCCTCAAGAGCGGGGCAGGAGAGAGCTTCTTCCGCTCAGATGTATTTCTCACTCCTGAGCAGGAGTTCTGAGAAATCTCGAGGAGGCTTTTTGGCAAGGGATGCTCTGAGGCTGTCGTTAGCGACATTGGATTGGAAGGCAGCAGAGGCCACAGACTGGTCCAGGGAGGCAATGGATCTGACCTCCGCGATGAAATGTTTAACATAGTCTCTTAGTCGCTCGCCCTTCCTTTGATGAAGCAGTAGTAAAGAGGTGCTCGTCTTTTCGGCTCGACGGCTACTCACGAAGTGAGTCAAGAAGAGGCCTTCGAGCTGATCGAAGGAGAAGATGGAGGCCAGGGCTAATCGTGAGTACCATTCCCTTGCAAGCCCTTTCAGCGTGGCCGGAAAAGTTTTGCAGAGAAGCACGTCCGATGCCTGGTGTATCATCATGAGAGTTTTAAAACTGTCGATGTGGTCAGCGGGGTCAGACTCCTTGTTGTATGATTCGAAATGAGGGGGCTTGAAGTTATCTGGGACTGGTGCCTCCATTATGGCTCGGGAGAATGGAGGCCCACTGGGTCAAAAATTCCTCGCCCGTTGCTCTTCTTTTCTGTCCAGTTAGCCAAGACACCTTTCCATCTCGTGGAGACGGCGATAGACCGAATCTTCTCTCTGGTCATACCTTGCTGAGGCCCGGGACTCATCTTCGCACGGAAAGGGACTGGGAGTGCGACGACGATAGCTCGGGGCACGGTGAGGACTGGGAGTACGACATCGATAGCTTGGGGCAGGTTGAGGACTGGGAGCCCGCTGACCATGGTCGGGAGCAACATTGAGGGCCCTCAGGACTGCCTCTTGAAATTGCTGGAACCCTGCCTTCGTAACAGGTGCCTCCTGCTCTCGGTGGTTCCGAGGGGCGGGTCGGCTGACTAGAGAGCGGCTTCTCCTTTGACGACGCTGGGGTGACTCCCTTCGCCTCCTGGGAGAGTTGGACCTTCTGCGATCTGGCCTGCAGGGGATCGGGCCCTAGGAGACCGGATCGTCAGACCCCTTTGATGTTCTCGGCGGGGGATCCCATCATGGGTCCGCCTCTCATCTAAGTGGGTCCGAAGATCTACCCCATGCTGCTTGTTGACGTGATGTGTCGGAGATCCTTCGGCGTAGAGGGACTGTGCGAGGCCATGGAGTCGGACAAGGGGTTGTATATCGAAACATGGTCACGATGAGGAGGTTGCCCCTGTCGACTCCAGTGGGAGCGTCCCACGGGATCCCCTTGTGGGCCTTGAGGAGCCTGCTGGGGCTGAGGTTGTTGAGGAAGAGGTCGTCCAGGTTGCGGTTACTGGACGGGTTGAGGGAGAGGCTGTCCGGCTGCTAGACTTGTTGAGTGGGGGCCTTCTGGATAGGAGGAGGAGAAGGAGCGGGAGTAGCCCTGCATTTAGAGACCGTCGTCTTTCCCTTCCTGGGGGGCATGGCTTGAAACTACTTTGGCTGATGAAATAGAACTGGATCGCTGTTTCTGTGTTCCCACAGATGGTACCAATCTGTTGCTGCTGATTTCTGGTGTGGGAGCAAACAGATGAATTTGTGAATTCTTGAAGGAAACAAGTAAGGAAACATGTTGACTTTCACGGGTCAGTTGACTGGTTTCTCGTCGTTGCCGCGAACCTGCACAAAGTTCGATACATCGGGATGGATCCCGGCGGCGAAAACTCCGACCCTCTTATCAGTAATCTCAAAGATTATGGAAAGAGCTTTAGGTAGAAAAAGATTGATTACCTTGTCACGGTGGGGAGAGAGGGGTATTTATAGTCGCCTTTAGAACCAGTTTCGAGATAAGGATACATCTCTACTTCCGGATGCTTATGGATAGAAAGATAGTTCGACTCGTTTCGTGATAAGGGGACAGTTGAAACTACCTCTTAGGGATAACCACGAATTTGAATCACTCCTTATCCATATGGGTTGGTTTGTAGCGGGTTGCTACCCATACTAAGTAGGGCAGATCCATTTTTGGGCTATTGGGCTTTGAAGAAAGACCCAGTTCCTAATTCGACCCCGCTTGTTGGTGAAATTACCGTTTTACCCCTGAGAGCTTTAAGATTCGTGTCCGATTTGAACGACCCTGATGTAATCCTATTTTAGCAATATCATCTAGTCTAATAATGATCAAAATAAATAAATCACACAAAATAATAACAGCAAAAACAAGACGAGTAGAAACTACGTTATTTGTGAATAGCAAAGATTTGTCATCACGTTAACACGCAAATATTCACATAATCTTTTAAGTTCTGCAGATCACAACAAGCAAACAAAAAGAACAGAGCCTCAAGAAGTCTAAGGCTACATTTGTTTCTGGTTTTAACGACAGTTTTCAGTTTTTAAAATAAAAAAATAGGGTAATTTTGTTTGGATACGGAATTTTTGCAAAACTGATTTAAAAATTTCATACTCAAAATCTATTTTTAAAATGAATTTTTTGAAAACAGAAAAAAACGACAAGTTTTTTCATTTCGCAACCAACATACTATATACATATAAATATGTATACATTATGTACGTATACAATATGTATGTATATGTATACAATATGTATATATATAACTATTATTACTAGTAATTTACACGTGCGATGCACGTCTTAATAAATATAGTTTTTTTTAAAGTAAAAATTTAGAGGTAGTCTGGGTTTGAACCTAAGACCTCCTTTATAATAGTTATGTACATGTGTTGCACGCGTTGGTAGATTTAGAAATGACACCAAGCTGGCTTTCTCCCATTATAATATTAGAGATTAGGGATTATTATTATTATATATAATAATAATAATAATAATAATAATAATAATAATAATAATAATAATAATAATAATAATAATAATGTATATATATATGTATGTATATTATAATAAATTATTTTATATTATTATATATTATTATATATCAGTGTATATGTATCAGCATCAATATGTATGTATGTACATTATATATTATCATTTATATTATTATTATTATTATTATTATTATTATTATTATTATTATTGTTATATATTTATATTTATATAATAAATTATTTTAAATTATTGTATATTATTATATATTAGTATGTATGTATCAATATGTATGTATGTATATGTATACAGTTTGTATGTATTAGGGTATATACATTGTATATACATACATACAAACCCATGCACACTGCATATATAATAGTATACAATATAGAGTATTTATGTATGGGACTTCTTTCATTGCAAACACAAATGTTTATGCGCACCACTTAACCCGTCATTACCAATGACGTGTTAAGGCAAAATATAAATTTTTGCCTTATGCCTTAACCCGTCATTGCCAATGACGGATTAAGTAGTGTGCACGCGTTTGCACAATATTTGCGTTTGCAATGGAAGAAATCCCTTTATGCATATACACATAAATACAATATATATATACACACACAGTGTGTGTTTACCAAAAGCCTTTTATACTTTAATTTTGAAAAAGCTATTTTATGAAAATAGTTTACCAAATAATACTCTATTTTAAAAAAATCACAAAAAACAACTATATTTTTTTCCTTTCAAAAATTAAGTTTAAAATGAAATTCAAAACAACGAACCAAACGCAACCTAAAAAATTACAAATTGGACGAATTTCAAAAGATTCAATTAGTCGGAAGAAAAGGAAAAAAATATATATTCAATTTTATCATATTGCTATACAACGAATAATCACAGAAACAAGAGTAACACCATATGTACTGCCTAAAATATATTTTTAGGCAAACAAGATTTCTTGAATTGTAGGATGAGATTACAGTTGTGTTGGTTATCCTTCATATCAAACTGTTAACTGCCCAATATTCGCATAATCCCTGCCCGTTGCTCAGCAGTCAGTCTTGTCGGGAACTTCACCTCAAACTTGATATTCAAATTTCCCTTCCTCCCCGGTTCCCTCGCTATGGGCATTCCTTCGTTGGCGATCACAAGCTCGTACCCAGGTGTCACGATATCAGTCACAGGGATGGAGATGTCTCGGCCATCTAGTGTTCTCAGGCTCAAATTGGTCCCTGCTAGGGCCTCCGCTAGCGAGATCTTGTGGTGGACAACTAGATCATTGCCATCCCTCTTGTACATGTTGTGGGGCTTCTCGTCGATAACAAAGATGAGGTCGGCCGGAAGCTGACCTGGTTGCTCATTGCCTTTATCGGGGAATGTGATCTTGGTTCCTTTCTTCCATCCCGGTTTCACTTCCACAGTGAGGATTTCCGATTCTGGTACCAATCGCCTGTATGTTACAAGAACTAACCCGAGTTACTGATCCCTATTTAAAAAAAATAAATAAATAAAAAATTGAACTTCATCAATGTTGTGGAACGCAGAAACCAACCAGTGTGAAGTAAGACGCGACACAAGTTTTAGGGCTTTAGCAGCAAGAATCATCAAATGCATTTTAAACATGAGGAAAAATAAGATATAAAAGCTAAAGGAAAAATGACGAAAAAAATTACCGTGAAGATAATAAAACTTTAATCTAAGGAAATTATTCAAAATCAAATCTGTATCAATATTGTTGAAATGTTTCTGGATTTCAAAACTGTTGATGATCTCTCCAAAAGCAATAGCTATAACACAGCGCAATTTGCCTTTTTAACAACATACAGGCATACATCCCTAGAAAGAAATAAAAAAAAATATTAATTTCATCTCTAATATTATAATGGGAGAAGGCCTTATTGTCAATTTGTCACTTTGTCATTCTACCAACATGTGCAACGCACGTACATAACTAATATAAATGAGGGTTCCAGTTCAAATCCTCCCTACGTCAGTGTTTTTTTTTTTTTTTTGAAATTATTAAAACGTGCATCGCACGTGTAAATTACTAGTTTTATTTAGTCTTAAAAGAACTAACTTGAGGGTTATGAAGACAAGTGTAACTGTATTCCTGTTGCTCTAGTCCCTTCCCTTTCTTCTAATTTATATCTCCCAATCTTTCACTAGCTGTCTATAACCAACATCTGAAACTACCTAAAATTTGAACAAACACTATTCTAAAGAAATCGATATATTCATGTCCTGTAGTGAATTTGAACATGATTGCCATGTACCAAGAATTGCTTCCAGTATATCATTTATGAATGACCATTCCAAACACATCTTTATTTCGTGGGCTGATTCGAAATTAGAACTTTGTAAAGAGCATAACTAACACCATTGTGTTACAATAATTCCTCCTGTCTCAGTTGTCTCCTTTTCCACCCTCCTGTCTTCATCCATTTCTCTCATATCGTTCAATCATACGCTGTAAATCTCTTCAAGTTTCAACTCACTACCTATCACTAAAATCTGAAAGTTCGTAAACTTTAAACAGATAAAATGCAATCCGTTCTGCTATTAGGAACTTGGCTTATAGCAAATTTGAACACGATTGTCAATTGTAAGATGAAGCTAGCAATTGCTTACTGAACAATATTCCACCTACTCCTAAAAAATAATTGCTTACAGAACACCGAATGCACATTCTAAACGAAAATCAAGACAATTTTTTTTTTTTTTGGGGGGTTTTCTCACATGGGGCACTAACAAATATTTCAATTCCATATACCTCACTCATAAATACTTAATTCCATATAACTCACTTACAATATGAAATTCATTCCAAATAACTTAGTTACCAAAATTTAATTCCATATAACTCACTCAAAAGTACTTATATGAAATTAAATATTTGTGAGTGAGGTATATGGAATTAAAATATTTGTTAGTGACCCATATGGGAAAAACCCTTTTTGGGTTGATGAGCTGAACATAAAAAACCAAAACTTCGTAAAGTGCATATCTATTACCTATGTATGACCAATGAAAATGAAAGAGAGAAGTCTTTTTCTTGACCTTGCGGGTGGAAATGAAACTTTAATATTTTAGACATGAAAACTCTATATTGCTGCTGTATATTGGGAGTTTTTAAACCATGACATCCTATTATTAAGTGTAGAAGAGTCCATATACTCAGTTTGTTTGAAAGAAATAAGTTACCCCTTATGGAAAAGGTACCAAGTACAAAAATAAGAAAGAGTTTTACTCATACCCATGTGCTTTGAAGACATTTCTCGAAATCTTCATCTTTCTCGTTGACCCAGCGTAGAGCTCTTCGAGGCTACACGCCAACTTAGTCTCGACTGCTGGTCCTTTTCGAGGTGGTGCCACCCCGCCCACTTTGGCACCATCGTATGAACGAAAGACGGTCTCGTTCCCACCAAACCCGCCACCAAAGACTCCCCCTCCATCCGATTGAAGCCTCACGGATTTTGCTCGTCCCATGGATGCAAACTCAAATGGACTGCTCCCAAAGAACTCGGCAAATATGTCTTCTGCATTTCGGGTGTTGAAATGGAAGTCATTGCCAGCAGTGGCACCGCTACCACTTGTGCTAGGATGGGCTACACCCTTTACACCCTCTTCTCCATACTGATCGTATATGTGCCTTTTCTGAGGATCACTTAAGACCTAACAAATTTAAAAAGAAATTAAGAATTGAACAACATATATATCTCTTTTCTTCCCACTTCTATAGTAAGGGAAAGGAGAGCAACTAGTCCCCCTTTGTTCATCATAGAGTACTAGAGGAAACATTCGATAGTGTGCTAAATGTAAGTCACTTAGATACCCAAATACATCTCTACTATTTTAAAGGGAGAGTTGGGGTTTGTAACCAAACCATAACCTTGTAACTATATAAACACGTATAATACACGTCTAAACTATATCTAACAAATATAAATGTGAACCGCACGTGTAGCCCAAATCAAAACATTCAAATATAAACTATTTTTTTTCTTATTCGATATATATTCATTTAATTTGATGACTTTACTTTTTTTAGACGTGCATCGTATGTATATTATACTAGTCATTTTGATGAAAATAATTGATCAATGTACAGTATTTTTAGGAAACAGAATGTGAAATTAAATAACGGAAAAAAGTATGAGCAACCATTATCTGTACTAAAGTAAATTGTTATCTTATATCTTAATTTACTTAAATTGTTATTGGGAGGGTGCTTCCTTGTGAGCTTCAATCTCGTACTCGAATGAGCAATATGAGCATTTCATGCCGCAAAGGGTTTATTTGCCGGGGATGATCATTGGTTAGTCGATGTTAATGCAACCAAGTGGGATATGAATCTAAATCGAGTCAAATTGATCGATGTCGGTGCAATCAAGGGGACCATAGGTACTAAGTCAGGGTTATCTGATTGATTGTTGGTGCAAGCAAAGAGACTAGGGCGCCATGTCGAGTTGATGTTAGCCAAGGATGCTAGGACACTAAATCAAATCAAATAGGTCAATGTTGGTGATGCCAAGGAAGGATGACACACTAAATTGAGGTAATTTTGATCGATGGTAGTTCAACCAAGGAAAAGTAGGGCATTATGTCGGGCCAAATTGATAAATAATGGTGATTTATTTGTGAAGTTTGAACGGCTCATTCTGTGATTTGTGTATGAAATTGTTGGCAAATGACTGAGTGAGATTTATTATCATACTTTTGAGGGGTCGGGTTTGTGAGATTGTATGAAACTTGTTTACTTCCCTCTGGAAATTGTTTTGTTAAGTACCTTTTAATGAAACGCATGCTCATGGTTTATCTCAAAAGAAATTTACTGAAATGAGTTTTGTTAAATACTAATATCTTCAAAACCCTTCTTTTTTCCCCATTCGATACAATTCCAATTCACAACCACTACAATTATAATATTGCTCGTTTCCGTTTTATCCTTCCAAGTTACATTAGTAGAGATTTCTGTATATCAGAAAGATTACTAAGTGCATGGGCAACAGAACCTAAGGAACTAGCTAACTATATGACATACGAACAATTTCTGAAACACTAATCTACCTATATGAGATTATTTTTGGACCAATATCTTACATACCATCTCAAATTTCTCCCCAATTTACAACAACTATTCTTGTGACCATGCAATGCAAAAAAACCTAAATGGTGAAACCCATAAGTATTTTAACATGCAGAACTCGAAAACCATTATGATTTTCACATTTTAAATCAAGATATAAAAGAAAAAGAAAAAGAAAAGTGAATATATTACATACATCATAGGCTTCCGAAATGTCTTTGAATTTGGCCTCAGCCTCCTTCTTGTTGTTAGGGTTCTTATCAGGATGCCATTTCATGGCTAGTTTCCTGTATGCCTTCTTCAGATCATCCTCGCTTGCTCCTCTCCCAACCTCCAGAACTTGGTAGTAATCCAACCCCATTCAATTGCTGATGTTTTCTTTCTCAACCCTGATTTCTTTTTTTCTTTTTGTTCTCTCAGAATTTTCTGAACATTTTTCTCAATTTGGTTAATTATGAGGAATGAAGAAAGAGGGGACAGATTGATTTGAAATGGAAACAGCTCAGAATAGAACAGACAGCCTCTGAAAACAGAATTTTTTGCATTCCTAGGCTACTTTTTGAAACGTTTTGCGATTTTAGGCCAGTTGACAAACTATTAGTACTTTTGGCTACCAAGTGCCACCTCAGCAGCGGCCGTTATTGAAAATAGCGGCCTCTTTCATAGCGATCAATACATCAGATTTCCACACTTGGCAGATTTGTATGATTGCAAACCACTTGGAGTAGCTGAGATCGCTATTGTCAATAACGACCTTGTATAACTAAGGTCGCTCTTCCCAATAGCGACCACAGGTTGACCCAATCGCTTTTAGGCCCACCTGAGGTCGCTATTGGGAATAGCGACCTTAGTTATACAAGGTCGCTGTTGACAATAGCGGCCTCGGTTACTCCAAATGGTTTGCAATTATACAAATCAGCCAAGTGTGGGAGTCCAATGTGGTGGTCTCGCTATGAAGAGGTCGCTATTCCCAATAGCGGCCGCTGCTGACGTGGCACTTGCTAGCCAAAACTGCTAATAGTTTGGGATGTGGCCTAAAATCGCAAAAAGTTTCAAAAAGTAGCCCAGTACTGCAAAAAATTCCTGAAAACAACAACTAAATGTATTTGCACAATAGTCCCTCTCTTGTCGATTATTATTATTTTAAATGGAGTGATCTCTGTAATATGGGGGTTCTCGCAACAAATTTTTTTTAATATGCCACTTTTCGAAACTATTTGCAAAAAGATGACAGTTACCAAAGTATTTGTGCTTGTGGGCTCAACAACTAAACTCGTCGTTCCTAATGGCGAGTTTAGTTGTTTCATGCTCGCCGTTGGGACACGACGAATTCAGTGCTATTTTTTTGAAAAACTCGCTATTCCAAATAATGAGTTTAGTTAAAAATTTCAATGTAGATCCGTTGTTCCCAATGGCGAGGACATTTACACTAGACTCCTTGTTGGGAATAGCGACTGTAGTTCAAATTTTTTAATGAAGACTCGCCGTTCCCAACATCGACGACATTTATACTAGACTGGCTGTTGGGAATGACGAGGATGTAGGAAATGTCACAGAGAGTGAAACACTATGTTGGACTTGGTGATTTTTCGAAAAAAACTCTATTGAATTTTTTTTCGAACTAAACTCGCCATCCCAATACAAAGTCTAGTCTAAATGTCATCGCCGTCTTCAAAAAAGAAAGAACTAAACTCGTTGTTCCCAATAGCAAATCTAGTGTAAATGTCCTCGCCATTGGAACGTCGAGTCTTTAAAAAAAAAGAACTAAACTCGCCGTTCCCAACATCGAATCTAGTGTAAATGTCCTCGCCGTTAGGAACGTCGAGTTTTCATTGAAAATTTTGAACGAAACTCGCCATAGGGAACGACGAGTTTCTAAAAAAAAGCTATACTCGCCGTGTTCCGACAGTGAGCATGAAACAACTAAACTCGCCGTTGGGAACAACAAGTTTAGTTGTTGAGTTCACGAGCGTAAATACTTTGGCAACTATTCTCTTTCTGTAAATAGGTTCGAAGTGTGGCATATAAAAAAAATTCCCTTGCAACACCTAAAAAAATAATCCAGATATTATCCTCCAACTTTTCAGTCCAATTTGCATCAATTTGATAGTGTGAGTGTTGGGGTTTGTGGATCCAATACACGATAATGGGGTTGGAGAAGATAGACTAGGGATGGCATTTGGGCCACTCGGGCCGGGCCGGGCCGGGTTAGACCGGGCTTTGCCCGGTCCCAGGCCTACCTGGGCCGGGCTCGAAGCTTACGCGGGCTGGGCCGGGCCGGGCTCAAGGTTGAAAACCTTGGCCCGGACCTAGCCCTCGGCCCCAAGTGTGGGGGCCGGGCCGGTTCGCGGGCCGGGCAGGGCCGGGCCGGTGTTTAGGGGGATTTTTATTTTTTTTGGGTAATATATTAAAGATCAAGTCTTAAATTGTAATTTAATAACAATTACAAAGAATAAAATTTCATAAATAAATGAAGTACATGATTTAATAAATTTGAAATTCTTAAATAAAACGAAGTAAATGAATAAAATTCCATACAAATTAGATCAAATTACAAAACAAGGAAATTACTTGAATTTAAAGATCGAGATGACCTCTATTTAGATTGAAGAGAAGGCATTAGACTACTGTCGTGCACTTCTACTTAACCTAAATATAGAATCTCATCACCCTAAATTTTCCAATTGTAATGAACATCATTTTAATGTAAATTGACTAAATGTAATTGTTCAGTCATCGTTACTTTTTGATCCAGCTTGTGCTTCAAGTAAGTCTTGGGTCATCTCTTTCGCTTTCATCCAATCTTCGGCGCATACTAGCATCTCCAAATTTTTTGCTGTCAATCGGTTCCTGTTCGGGCTCATTATCCTGCCACCAAGAGAAAAAGTACTTTCCGATGCAACGGTTGACACCGGTGTTGTTAGCAAATCTCTAGCCATACAAGAAAGAATACAAAAAAAATGCTTCATTACTCTTCCAAAACTCTTACACATCTTCTAAATCATCAACTGTACTTTGTGCATTATACCAATTCAACTCATTTGGTGAATTAGTTCTTGGTTTTTTAGATTTAATAAGATTTAAAACACTACTACTAGCATGACTCTTTCCTTTTGCTAATAAGGAGGAAGAAGAAGAAGAAGAATGGTCATTTTGTGTTTGTATTTGTGTAGTGTTAGATGAATAACGCCTGTCATAAGAATCATATAACGTAGTCAAAATATTCTCAAATTTACGAGTAAAAGCAACATGATCAAAATCTTTTATTGCGTCGTGTGGTGCATAAGTGTAAAAAATTTTAATTAAATTTTTTGTACCATCTAATTTAATTATAGGATTCATTACACTAGCTACACAATATAACATAGGAAGTGGATGAAAATATTTTAAAAATTTAATATATGCTGCATTTACCATATCTCCAATAAATTGGTCATTTTGCAAATCTTTAATTGTTGTCATCATAGTCACAATTTCAAGTAAAATACAACTAGATGTAGATGAATATGTTTTTGAAAATTGTAAAGTTGCATCGTTAAAAGGTTCTAAAAATTTATACAAACTATCGGCAAAAAACCAAAAATCATCTAACATACAATTTTGCATACCCATTGCAACACAAAAATATCTAAGATTAAAACGATAACGAAGAACAACACCTAATAATTCAACGGTAGAATTCCAACAATGTCTAACATCTTTAGGAAAACGTTTACATACAATTCCTCTAAGTTTACACCAATCATGAAAAGCTTGATAAATTGGACCACTCAATGTAATATAATGTACACAATCTCTCATTGCATCAAGTTTATCATTTTCATATTTTAGTGCATCTTGCACACAAAGATTTAAAATGTGACAAGCACACCTAACATGAAAAATTTCGGGTTCCACAGGTTCTAAAGTAATTTTCAAGCTCTAAATTGCCTTAGTATTGTTGGAGGCGTTATCAAAACCAACAGCAAACACTTTATCATAAATACAAAAAATGTTACATGCTTCCATAATGTGTGTTGCTATAAATTCACCCTTATGTGGGTACCTAACATATCCAAATGAAATTATCCTCTTTTGAAGTACCCAATCCGAATCTATCCAATGACATGTTACACACATCATCGGAACACCATTTACTCCAACCCACCCATCCGATGTCAATGAAACTTTAGTGTTTACTGATTTTAGTGTTGCTATCAAAAAATCCTTAGTCTCATTGTAAACTAATTTACAATCACCTTTAACTACACTTCTAGCAATCTTTTTATAATGGGGGTTGAAGGAGGTTTGTACATAAGTCTCTACATATTTTTTTTCACCAAACGAATATGGTAATTCATCCCTAATTACTAACTTAGCCATTTCCCTACGAACGATATCGTGATCGTAGCTATGACTATCTACTTGACCGGTTCTAGGATGTATTTTTTATTGTGTGAGATTGTCTTTCGAAAATTGTGGTTGACATTTCCTTAAGTGACGTTGAAGTGTACCCGTGCCCGATCCTAATTTAAACTTATATGGTGTTTGACACTTCTTACATATTTTAAGTCCTACACTCTTATCATTTTGTGAAGGGACAAAATTGAAATAATTGTGTACTTCGAAAGTAGTCCCTCTAGTTTTCCTTGATGTTAGAGAAAGACCTTGTTCTGATGGTTGTGGTTCCACATGATCTTCTATTTCTATAGGATTTGAGTGTGTTTCATTCATATCGGAAAAACTATCATAATTCATGAATGTTTCTTCATTATCTATATATGGATTTGGAAGGGAAGAAATGTTATGACTAGTGGATTCTTGACTACTATGTCTACCACCACCGCGTGGTCGATTTGAGGCCATTTAACTATAAAAAACTAGTGTATGTAAAAAATAGAGGGAAAACAACAACTAAATGTATGGCAACTAATAATTAAAAACAAACAACAATCTATCTCAATTAAAAAATAACAACAATATCAAGAACTAGTGAGTGTGTAGTGTATGTTTCTTTTACCACTTTACCAAAATTAAAAATAAAATCTAAAAAAATGAGAGGAAGAAGATCAAGAAAATCCAAATTATATGAGAATAATGAATAATCAACTATGTTAATTCTACAAATTAAAATTATACTAAAATACCGTAAGAAAGTTGAGACTTGAGAGCTACGAGTAGAAGTAGTATTGATTGTTGTTGTTGAATGTTGATGAGTTGATCACTTGATTGTTGTTGATTTTTCTTCCTTCAAAATGTAGAGAAATTTGATTTTGATCACTTGAGAGAGTGTTGATCACCTAATTATTGTTGTTGATTGGAGAAATAGTAGAGAGAATGAGATATTTGAGTGAATTAGTGAAGAGAAATGAAAGAAATGGTATGGTATTTATAGAAAATGTTATTTTTTTGATTTACTAAAGTACCCCCCAAAACTAGCCAGTATAAATCCATTGGGGGGCTTTTTTGTAATTTTAATTTTTTTAATTTTCTAATAAAAATTTAAAAAAAAAACTAGCCAACGGTTGGCCCGGATCGGCCCAAGCCCGGGCGTGCAGGTTCAGCCGGTCCCGGGCCTCGAGCGGGCCGGGCCTAACCGGGCTAAATGCCGAAAAATTGGGACCGGACTAGACCGAGTATTAAGGGGGTCGGTTCGTGGTTTAGCCTGGAAATGAGGCAGGCCGGGCCGGTCCCGGGTTGGCCCGGACCTGATGCCATCCCTAAGATAGACGGGAAGGAGAGTCGAAGTGGGAGCAAGAGGTCAAGAGTAGTTGGAGGCTACAGCAAAGTTGCGGTCGACCGCACCCCCGACCGCACCCTGTTTGTTGGAAATCTAGCTACCTAATTAATAGATAAACTAGACACAAATTATAAAAAAAACCTCGCAAGTGCACGAATCGAATCGTAGTAATAGCAAGGGTCGATCCCACAGAGATTGTAGATTTCAACTAACTAATCAATAGAAAATAATAAAAATCATAAGGAGTTGTTTTAAAAGTCTAAAAGGAATAAAAAGATTAAAACTAAGAAGGAATTGTTGAATCACAAATATCTCTTGAATAGTTGGGTTGTTGATCTCCACCAATAGTTAGTAATGCTAATTTGCCTTCTGAATTTACTTCTAATTACTCATGTTGTTCACTTCAAGGGCATGGTATCTACTCCTTAAAGTATTGTTTCCCTAAGCCAAGAATTAGGCATGGTATCTACTCTAATTCGTTTCTTTCCATAAGTATCTAGCAGGGTATCTACTAAGTTATACTTAGAGAAAACATCAGAACAGTGGAAACGAACAAACACTTAAAGTTCTAGAAATTGGTATCAGATCTAGATCCTCTAAGTTGATTGAACCAAGAACCCCTAAAGATTCTTTTGTTACAAATTATGAGCACGAGATTCGGTCGTCTCAATATGCTTCATATAACAGATTTAGATAAATGATAACATAAACTTGATATTCTCACGTGCTGTATGTCAGTCGACTGGCTCTCACCTCAGTCGACTGCTCTCAGACTTCGAGATCAAGTTTGATGATCATCAATCTATGTCAATTCAACCAGATTCAATCAATAAGTAATCAGAAGATCTCATAAGAATATAGCACTACATAACTACGGTTTCGATCTACCCAACTATGAAATTAGTTCCACATAATAATAACTTTATTGCTTAACAAGTTTGAATACATGATCAACATAAAAGAATAAAGAGAGAAGAAAAAATAAACTAATGGATTCCGGCAATATGGTCGACTGGCTGTCACACAGTCGACTGCCTTCTGGTTGCTGGATCTTCTCTCTCCTTCTTCGATGTTGATGGAGTGATGCTCTCGATGCTTGTTCAGGAACTTGGTGATTGAGTTGCTTTCCAGAGATATATCTGATCGTCCTTGGATGGAGTCGTGGAGTCCAGCGAGCGCCCGTTCAAGAGATGGTATTCTGATATTTATAGAACACGGCTGAGAATTAGGGTTTCCACTTTTTCAGGAAGATCCTTCTTTATTTGATTTGATGATTAATATCTTTCTCTTTTCTCCTTTCCTTCCTTATCTGTTTACCACGTCCACTTGGAAAATACCCTGTCTTTTGATTTGATTCGCTGCATAAAATCTTGATTCAAATAGATTTGAAATCAGATTCAGGTGTATCTTCGAATATCTTATCTGTTTACTCCGCCGCAGACCAGTCGACTTATCTTCGAACCAGTCGACTGAGTCGAGACTTATGTAGATTTCATCTGTGATCAGGCCAGTCGACTGCTCTTGGGAGTGAGTCGACTGTGTCGAGAGTTGTGGAAAATCAGCTTCTCCTGTCCAGTCGCCTGTGTTGGGGAACCAGTCGACTGATCCTCTGCAGTTTGCTGTGTATTATCCTTGAAGTCCTAAATCTGCTTCGTTTTGCTGTTATAAGCTGTTTCCTATGGAAAAGAGAAAATAGGAGTTAAATACCACATATAGAGCTTTTAAATGTCTAATTATATTAAGATTATTGCTCTAAAAAGTGAACAATATTGTGTTCATCAAATACCCCCACACTTAGCTTTTGCTTGTCCTCAAGCAAAATAGAATTATGAATAGGGAGAATAATAATAACAATAGATTCAACCACCAAGATTTCTTATTATGTGGACATCAAAATGAAAAATATAAAACTACAAACAATTTCAGATAAAGTAAAATTAAACATACCCACTTTCTCTAGTGCAATTGTCTATTCATAAATCCCAAACTTAATCATATTTGTCATGCGATTAATGTAGTTATAGTGTGCATCTACTCAGTCTGTGATTATCCCTTTTCTCTACTACAAATCCAGTAGCAAACTAGAGTTTTTTTTTATTTTTTTTATTTTTTTTATTTTTATAGTCTCTTCTTTAAAGTTGTCACTTGTCTTTTGACGCGAATGCGAAACATTTGTGATGTATCCACCCGGTTACTCAACAAGTCACAAACATTAAAGTGCTTTGCATACTCATATTTCAAGTTGCCGTTTGACGTAAAGGTAAACATTGGTGATGAATACCCCTAGTTACTAAGCCCTCAAAACATTGGAGTAGACTGACTTTATTCAAATATATATACATATATTGTATCACTCTATTTACTTAAACTCGATTTAGGACTAGATCTGAAGGGAATAATTATCAGAAAAAGCATCACATTTGTTTATTATGTATAATCGCATGACGCACACAATTTTTGTAGGGAATTATGAAACTCAACAATCCTAAAGTAAATAAGTATCTTTACTCTTATTTTATAAGAAATTGTTTAATCCTAAAAATTCAAAAGAAAATTGTTTAATCCTAAAAATTCAAAAGATTCCAAATATAACTATTCCAAATATAACTAACTAATACCCCCACACTTAGATGGAACATTGTCCTCAATGTTCGCACAAAACATAAGATATAGGCATGTGTTACCATCTAGTAAGGAGAGACTGAAAAATAAAAATAAAAATGAATAATAATGAATAAAATAAAGGGAAAGTGTAAATACTCCCCTGAAAGTTGGGTTGCCTCCCAATAAGCGCTGTGTTTCATGTCTTCAGCTAGACATGATGAGTTCATGCAATGTATTGAATGGTTTGAAGTTTCACATCTTCCTCTTGCGGTTCTAGACTCATCTCTATGTATGGCTTCGCCCTGTGTCCGTTCACCTTGAATGTTTGATTTCGTTCTTTGCTGTGAACTTCCAATGCACCATGTGGAAAGACTTTTGTGACGATATATGGTCCATACCATCTTGACTTGAGCTTGCCTGGAAAGAGTCTTAATCTTGAGTTGTAGATCAATACCTTTTGTCCTTCATAAAACTCCTTCCGTGCTAGCTGCTTATCATGGTACAACTTGGTTCTTTCCTTGTATAGCTTGGCATTTTCATATGCATCGTGCCTCAATTCTTCAAGCTCATTTAATTGCAATCGCCTTTTGTCACCTGCCTGTTTCATATCAAAATTGAACTTTTTAATGGCCCAATACGCCTTGTGTTCTAATTCTACCGGCAGATGACATGCTTTTCCAAAGACCAAACGGTATGGTGACATGCCAATGGGTGTCTTGAAAGCGGTTCTGTAGGCCCATAAGGCATCGTTCAAGCGTAGCGACCAATCCTTCCTCCGTGTGTTGACTGTCTTTTCCAAGATGCTCTTGATCTCTCTGTTGCTAATCTCCACCTGCCCACTGGTTTGAGGATGATATGGAGTTCCCACTCTATGTGTAATCCCATATTTCTTCATCAAAGAAGCAAATGGGTAGTTATTGAAGTGGCTTCCTCCATCACTAATTATTGCTCGTGGTGTACCAAACCTAGTGAAAATGTTCTCCTGCAAAAACTTGACAATAACTTTGTGATCATTAGTTCGTGAGGGGACAGCCTCCACCCATTTAGACACATAATCCACACCAACAAGTATATATAAATAACCAAATGAGTTAGGAAATGGACCCATGAAGTCGATTCCCCAAACATCGAAAAGCTCGATTACTTGTATGTTGTGTAGTGGCATTTGATTTCTAGAAGAGATGTTGCCTGTCCTTTGGCATTTATCGCAAGTCCTGCAAAAAGAAAAAGCATCTTTGAATACTTTAGGCCAATAAAAACCAGATTACAATACCTTAAGTGCTGTTCTCTTTGGCCCAAAATGTCCTCCACATGCATATTGGTGGCAATGTTGTAGGATACTCCTTTGTTCCTCGCCTGCCACACATCTTCTTATAATTTGATCAGAGCAAAATTTGAATAAATAAGGATCATCCCAATAATAGTGTTTGCTCAGATCCACCAATCTTTTCCTTTCCTGATGTGTCATACCTGGAGGAAAAACATGAACAGTTAGAAAATTGACAATATCAGCAAACCAGGGGAACTGTTCAGAAAGTCCAGTCGACTGGTGGAAGGACCAGTCGACTGCCCCGAGAGTTTGAGCATTTATTTCAAATAGATGTTCATCTGGGAAATTTTCATTCAGCGGGGGCACAATTCTCTCTTCCTCCTGAAGTAGTCTGGACATGTGATCTGCCACAACATTGTCGCATCCTTTCTTGTCTCTAATCTCAAGATCAAATTCTTGAAGCAGCAGCACCCATTTGATCAACCTAGGCTTAGCTTCCTTTTTAGCCAACAAATATCTCAAGGCAGCATGGTCAGTGAAAACAATAACTTTAGAACCAATTAAATATGATCTAAACTTCTCTACAGCAAAAATAACAGCTAACATTTCTTTTTCAGTGGTAGAATAATTTAGCTGTGCATCGTTTAGAGTTCGAGAAGCATAGTAAATAACATGGGGTTTCTTATTGATTCTTTGACCTAAAACAGCCCCTAAGGCATAATCACTTGCATCACACATGAGCTCAAAAGGATGGCTCCAATCTGGTGCCATGACAATAGGTGCAGAAATGAGAAGAGTTTTTAATGTAATAAAAGCATTAGTGCATTCCTTAGTCCATATAAACTCAACATCCTTGGCTAACAAGTCACAAAGGGGTTTGGAGATTTTTGAAAAGTCTTTTATAAATCGTCTATAAAAACCTGCGTGTCCAAGAAAACTCCTAATACCCTTAACTGTAGTGGGAGGGGGTAGTTTTGATATTATATCAATTTTTGCTTTATCTACCTCTATTCCTCTTTTTGACACTACATGTCCCAAGACAATACCTTGTTGTACCATGAAATGACACTTTTCCCAGTTCAGCACTAAATTGCATTCTTCACATCTTTTAAGCACAAGCTGCAAATGGTTAAGGCATTCATCAAAACAAGATCCAAAAACACTAAAATCATCCATAAATACCTCGATGAACCTCTCCACCATGTCTGAAAATATGCTCATCATGCATCTTTGAAATGTAGCTGGAGCATTGCACAATCCAAAGGGCATCCTCCTGTAAGCAAAAGTACCAAAAGGGCATGTAAAAGTGGTCTTTTCTTGATCTTCTGGAGCAATAGCAATTTGATTATAGCCACTATAACCATCTAGAAAACAATAATGACTATATCCTGCTAATCTTTCTAACATTTGATCAATAAAAGGAAGAGGGAAGTGATCTTTCCTGGTTTCATTGTTCAGTTTCCTATAATCAATGCATACTCTCCAACCTGTGGTTACTCTTGTTGGGATAAGTTCATTCTCTTCATTTGTTACCACTGTAACTCCACTTTTCTTAGGAACTACATGTATAGGACTTACCCATTTGCTATCTGAGATAGGATAGATGATGCCAACATCTAGTAGCTTCAAAATTTCTGCTCTTACCACTTCTTTCATGTTGGGGTTGAGCCTTCTCTGTGCCTCTCTGCTAGGTTTTGCATCGTTCTCCAGGAGTATTCTATGCATGCATTTGGATGGACTTATTCCCTTGATGTCTGCAATGGTCCATCCTATTGCATTTTTGTGTTCTCGCAATACCTTCAGCAACTTATATTCTTCCTGTGCACTTAAGTTAGCAGCAATTATCACCGGCAGTGTCTGGTTCTCGCCCAAAAATGCATGCTTCAAATGGTCGGGCAACTGCTTGAGTTCTATATCTGGAAGCTTCTGTACAGTCGACTGGTCCATGACAGCAGTCGACTTGGTCTGGGTGTCTTGATTCGGTTGACTGGTTAGAATACCAGTCGACTTGCTCTGTGCACCAGGCGCCTGATCTGTAGAAAAACAAAGATTATCAGACACAAAGTTTTCAAATAAAGGTGCAGGCTTACCTGAACATGACTGTGGAGTTTCAAGGTGATGTACTGTCTCTGCTATCTCCCAGTCATCGTATTCCTGTTCAACATGAGATAAAGTTAGAGATTGAGTGATTGTGGCTTGTAGTGGTTCAACGCTATGTACCTGAAATGTTTGATCAACAATCTCCTGCACCACATCAATATTATAGCATTCATGATCATCTTGTGGTAATTTCAGTGTATCAAACATTTTAAATTCCACTTTTTCTCCGTTTATCTTCATACTTATAATACCCTTTTTAACACAAATTTTTATATCAGCTGTACTCATAAAGGGCCTACCTAATATGATCGGTAGAGATGATGACATTGAAGATTCCTCCATATCTAACACCACAAAATCAGCAGGCAAAATAAAATCATTCACCTGAACTAGGACATCTTCTAAAATACCTCTAGGTCTTTTTATGCTGCGATCAGCCAATTGCAAAGTGATGGATGTTGGCTTGAGTTCCCCCAATCCAAGCTTCTCGTAAACCGAGTAAGGAAGAAGATTGATGCTTGCCCCCAAGTCTAACAGTGCTTTTTCAAAGAAGTGCTCACCAACTTTGCAAGGAATGGTGAAACTACCTGGATCCTTCAGTTTAGGTGGTAATTTTCTTAATAAAACAGCACTCACTTCTTCTGTCAAGGCCACATCCTCCTTAACCTGAAATGTTCTTTTGTGAGTACAACAGTCTTTCAAAAATTTGGCATAAGAAGGAATTTGTTTAATCGCATCAAGTAGGGGAATATTAATTTCTACCTTTTTGAGAGTTTCAAAGACGTCAAATAAATGTTGTTCTTTCTTTTTATTGACTAACCTTTGAGGGAATGGTGGTGGAACTGTCCCTATTTTTTTACTTACCTTATTGGAATCCACAGCCTTTGGTAGTTGTGTTTCTGATTTGCCTGTGCAGTCGACTGGTTTGTAAAAACAGTCGACTGGTTTACTGACTGGCTTGTCTGTGTGTGTTCCAACCATGTTGTCAATTATCTTACCATTTCTTAGGGTTATGACTGCTTGGAGCTGTTCTTGACCTCCAGGGTTTGGTATGGTTTGTGAAGGGAGTTCACCTGCCTTTCTTTCGCTTAATTCTTTAGCAATTTGGCCAATTTGTGTCTCCAACTTCTGAATTGCTTGTCCTTGTTGGTTGCTTGTTTGATGTTGTTGTTGGAGCAATTGAAGAACGGTGGACTCAAAATCCAATTTCTTCTGTTCTGGGGCTGGTCGGTCAAACCCACTTCCAATCTGAGGGTTCCTTGTATGTCCTTGTGTGAATTGATTCCCTTGATTATTTTGATTATTGCTCCACGAGAAGTTTGGATGATTCCTCCATCCTGGGTTATATGTGTTCGAGTATGGATTGTTCTTTGGTGGAAATACTCCTCGACCCACATAGTTTGCATGCTCCTGATCTGTAAAAGTAGACATGGGACATGTATCAGTTGTGTGATCTAAATGTGAACAAATTGCACACATTTCATTTGTTTGATTTTTAACTCCACCCATTGTCGACATTGCATTAACAAGCATATCAATTTTTTTATTCATGTTTGCCATTTCCAATTGAATGTTATTACTATTAGAGATTTCGTAAACTCCCTGTTTTTTAGTAGGACCCTTTCTTGTTGAGAATTGTTGGGAGTTCTCGCTGAGTTCTTCAAAAAGTTCAATGGCTTCTTCTCCACTTTTCCTCATCAAAATTCCATTGCAAGCTGCATCAACAATTGCTTTGTTAGTGTCATTTAAACCTTCATAAAAAGCTTGTACCTGATCATCCTTAGGCAGATTGTGAGTAGGACACTTGAGAAGCTTGCTCTTGAAATCCTTCCATGCTTCGAAGAATAGATCTCCATCTTTTTGTTGGAAGAGTTGAATCTCCCTTTTTAGCTGTTTGGTTTTCTGGGCTGGAAAGAATTCTTTCAAAAATTTCGTTGCCAATTGCTCCCATGAATTAATTGATCCTGGTTCCAAAGAATTATACCACAACTTAGCATTAAGTTTTAAAGAAAAAGGGAACAAGATTAACCTGATTTGTTCAGCGGTAAGCCCTTGGACGCTTTGTGTCCTGCAAAGATCGAAAAAGTCTTGCAGGTGAAGATGAGGCTCTTCATCTGGTTTGCCACTAAAGTGGGGAACCATACTAAGTAAATGAGGAGATAGGTGCATGTTCCCTGTGGCATTAGGTTGAAAAGCAATGCAGGAAGGTTGCTCAATATTCTTAGGAGTGAATTTATCCTGCATTGGCACTCGATTTTGTATTTCTTCAGCCATTGTTGTCTGTGAGATTAGTCTCTGTGCAGTCGACTGTCTCCTGGTATCAGTCGACTGGTTGGCTGCAAAAAGTTTACCTAGTTTGTGCAAAGTTCGTTCTGTTTCTGCGTCAATAGGTAGTAGCTCTGGACGAAGTGATCGTCTACCGTGCATTCACCGAAGTCCTGTAACCTAAAAGAAAAATTATTAATAAAAGAACAGAAAAACTAATAAAAATTCTACTGACTTGTAAGTTAAAATACTAAACAATCTCCGGCAACGGCGCCAAAAACTTGTTTGTTGGAAATCTAGCTACCTAATTAATAGATAAACTAGACACAAATTATAAAAAAAACCTCGCAAGTGCACGAATCGAATCGTAGTAATAGCAAGGGTCGATCCCACAGAGATTGTAGATTTCAACTAACTAATCAATAGAAAATAATAAAAATCATAAGGAGTTGTTTTAAAAGTCTAAAAGGAATAAAAAGATTAAAACTAAGAAGGAATTGTTGAATCACAAATATCTCTTGAATAGTTGGGTTGTTGATCTCCACCAATAGTTAGTAATGCTAATTTGCCTTCTGAATTTACTTCTAATTACTCATGTTGTTCACTTCAAGGGCATGGTATCTACTCCTTAAAGTATTGTTTCCCTAAGCCAAGAATTAGGCATGGTATCTACTCTAATTCGTTTCTTTCCATAAGTATCTAGCAGGGTATCTACTAAGTTATACTTAGAGAAAACATCAGAACAGTGGAAACGAACAAACACTTAAAGTTCTAGAAATTGGTATCAGATCTAGATCCTCTAAGTTGATTGAACCAAGAACCCCTAAAGATTCTTTTGTTACAAATTATGAGCACGAGATTCGGTCGTCTCAATATGCTTCATATAACAGATTTAGATAAATGATAACATAAACTTGATATTCTCACGTGCTGTATGTCAGTCGACTGGCTCTCACCTCAGTCGACTGCTCTCAGACTTCGAGATCAAGTTTGATGATCATCAATCTATGTCAATTCAACCAGATTCAATCAATAAGTAATCAGAAGATCTCATAAGAATATAGCACTACATAACTACGGTTTCGATCTACCCAACTATGAAATTAGTTCCACATAATAATAACTTTATTGCTTAACAAGTTTGAATACATGATCAACATAAAAGAATAAAGAGAGAAGAAAAAATAAACTAATGGATTCCGGCAATATGGTCGACTGGCTGTCACACAGTCGACTGCCTTCTGGTTGCTGGATCTTCTCTCTCCTTCTTCGATGTTGATGGAGTGATGCTCTCGATGCTTGTTCAGGAACTTGGTGATTGAGTTGCTTTCCAGAGATATATCTGATCGTCTTTGGATGGAGTCGTGGAGTCCAGCGAGCGCCCGTTCAAGAGATGGTATTCTGATATTTATAGAACACGGCTGAGAATTAGGGTTTCCACTTTTTCAGGAAGATCCTTCTTTATTTGATTTGATGATTAATATCTTTCTCTTTTCTCCTTTCCTTCCTTATCTGTTTACCACGTCCACTTGGAAAATACCCTGTCTTTTGATTTGATTCGCTGCATAAAATCTTGATTCAAATAGATTTGAAATCAGATTCAGGTGTATCTTCAAATATCTTATCTGTTTACTCCGCCGCAGACCAGTCGACTTATCTTCGAACCAGTCGACTGAGTCGAGACTTATGTAGATTTCATCTGTGATCAGGCCAGTCGACTGCTCTTGGGAGTGAGTCAACTGTGTCGAGAGTTGTGGAAAATTAGCTTCTCCTGTCCAGTCGCCTGTGTTGGGGAACCAGTCGACTGATCCTCTGCAGTTTGCTGTGTATTATCCTTGAAGTCCTAAATCTGCTTCGTTTTGCTGTTATAAGCTGTTTCCTATGGAAAAGAGAAAATAGGAGTTAAATACCACATATAGAGCTTTTAAATGTCTAATTATATTAAGATTATTGCTCTAAAAAGTGAACAATATTGTGTTCATCACACCCAGGAAAGACTACCGGTCGACCGTCCCGCTCTCTGCTTCAACCTGTATCTTGAAATGATGACCGGTCGACTGCACAGTCGACTGACCTGCTCTCTATTGGAACTCGTGCAGTCAAAGGAGAAGACCGTTCGACCGTCATGATGTTGCGGTCGACCATCCCGACGCTGATTGATGAGCGGCTGAGATGGAAAGTTATGGAATCTTATATATATTGTATTGTGTATGATTTTAGGGTTAACTGAAAAGAAAATAGAGATCTACCAGGCATCATTAAGGGAGAGGGAGATAGAGAGAAACCCTACACCTTGGGGGTGAGTTCTTAAGAGATTTGTAAACCTAATCTTCATATTTCTAGTGGAAATCGCAGGAGTGCCTTTGCGCGGGAAAGTAGCCATTATTTTGGTGAACCTCGATAAAAATCTTGTGTGTTCTTGTGTGTTGCTTTTGGTTGTTCTTTCTTCTTTTGTTTTTGATTCTATAGTTCCTGCATCTCGTCGTCGTTGTTGAGTTTATTCCGCAGTTAGAATTCAACAAAGTGGTATCAGAGCTACAGGTTGGTAGTATTGATTGAAATGGGGGACAAGAGTAGAGTCAAGGAGTTCGATGGAACAGATTTCACAATGTGGAAGATCCAAATAATTGCGTATCTCCGATCGAAGGATCTAGATGATCCGTTGTTTGGTGTGAAGCCAGAAGGGGTGGAGGTCGATCCGGTTGTATTGGGGGCCTGGAATAGATTGGATCAGAAAGCGCTTGGGCAGATTCAGTTGTCGCTGAGCAGGAAGGCGCTATTTCACATTGAGAAGGAAAGAACCGCAAAGGAGGCAATGAAGATATTGACATACATGTTTGAGAAGCCGAATGCAGCGAACTAGATCTTACATCTAAAGAAGTTGGTTAACTTGAAGTTGTCATAAAGAGGTTCGGTTGCTGAGCACATCAACAATTTCTGTATGGTTTACAATCAGATGGAATCGTCGGGTTTAAAGTTTGAGGAAAGGGCACAATCATTGTTATTGCTATCCAATCTTCCCGATAGTTACGGCACAGTAGAGCAGACTATTACAAGCACCATGACTGATACGACTACCCTAAAGGATGTTATAAGCAGTATTATGAATGAAGATGCAAGGAGGAAAAGAGATGAAGAGACTTCAGTGTCATATGCTAGCAATACCGCGCTGTCAGTTGATAACCGTGATAGAAGTAATAACAGAGGGAGGTCGCAGAGTAGGAATCACAGGTCCAAGTCAAGAACATGACATCGCAAAGGTGAGTGTTGGTACTGCAAGAAGCCAGGTCACAGGAAAGACCAATGCGAGGAGTATAAGAAAGCACAAGCAGGGTCACAGGTAGCCAATGTGGTAAGTATTGAACCCCATCTAGATGAATTGTGTTTATCTGCTGGACTTAATATTTTGCAAGATGATTGGTGTGTAGACACAGGTTCTTCTTATCATTGTACCCCCATAAGGGATGTTTTTTAGGATTACAGGACATGTGATTTTGGTGCAGTTTCAGTTGGTAATGGGCAGATATATCCAGTTATGGGTAGAGGCACTGTGTGAGTGAATGCTCACAATGGTGGACAATTGGTCTTGTATGATACAAGACATATTCCGAGCTTGAAGAAAAACTTGATCTCAACTAGCAAACTAGACAACGAAGGGTTTACAACAACTTTTGGGCATGGAGAATGGAAGGTGACTACAGGTGCCAGGTTGGTGGCAAAAGGAAAGTGTTGTGACACGTTGTACTTACTCAGGGGAGGTGATTCAGGTGATATCATTGCTACAGCATCAACAGGTAGTTCATCTTCAATTCTCTGACATATCAGGTTGGGGTACTTTGGTGAAAAGGATGTCAAACAACTTTGTTCTAAGGATCTTTTGTCGGGGCTGAAGAAGGTTGAGATGAATTTTTGTGAGAATTGTGTGATGGGCAAACAGAAGACAGTTAGCTTTTAGTTGGGTGGACGTGAAAAGAAGCTTGGGAAGCTAGAGTTGGTACATACAGATGTGTGGGGTCCAACTCAAAAATTCTCTTATGGTGGTAAGAGACACTTCGTCACATTCATCGATGATGCTACAAGAAAGGTTTGGGTTTATGCAATTCGCGAGAAATCAGAAGTTTTTGAGGCTTTCAGTGCTTGGAAGGCCAGGGTTGAGAATGAGACGAGTTGCAAGGTAAAAGCAATAAAGTCAGACAACGGAGGTGAGTACACAAGCAAAGAGTTTGTTAACTATCTGGCAAGGGAAGGTATCAGAGGAATCAAGACAGTTCCTAAGACTCCACAGGAGACTGGTGTAGCAAAAAAGATGAACCGCATGACACTCGAAAGGGCGAGATGCATGAGACTTCATGCGGGTCTTCTGGTCCATCTTTGGGCCGCTATAGTTGATACAGTAGTGTACTTGATTAACCGTTGCCCGTCTAGTGCCCTTGATGGGGCCATTCTAGAAGAACTATAGTCTGGTAAAACTGTTAATTATTCGTATTTGAAAGTTTATGGTTGTATAGCATATGCACTAATTGACAGGAAAGAAAGAAAGAAGTTGGACTCTAAGTCTAGGAGATGTGTGTTCATTGGCTACGGTGGCTATGAGTATGGTTACAGGCTTTGGGATTTTGTGGATAACAAAGTTATTCGCAGTAGGAATGTAGTGTTCAATGAAGATGTCCTATACACGGACATGTACACAGGTCAAGACAGTACAACCAGTTCAGAATCAGATTGGGGTTCAGACTCAGACTCAGATTCAGATTCTGAAGGTAGCCCTAGTTATGGGGGCCCTACAGTGCAGCAGCAGGTACAGGTATCACATGCAGCACAGGAAGCTCATGGTGAGCCAATTGGTAATGAGCAGGTTATCCAAGATGAACAGGTATAGCCAGAACAATTCGGGGAACCTGAACCGGTCGGTGAACCGGTACCCACATTGAGGAGATCGACACGCGAGAGAAGACCAACCAGGATATTTGATCCATTAGCTAGTGTTGTTCACGAGCATGTTCTGTACACGGATTCGGGGAAGCCAGAAACTTATGAGGAGGCTTTGAGGGATGAGGCTCGAATTCAGTGGGAGTTAGCCATGAAGGACGAGATGAGCTCCTTGGAATAGAACCAAACTTGAGAGTTGACCAAGTTACCTGCAGGAAAGCGCGCTCTTATGTACAAATGGGTTTTCAGAGTCAAAGATGAGGTAGATGACAGTAAAAGGTACAAGGCAAGGCTTGTTGTGAAAGGATTCTTTCAAAGAGAAGGTGTTGATTATAGTGAGAACTTTGCACCAGTTGTGAAGATGGCTTCTATTAGGGTTCTGCTCAGTATTGTGGTAGTTGAAGACTTGCACTTAGAGCAGTTGGATGTGAAGACAACATTTCTCCATGGTTATGTCGAAGAAAAGCTGTACATGAAATAATCCACAGGTTTTGAAGCTAAAGGAAAGGAAGACATGGTGCATCGATTGAAGAAGAGGCTTTATGGGCTCAAACAAGCACTGCGGTAATGGTACTTGAAGTTTGATTGCTTCATGAGAGGAAAAAGTTTTGATAGATGTGAAACAGATCATTGTGTGTATGTTCGTAGATATGAGGACAATGATATAGTTACCTTGGCGTTGTATGTGGACGACATGCTGTTAGCAGGTTCATGTATGAAGAAGATCAAGGAAGTGAAAAAGGCGCTAGCTTCATAGTTTTCAATGAAGGACTTGGGTGAAGCAAAGCAAATCCCCGGCATGAAGATTAGTAGAGACAGGAGTAGCAAGAAGCTTTGTTTAGCACAAGCGGACTATGTGAAGAAGGTGTTGAAGAGATTCAATATGGACGGCGCGAGGCCAGTCACTTGTCCCTTGGCTGCTCACTTCAAGTTATCAATAGACTTGTGTCCTAAGACAGAGGCAGAGATGGAGGAAATGGCTGCTATTCCTTATGCCTCAGCTATTGGGAGTTTGATGTATGCGATGGTGTCTACAAGACCAGACATCGCACAAGCAGTGAAAGTTGTCAGCCGTTACATGAAGAATCCAGGTAAACAACATTGGGATGCAGTAAGGTAGATTCTTAGATATCTAGCAGGTACTTCAGATCACCCTTTTTGTTTTGGGAGAGATTCTTTGCATATACATGGTTATGTAGATGCAGATTTTTTGGGCGATCATGATGGTTGCAGAAGTACTATAGGGTATGTATTTACAGTTGGTGGAACAGCTGTTAGTTGGGCTTCGCAGTTACAAATGGTTGTATCACAGTCAACCACGAAGTCAGTGTATATGGCACTTACAGAAGTGACGAATGACATGTTGTGAATTTCAGAGCTTATGAAACAGTTGGGCAGGAAGCAACCCATAGGTGAACTATGCTGTGACAGGCAAAGTACAGTTTTCTTGGTGAAAAACTCGGCATATCACTCTAGGACTCGGCACATTCAAATGAGGTATCATTTTATTAGAATGGCGGTTGAGAAGAAATGGTTGAAGCTAACTAAGATTTTTGGTACTAAGAATCCGGCAGACATGCTCACTAAGGTGGTGGATAGCAAAAAACATCAGTTTTGCTATACCGCTATCGGATTGTCTCCAGGTTAATTATTGAGGAGACTCGTAGAGGCACAGGCCTAGACTAGGCCAATGGAAGAATGAAGAACGGGTTTGAGACTTCGTGTATATGTCTCCAAGTGGGAGATTGTTGGGGTTTGTGGATCCAATACACGATAATGGGGTTGGAGAAGATAGACGAGAAGGAGAGTCAAAGTGGGAGCAAGAGGTCAAGAGTAGTTGGAGGCTACAGTAGAGTTGCGGTTGACCGCACCCCCCGACCGCACCCAGGCAAGACTACCGTCGACCGCGCAGTCGACCGTCCCGCTCTTTGATTCAACTTGTATCTTGAAATGATGACCGGTCGACCGCGCAGTAGACCGACCTGCTCTCTGTTGGAACTTGTGCAGTCGAAGGAGAAGACCGGTCGACCGTCATGATGTTGCGGTCGACCGTCCCGACGCTGATTGATGAGCGGCTGAGATGAAAAGTTGTGGAATCC
Organism: Hemerocallis citrina; assembly: GCA_017893485.1. NCBI lineage: Eukaryota > Viridiplantae > Streptophyta > Magnoliopsida > Asparagales > Asphodelaceae > Hemerocallis > Hemerocallis citrina. Next base: position 156,902,619 of record CM030358.1, on the reverse strand, counting down.
TATATATATTGTATTGTATACGATTTTAGGGTTAACTGAAAAGAAAATAGAGATCTACCAGCCGTCATTAAGAGAGAGGGAGATAGAGAGAAACCCTATACCATGGGGGTGAGTTCTTGAGAGATTTGTAAACCTAATCTTCATATTTCTAGTGAAAATCACAGGAGTGCCTCTGCGCGGGGACGTAGCCATTGTTTGGGTGAACCTCGATAAAAATCTTGTGTGTTCTTGTGTGTTGCTTTTGGTTGTTCTTTCTTCTCTTTTTTTTGATTATATAGTTCTTGCATCTCGTCGTCGTTGTTGAGTTTATTCCGCAGTTAGAATTCAATAGTGAGGACACTTGCTCATTTTTGCATGTATGATGTATGAACAAAAGTTATTTTCACTCATGAGGGGTGGTTTGGTTGCATGTAAAAGAAATCAAGAGAGGGAGGAATATGTAGGAAAAGAAAATTTTTGGATTGATTTCTTGAAATAGCTTTGGTTGAATATTGATTTACTGTAACTGAAATAGTTTTTCTTGAAAAATTAGTTTTGATTGACTTGTAAGAACACTATAGCGATCGTAATTTAAAATTCTTTTAACCTTTTGTTGTATCTAAAATTAATCTTAATTAATTAGGGTTTAAATAAATTAACTAAAATTTTCTAATTAAACTAAAAAACCGAAACTAAAAAAATACGAAACCAAAAAAAACTAAGCTAAAAAAAACTGAGCAAAAAAAAAAAAAAAAAAAACCAAGCCACAAAAACTAATTAAACACCAAAAAATAAGGTTAAAAAACCCCGAAAGAACCCCACTAATTAGGGCTTAATCTTAATTCAAAGTCCACTAAATCCAAAAACTGGGCTTAATTAGGAGTTAAGAGTAATTAATTGAGGCTGAAGATAAATTAATTCCAGCTGAAGCCCAAAAAATCTAAACACACCCTTTAGTCCCCCACATCGGCTGGGTGGAGGAGAAGTGTAGGTTTAAATACCTTTTTGTTTCTTTATGGGAGGACGAAAGGTTTGTATGAATTGGAAAGAGAGAAATTGAAGAATATAAACTAATATGAACGAGCGCGGTTTTGGGGGTTTTGTTATTCGAAGGGGGTGGTGGTTTATTTGAATGTAAATGGAACAGTTCCTCACATCGGCTGTGGTGGAGGAGAAGTGTAGGTTTAAATAATGAAAGACGCGGTTTTGGGGGTTTTGTTATTCGACGGGGGTGGTGGTTTATTGAATGTAAATGGAACGTTTCCACGGGGGAGGCATTGTCTCACCTCTCCCTCTCCAGTGCTGAAGTTGCTTTTTTTTTCTTTTAATAAAGCAACAAAATTCTATAAAAACCAACAAACCCTCAAGCTCCTGGTTGATGTGGGACTAAGTCCCCACATTGAAACCCAATAAATCGGGTTTTTGTGGTTTTTTCAGTTTTGGTTTTTTTTTTTGTTCCCATTGTTGGGGTTATTTTTAGTCAATTAGGATAATTGTGATAACCGAAAAACTGGTTTTTTTTTTTTTTTTTTTTTTTGGGGGGGGGGGGGGGGTTGTTAGGATTAATTTAGTTAACCAAAAAAATAGTTAATTAATATGATTAGATTAATTAATTAAGATTAGATTAGATTAATTATTTCAAGATTAGATTAGATAAGTTTAATTAAGATTAGATTAGATCACATCAAAACTGGACTAAAGTTTCCGATTAATTAATTAAGATTAAATTAGACTAATTAAGTGATTTTAATTAAGATTAAATTAATCCATAATTGAGATTAATTACATGTAAAACAAAAAATTAAAAAGTATTTAAATTACGGTCACTACAGTATTCTTACAATTCAAACAAAACTAATCTTTCATGGAAAACTATTCTTACTATAGCAAATCTACATCAATCAAAACTATTTCAAGAAATCAAATCCAAGGATTTACTTACGCTAGAATGTTCCTCTATCGCTACAGTAAATCTACATCCAACCAAACCACCCCAAGTGTTTTCTGTGCAAAAAGCTCGGAATTAAAAATGGGCAAAAAGTACATATTCGCGTATTATTGTTTTTACAGTAATGTGTGAAAAGAAAACAAATCAAACTCGTTTGCAGTCAACCAAAGCACTGCTACAGTGCTTTTCCTTTGGAATTGTTTTCATACAGTAATTTTACATACATCCAAACCACCCCTCAAACGAAAAGGCCTGACATCGTGGTAGATAATATAAAAATAAATATATAAATAAAGAAGTGGAGTTGAGATAAAGAAAATCCCAAAATAAGGTGTTATTTCAAGTAGTTAAGGTAACATGTCTATTTTTTTGTGTGCACTATTTTTTTAAAACGAAAATGTGAAATAGGACCACCATATTTTATTTGTTAGGAACAATGGCGCTCTGATACTAATTGTTAGAGAATTTGATTCTCTCTTCTACTAGGATTTTATTGAGTTAAGAGACACAATCAACGTAAACCACCAAGAAAATAGAAGATCACATCAAACACATCAAAACACACAAATTTTTTCCGGTTGGGGCTTTCGCCTTAATCCAGAGGAGAAGAAACCTAGATGTTATTCAACTAGACAAGATACAAGAATATTACAATTCTCACACGACCCTTTCTCAAGTCTCACCAGAAAATACTAGTTTTTTTTAGAATTGGAGGATCTCTCAAACTCTCTTCAGTAAAGTACTCTCTCTATTGGCTCTCAATGGAGGCCAATTACAACAATATATAAAGATCTAGAGAAACAATAGTTTGAAATCTTGATACAATAACCATCCGATGTATATTGAAGAGATAAACATATAATTAGAGCTGTACAATCAACCAGAAGACGAAGTGGGCTTCAAACAAATTAACCAGACCCGCACCCATCAGCGTCATGGTCGGTCGACCGCAACCTCCCAGTTTCCAACCTAAGGGGAGGACAGTCGGCCGCACATTCGACTGTCCACCTCTCTGTCACTGTTGTTGTTGCCGACTATTTTCTTCTTCTCTGATCCCTCGCTTCGAACCCTCTACTTGTATCACCATATTCTCTTCACACAGAATAAGTATGCAAGACATTAAACCCAACATTATTAATGAGTAAGATAATGAAACAAATCCATGCAAGTTGGAAAAATGTATACAAGTGCAGAAGGTAAATCTAGAGCTATGAAACTTAAGTACAAACAACAGTACAAAATTAAAGTCTCGCCAACAACCTTAGGGCCCATTTAGTTGGACTTATTTTCAGCCCAAAATGACTTTTGGAGTCCAAAATGAAGTCATTTTGGTCTGCAAATAAGCCCAACTGAAAGAGCCCTACGACTACTCCATGGTCCGATCTCTACCTTTCAAATCATCAAAGTGCCATATCCAGAAGATACCTTTTGATGCGATCTCGAGCTCTTGCCGCCACTGTCTCTGCTCAAAACAAGATCGGATACATAACATGTGTTAGTCTACTAGAAATTTTACTACTAATATTAGTGCCACGAAAGTATAAGTTATTATTGTCTCGTTAGAGAACCCAGGTTGTCATTGGGATCGCAATAGACCATGCCAGCCTCTTTCATGATCTTCCTATGTCAAGCATGTTGAAATGTAATAAGTAATAATATGTATATTCTGTTTCCTAATCTACCCCAAATCTCTCACCCCTCAATCTTCTCTCAATCTCCTTTCTTCTCCTCCAAGATTGTAATCCTTATATATAGATGTATACTGTAAAGAATAAAGAACAAGAAGAATAATAAAGATTTTCCTCCAAATCTGTTTTTAACATGGTATCAGAGCCTAACCAGATCTAGGCTAACTGAGAAAGAAGAAGAGAAGGAGGTGATCAGATCTGACACCTCCATCTTGATCCGATCCTGACCAAACCTATTTCCGAATATCCTCGTCGACCCAATCCCGGCGACCCCCCGTCTCCGGCGACCTACCCCATCACCGTCCTTGCCGTTGATGCTCCTCCTGAGAGCCTTCCACGTCGTCGACACCCAACACAGCAACCCCGAAACCCACTCTTTGTCTGCTCCTCATCCAGTTCCTCTCTCTCCTCCCGTTCTCTCTTCCCGACCTTAGATTCCCGCCCAAATTGTCAACCCACTATTGTACATCTTCCTCGACATCCTTCTCGACCTCCGGTGCCCCCTTTGCCCTCCCCGACCTCTGGTGACCCCCTCCTGTCGCCGCCTGAACACCACCTGAAACCCCCCAGCATCGCCTGGCTTTGTTCTGATAGATAGCAGCCAAGACTCAACACCCCGATGCTTCTCTTCCTGGTTGACAGTAGTGCCTGAGAGCCCTCCGTCAACCCCCGTTGCCATTCCCCCCTTCTGAACGCCGGCAACCTCCCTGCAGCGACGTCGCTCCTTGCTGTCGTGGTGTTCTCTGGCTGCTATTGCTGCAGTCTCTTTGAGTGCTGTTTACTATTTTTGATCCCGTCTACTGTTTGGTGTTTGGTTCTGCTTGTTGTACTGTTTGTTGTGTTGCTATGGGATAATATCCGTATGAGTCATAGAAGTGTACTCATTGTTACAAGATCGGCCATACGAAAGATCGTTGTTATAAGATTATCGGCTATCCGGAGATCTGGGATCATAGCAGGCATATTCGGGAGAACACTTGCAATCAACCCACTATCACAGGTGGAGTTGCTGATCGTGCTGCTGCAAATAATGATGGTAATGTTTTTAATATTTCTGCCTCTGTTATGAATAATGCATGGATAATTGATTCGGGTGCTTCCGACCATATGACTTTTGATTCTAAACAAGTTCAAAATTTTCAACCTTCCACCAAATTAACTGTGTCCACTGCCAATGGTGATCTTGCCACTGTTACTGGAGAGGGTACCATACTTCTCACAAACAACCTAACCTTAGATACTGCCCTAGTTGTGCCATCCTTGAATTTTAACCTATTATCTGTTGCTCAAATAACTATTGCCTTATATTGTATTACAGTCTTTTGGCCTTCACATTGTGTGTTTAAGGATATTCGGACTCGCAAGACGATTGGTTATCGGGTGTAACTCCTATTTCCCGTATCTGTATTTTTCTACTGTATTTGTTTTCCTTGTACTCTGTCTATCAATTTGAGATCTGTATTTTGTTCCAATTCTGATAAAATCATTTCATGTGTTTCAACTCAATTTTTGTGCCAATATTTATTTCAATTTCATTGTTCGTATCTGCTCCGATTTGTCGTTCTTCATGAAGAATGGACTGTTTCACCTCATCTATTTCATTTTCCCTAATTATAATGAATTTTGAGTCAATCTCTTGTTGGATCTCACTCAGCCTCGTTAATCAATAACCCAATAACCTAAAACCCTCCTATTTAAACATCCTAACCCTAGGATTAACCCTAACCCTAACCCTAACCTATTACTGTTCTACCCTAATACCCAGCCGCCCACTTCTTCTCCCCATCTCCTTCTTCCTCTCGCTCTTTGTTCTTTCAACCCAACGCCCAAGCCCACTCCTATTGCCACCTCGGATCGCCCTCCATCATCGCCCTCATCGCCGCATCAACCATCTTCATCACCCTCCACCAACGTCTTCCTCGTGTCACCCAACTCCCAAACCCATCTCGCCATGGAAACCAACCTTCGCCATTACCCATCAACCCCACTGCACCATCGCCTTAACCCATCACCTCCTCACCCTCGACCTCACTCTCACCACCAGCATCCCCATAACTTTCCCCCGCTGTCTCCTCCCCTGCTTTCTCCTCCCCTGCTTTCGAACCCACAAAGCAGAGCACCTCGATGCTGCCACCAAACTCCACCACGCTGCCCCGTCACTGCCGTCGCCTCCCTGTGTCGAGCTTCCCTCGACGTCGCTACTGCCTGCTCCTGCTAGTCGCCGCCGTCGGAGCTTTCCCCTTTCGCTGTTGCCATGAAGAAGGAGGGAGGAGAAGGAGTGACTGTTTGAATCCCAGCCATCAGATCACCATCAGATCAGATCTGGGCTGTTTGATCTCTTCACGATTGAGATCTCCTTTTGCTGTGTGCTGTTTGGAGGGGAATAAGAGATCCGATCGTGTGTGCTGTTTTGCACGTGTACTGCACGTGCTTGCGTGTGTCCATGTTCGTGCTTCATTTCTCGAGATCCTCATCCGTCACTTGTTCATGTTCAGATCTAATCTTCGTACCCAAGGCAAGTATTCTTCTCGTACAAATTATTGTTCTAGTACAAGCGTTTAATTGAAAATACTGCAAATAGATCGTAGTTGTACTCCTCGTTTTATCGTTTGTTGATCTTTAATTATTTCTCATCGATTCCATAATCTTAAGAGTCGCAACCCTTTGTTGATATATTTACAAACTAATTGGACCCTTTTATCCCCTAATTACTTGAACATGAATCTCTTGACTTGTAGACGTGTGTTGTATGATGTATTGTGTTGATCTCACACTCTTTAGAGTTAAGAAATGCATGTGACTTGTTGATTTGATCCCTAATGCATCCGTATGTGTATCACACACTAATTTAGAATCACAATAGTCATTTATCATGCAACTTGTATATAAAAGAAATTCACACCTGCTGCTGTTCTTGTCTTTACTTGCTGTTTCGACCCCGATAAAACCAAAATATGAACTTGATACCTGAATATAAAATGTATCCCTAAGTGTCTAGTTGTCAATAACATCCAGAAATTTTGATTTCTGAGTTACGGTCTGGGAGATATCGCAATTTTACTGCTGCTGTGTCGGTAGTCGCAGATTCACAAAATTGCTGCACCTCTTTGATTTACAATATTTTTTAACTATGCTACCAGTAAGTAAATGACTTGAAAATTTTCATACTGTTACTGGACACCCTAGAGAACATTCTCTAATTTTCTCAGAATTAATTAATAATGTTTCAACCCTGTTTCATATGTATAAACTCAGTTTTACAAATTCTGGCTGTACACAAATGCTGTATAGTTTGCTGTTTTGACACATGTTACTACAACTTTTATGTATCTTAATTATATGCGTTGGAACCGGGCAGGTGTCTAGTTTCTAGACCTTTTGACGGATCCATATTTGCTATCTTGTAGCAACGAGAATCACAATTTTAGTGCAGCAACATCATGCTGTCCAGATTTGAGATTCTCGTTGTTCTTGATACTTTGATTTGTTTGGACCCTCGAACAAATATCCTACTTAGTCTAGACTTGTTCCATATTCTTGATTATGTTTACTTTACTTATTTCACACACTTTCATGTTTGCTTGATGATAATAATAAATGACAAGCCGGGGTTTAAGGGAAAGACCATAGTAGTGGACAATATAGGTAAGTGTACTCAAAGGGGGCCCGTGTTTCCCATGATTTTACGTTGAATGGAACTAAATGCCACGTAGAACTAAGTGCCACGTTAAGGATTGATGGGGGCCACCTCTAGAGGCTATTATATGATTACATGATATGTATTTGCGATCACATAGAACTAAGTGCCACGTAGAACTAAGTGCCACGTCAAGGGTTGACGGGGGCCATCTCTAGAGCCTGTGGAGGCCACCTTTAGAGCCCATGGTTTGATCACATGCTCGTATTTCCTACATGACCTGAGTACACCGCCCTATAAAATCCACCACTAGGCCTAACGAAATTACATTGCCTGTAGCAACCATGTAGTAAAAGTATGGATGCATGAAGTGCTACCTAGATAGTAATAAATACAAGACATGACACATGATACTTAAACATGATATATGCTTACTTGATACTTGATGACATGATATATGAGAGTTGTTACTTGAACATAATACTTGACACTCGCTACTTGATACTTGTACGTGACAACTTGACACATGAGACTTGTTACTTGACACGTGTACTTGATACTTATTACTTGATGCATGATACCACTACATGTTCACTAGCCACTTGTTCTACTACTAGTATTTGCTACCCAATCTTGTCACTCGAGTTGTCTTTCTTGTGATATGGCTAAAAATGGGGTTAAATCGGAACCGTCCAAATCGGGCACGAATCTTGAAGCCCAGGGGTAAAACGGTAATTTCACCTACCAATGGGTCTGAAGCGGGTACGGGTTCTCCTCCTCGAAAACCCACTAACCCATGAACGGATCCACCTCAACTGGGTGCGGGTTTCAACCCGCAGCAAGTCCGGTCGGATTTCTGATTAAATCTTAATCAACGGCCCTGATTCATATCTATCCTTTCACTGGGGATTAGGGATTACATTCCTTATCTAACCACAGGGATTACATTCCTAATCTGGTCCCAGCAGCGCCTATAAATACCCCCCATCCATCTCCATTAAGAGGTAATTAATCTTTTGCCAGTTTTACGCTCTTTCATAATCACTTCTGATTACTGACTTGAGCGTCGGAGGGTGCGTCGCCGGAAACAACCCCGATGTCTCGCACTTTTTGCAGGTGTAGGCGGGAGTCAGCATCAAACTCCGGCGGAACGGGTAACAGGTTTGCTATTCAAAGTTTTCCAAGAATTCACAAATACTATCTGTTTGCCCCCACACTGGATTCAGCAGAAACAGATTGGCGCCGTATGTGGGAAAGAACGAATAGCAGCCTCCCCTCTTCCCGTTGGTCAGATATTCTCCAGCCATGCCTCCTAGGAAAGTAAGATCTAGAGGGTCCAACCGCGGACCCAACCCCGATCAGCAACAAGAAGTCCCCGTTCAGCCCGCTTCGCAGCAGGGGCAACTCCCTCCTCAAGCAGAGGACCCACTCCAACAGGACCTGCCTCCTCAGAATCAACAACCTCCTAAGGGTCCCAACCCGCAGAAACAGCCTCTCCATCCGGACCACGTCTCCATCCACAATGCCTCTTCCGATTCTATGGCCTTCCACAATCCCCGAGCTTCTGACCTTCGCAACACCGTCCTCAATCGGCAGAAGGATGAGGATCTTCGCCGCCGTCTTGATGAAAAGCGGGCCCGAGAGGGAGCTTCCCACCAGCAATGTCCGGATGAGCGATCTCCTCACCGCCGAGACTACAAAGGTCCCCTATCCGAAGGGGGCAGAGAGAGTCCCCCGAGCATCACAGGAGAAGACCCCATTCCCCTGCCGGTCGGCAACATCCTAGGAACGATGAGGCACCCATCACTCGTGCCGAGTTCCAGCAGTTCCAAGCAACCGTCCTACAAGCTCTCAATCTCCGTCCCAACAACCCCAGTGCTCCAAGGATTCCCTCTCCTCATCCGGTCCGAAGTCCTCGCCGACGGTCCCTAACTCCTCCTCCAGCTCCTAGAAACCCCCGGCACATGCCAAGTCCTCGCCGCTCCAGGAGCTACCGTCGCCGTAGCCCCCGCTCTCCCTCGTACGAAGACGAGTCTAGAGGCTCGGCTGATTACCGTCGAAGGGATGACACTATCTACCGCTGTCTCCACAAAATGGAGAGGTGCTTGGGTCAGTTAGACCGAGAAGAAGAGCTCAGAGGAAGGACCCTTCGTCCTAGTCGACCTCCTTTTTCCCGAACCATAATGGATACACCTGTACCCATCGGCTTTAAGCCTCCTCAATTTGAGACTTATTCCGGGGAGACTGACCCCGTCGATCACATCGAAAGCTTCAAGACCCTCATGCTCATCCATCAAGCTTCCGATGCTCTGCTCTGCAAAACCTTTCCCGCAACTCTCAAGGGTCCAGCTCGAGAATGGTACTCTCGCTTTGCCCCTTCCTCAATATTCTCCTTCGAGCAATTTGAGACCCTCTTCGTCACCCACTTCGTGAGTAGCCGCAGAACTGAGAAGACCAGCATTTCGCTACTCTACCTCCACCAGAAGAAGGGTGAGAAGCTGAGAGACTATGTGAAGAGGTTCACAGCTGAAGCCAGGTCCATAGCATCCCTCGACCAGTCGGTCGCTGCAGCAGCATTTCAATCCAATGTCCTCAACTCCAGCCTCCGCTCCTCCCTCGCCAAGAAGCCCCCACAGAACTTCTCTGACCTCCTCCTCCAGAGCGAAAAGTATATTCGGGCCGAAGAAGCTGAGCACCGCCCCAACTTGGAGGGGTCTTCCTCCGGGTCTAAGAGAAAGGGAACAGAAGAGGAAGGGGCTAAGAAGCTCCGGAAGGATAATGGCGGCCAGTACCGACCTCCCCCCAGATTTGAAAAATTTACTCCCCTTAATGCCAACATCTCCACAATTCTCATGGAAGTTGAGAAGGAGGGAGTGATACCTCCTGCACCAAAAATGAACACCCCCGGCAAGAAGAGGGATAAAGAGAAGTGGTGCCGTTATCACCGGGACCATGGCTACGACACCAACGATTGTCGTGCCTTGAAGAATGAGATAGAAGCCCTCATCCAGAGAGGGCAGCTGACTAGATTCATGAGAAAGGACCGAGCCGACCTTCCTCCCCCATCTCGGGGGGCTAATAAGCGTCCTGAACGCGATGAAACGCCCGACTTCAAAGAGGAGCGTGTCCTCCACCTCATTCATGGGGGCCCAATGGGGGGCTCGTCTAACTCCTCTCGAAAGGTGTTCATAAGGAAAGTCAATTCGGTTCGTGCCACCCCTCCTCCTAAAGGCCTCGGAGTGCCCGTCACATTCTCAAATGAAGATCGAGGGTGTCCGAATGCCCCATTGTGACGCACTCGTCATCAGCCTCCACATGGCGAACTTCAAAGTGGAGAGGATCCTAGTGGACAATGGCAGCTCCGTTAACATCCTCTTCCTCGCCGCTTTCAAAGGTCTCAAACTATCCCGAGACAGACTCAATCCTGCTGGCTACACGCTCCATGGGTTCACGGAAGTGCCAGTGACTACTGAAGGGGTGATCACCCTGGATGTAACCGCTGGCAAAACTCCTACCACCCTAACGGAGTCGATGGACTTTATGGTCGTGGATGTCCCTGCAGCTTACAACATCATTTTGGGTCGGCCCAGCCTTGCTGCCCTTGAAGCCGTCCCCTCCGCCTATCACCTCAAGATGAAATTCCCTACCCGAGCAGGAGTGGGGGAAGTAAAAGGCAATCAGGAAACGGCCCGCAAGTGCTACATGACCTTTACCCTCGGTCCAGTCCTCTCCCTCGAAACCCTGGAAATCCCACAAGATGTCGCCCGACCAACGTCCGAGCCGGTGGATGAGTTGGAGGAAGTGCTCTTCTCTGAACAGGATCCAAGCCGAAAGTTCTTTGTTAGCAAGACCCTCCCATCCGCCCTATGCTCGGACATAGTCCAGTGCATCCGAAGGAACCGAGACCTCTTTGCATGGTCAGCTGCAGACATGCCCGGAATTTCCGAAGAGCTCTTGGTCCACCACCTCAGCGTTGCTCCGGGGTCCAAACCGGTCCAATAGAAGAGGTGCAAGTTCGCCCCCGAACGCCAGCTAGCTATAAAAGAGGAGGTGGACAAGCTCTTGAAGGCCCGGTTCATACAAGAGGTAAACTATCCCGAATGGCTGTCGAATGTGGTAATGGTGAAGAAGTCCAATGGGACCTGGAGGATTTGTATCGATTTTACTGATCTCAACAAGGCTTGCCCCAAGGACCCCTTCCCTCTTCCAAGTATTGACACTTTGATTGACGCCACTTCGGGTCATGAACTCCTCAGCTTCATGGACGCCTTCTCAGGCTACAACCAGATCCGGATGTTCCCCCAGATATCCCGAAGACCTCATTTGTGACCGACCAGGGTCTCTACTGCTACAGGGTTATGCCCTTCGGTTTGAAGAATGCAGGTGCCACATATCAATGCCTCGTCAACAAGGTTTTCCAAGCTCAAATCGGCCGGAATATGGAGGTGTATGTTGACGACATGCTTGTAAAAAGCATCCGAGGAGCTGATCATGTGACCGACCTACAGGAGGCATTCGATGTTCTGAGAAAGCACAACATGAGACTCAATCCGAACAAGTGTGCGTTCGGAGTCTCGTCAGGAAAGTTCCTCGGCTTTATGGTCAGCCAACGAGGAATCGAAGCTAACCCTGAGAAAATCAAGGCCATATTAGACATGGCCCCTCCCAAGAACGATAAGGAAGTTCAGAGGCTAACAGGCCACCTAGCCGCTATAGGGCATTTCCTCTCTAAGTCCGGGGAGAAATGCCTCCCCTTCTTCAAGGCCCTCAGGGGGGCTAAAGGTTTCGAATGGGGTCAACAGCAACAGGAGTTGTTCGATTAACTCAAGGCTTACCTCGTCAATCCTTCTCTCCTCTGCAAACCAATCCCTGGTGAACCCCTCTACCTCTACCTGGCAGCCTCCGAACAGACCCTCAGCGTCGTTTTAGTAAGGGAAGAAGACCGGGCTCAAAAGCCCATCTACTATGTGAGCAAGGTACTTCGGGATGCCGAGCTCCGCTACCCGAGGATAGAAAAGATGGCTTATGCCCTGGTGATGGCTGCGAGGAAGCTTCGCCCATATTTTCAGTCCCATTCGGTGGTCGTTCTTACCAACCAACTGCTGAAGCAAGTGCTCCACAAGCCAGAGACCTCCGGTCACCTTATGAAGTGGTCTATCGAGCTGAGCTAGCATGATATAACGTACCAGCCTCGGACCGCGATCAAGGCTCAGGCCTTAGCAGAGTTTATAGTTGAAAGTACCATCCCCGAGTTCAGCCAAGCAATAAAGGGACCACCTGTCTGGTCGGTTTATATGGATGGATCCTCCTGTAACGAGGGAAGCGGAGCCGGGGTCATTCTGGCAGGCCCAGATGACTTCATCCTCCAATACTCCCTCCGTATTAACTTCAAGGCCTCTAACAACGAAGCAGAATACGAGGCACTCATAGCCGGCCTTGGAATGGCTCGCAATGCAGGGGCGCAACGCCTCTGGATCTTTAGCGACTCTCAGTTGTTCGTGAATCAGGTCCTCGGCGAGTATGAAGCACGTGATGACCGAATGGTTAAGTACTTAGCCAAGGTCAGGAGCCGCATGGCCCTATTTGAAGAAGCTCTCATCCAGCGAATCCCCTGAGAGGAGAATTCCCAGGCCGATGCCCTCTCCAGGCTAGCCTCTTCCTCTTTCCAAGGTCTCGAGCAGACCGTCTTGATAGAGGTCCTCCTGAAGCCAAGTATAGAGGATAAAACTTCCGACTCTATGGAGTCGCTGCCTGTCCTACTTCAAGATGATTGGATGAAACCCCTCGTCAAATTCTTAAGGGACGGGCTCCTCCCCGAAGATCCTAAGGAAGCTCGAAGAGTGAGAACCCAAGCAGAGCGATACACACTGATCGGAGGCATCCTATATAAACACTCCTTCACACAGGTCGACGACAGACCTTATTTGAGATGCCTTTCCCCCGAACAGGCCGACTACGCACTGCAAGAACTTCACGAGGGCATCGGCGGGGCACATTCAGGGTCCAGATCCTTAGCTCGCAAAGTTTTGAATCATAGATATTTCTGGCCCACTCTCCTACAGGACGCCGAACAGCACGTTCGGCAATGCATCTCATGTCAGAAGTACTCCAACATCCGATGCCTCCCACAAGCTCCACTCACTTTCCTATCAAGTCCAATCCCTTTCGCAATGTGGGGGATGGATTTACTAGGGCCATTCCTGCCAGCTCCCGGCCAGTTCAAATTCTTAGTTGTGGCCATCGACTACTTCTCGAAGTGGATAGAGGCCGAGCCCTTAGCCACGATCACCGAGAACAAAGTACTTCAGTTCTTTTGGAAGAACGTAATCTGCCGATTCGGTGTCCCTCGGGTCCTCATAACAGACAACGGAACCCAGTTCACCAGGGCTGCCTTCCGAGCTCTCTGTGAAGACCTCGCCATCCAACACCGATTCTCCTCTGTTTCCCATCCACAGTCGAATGGCCAAGTCGAGAATGCTAACCTACAGATCCTCTCCGGTATTAAGAAGAGGTTGGATAAATGCTCTAAAGGCTTATGGGTCGATCAGCTCCCCAATGTGCTGTGGAACTACCGCACCACAAAACGGACCCCCACAGGAGAGTCCCTATTCAATCTAACCTATGGGTCCGAAGCTATGATCCCCCTAGAAGTTGGTATACCCTCTCATCGTCTAATGGCTCATGAAGAAGAACAAAATGCCAGAGAGCTCTGAGCAAATCTAGACCTGATTGATGAGATCCGAGAAAGAGCTGCCATTCGTCAACAAAGCTACCGAAGAAGGATTGAGTTGGCATACAATAAGAGAGTCCGTCCTACCGACCTCAAAGAAGGGGATTTGGTCCTCAGAAAGTTAGCCATCCCTTTTCCCGGACAGAAGAGCAAACTGGCTCCAAATTAGGTGGGACCCTATAAGATCGCCAAAGTAGTCCGGCCCGGAACATACAGACTAGAAGATCTCGATGGCCGAGAGATCCCCCGGACTTGGAATGCCGACCATCTTTTGAAATACCAAGAGAGAGCACTAACGCTTCTCTAAGTATTTCGGGATGTCGAACCGGTCCTCTCCTTGTATTTTTTCTTTATTTCTCTCTTGTAATAACGGCTCGCAACTTTAGAAGCAGCCGACCATTAGTCATAAATAAAGAAAGCTTTTTCATATTTTACTTGAAAAAATTGTTTGCATCTTTCTGCTTTTACTCTTCACTCTAACGATGGTTCGGAGTCCAACACTTGGCTCGATTCTACTTCGCAAGCTCGCTCTTAAGCGAGCTAGGAGTAGGTCGCCATTCGGAACTGCTCCCACAACTGTTGAACAACTCTAACGATGGTTCGGAGTCCAACACTTGGCTCGATTCTACTTCGCAAGTTCGCTCTTAAGCGAGCTAGGAGTAGGTCGCCATTCGGAACTGCTCCCACAACTGTTGAACACCTCTAACGATGGTTCGGAGTCCAACACTTGGCTCGATTCTACTTCGCAAGCTTGCTCTTAAGCGAGCTAGGAGTAGGTCGCCATTCGAAACTGCTCCCACAACCGTTGAACAACTCCAACGATGGTTCGGAGTCCAACACTTGGCTCGATTCTACTTCGCAAGCTCGCTCTTCAGCGAGCTAGAAGTAGGTCGCCATTCGGAACTGCTCCCACAACTGTTGAACAACTCTAACGATGGTTCGGAGTACGACACTTGGCTCGATTCTACTTCACAATCTCGCTCTTCAGCGAGCTAGAAGTAGGTCGCCATTCGGAACTGCTCCCACAACCGTTGAACCTCTCTAACGATGGTTCGGAGTCCAACGCTCGGCTTGACTGCGCTCACTCATTACCCCGGACCGAGCGGATGAGGAACCGACCTCCACATATGGAGAAAAATTCTGCCAAACCAATTTCACCGTTAGATCATCTCAAAATGCGTACTAGAACGTGATGAACGGATCAGATCGTGCCACGTATCCACAAAATGACAAGATAGTGTTTTCTCGAAACTCGTGCCTCCCACCTCGTGATGCATGCCACGATCGTGATCGTCCGTGCAGATTGAGCCACGTGGTTCGGGTCTGAAATCCGAGCCACCACACCACCAAAGTGCAAAGTTGCTTCGGTATACTCCGAGCAAAAGCCGAAGCTAACTATTGGTTCTTATAGTCCGTTTCAAGAGTAAGACAACTACGACACAACAATGGGCAGATAAACTTCGAATTCATTAAAACAACTTGATAAATTTACAAGGCAAAAAGTTACAGCAAAAAAACAACTTGATAAATTTACAAGGAAAGAAATTACAACGAAGAAGACGATGCAAGAAGTCAAAAGCCATTCCGATGCAAGAAATTACAACTTGTTCAGCGCCTCCTCGGAATGGGGGCATTCCGATTCAGAGACAGTCGAGGTTCTCGTCTCTTCATCTCCGAGCTCGTCTCTAGGCTGACGAACTGGGATGCCTCTTCGCCGCTAACCCTAATAGTGGCCCCGACCGAGGCTCCACTCGAGCTAAAAGCTACACCGCTTTGGGCATCGGCCGCAGTCCGACCAACGACGGGAGCACGAGTCGCGAGCTCGTAAAAGGAGATCCCTCGCTCTCTCTCCTCGCGAGTGCACGAGGTGCTGCGGACGTTAGGCCTCACGGGCTCAGGCTTCAGACGAGCCACTTCCTCCTTGAGCTCAACGATTCTGTCTTTCAAAGTGTTGTCCTTAACCAGTATCTTGAATCGAGGGAGTTTCGCCAAACCCGGGTACTCGGCACTATCAGATATAATGCGACGCAAATTAGTCACCTCGATGCTCTTGTCGACCGTGACCCTCTGCAGCTGCTCGACCTTCTTCGCAAGCTCGTCACGCTTGGCCAGCGCCGAGGCCAGCTCTTCCTCCTTCATCGAGAGCTCCTCCTCGACTATCCGTAAGTGATGCACCTCGGCCAGTAGCTCGCTGTTCTTCTTCTCCACATTGAGTGACACTCTCCTGATCAGCTCGATCTCACCCTCGAGGCAAGCCTCGCGAGACTGCTTAAACAATTCAGCGCGACGCCGAGCTGCTGCGGTATCTAGAGCATGTTCGAGGATCTGAAAGACGAGAACGTCACAATTGGAAGACTAAAGACCGAGCCAAACACTTAGACAAATTTGAAATGATATTTTCATTCATAAAGAAGAGGCGTTGGCCAGTCCGCAAAAAGGCATTACATTTTTGAAAAGAAAAAACAAAATTACAAAAGACGAGGAGATCAGGGGGCCACCTGCATTGTCGGCTCGACCGCAGGCGCCTCACCAGACGGCCCCTCATTCCCCGTCGCCCCGGCCTGGGGGTCGGTCACCACAGCCTTAGGGACCACCTCCTCCTCCTCGTCGCCTTCTTCCTCTTCGCCTTCCTCCTCTTCGCCATCTGCCGCAGCTCCGGGCCACAGCCTGTATCCGACCCGCTGAAAGCAGGGGATGCGGTCCTGGACGTGGTCGAGGGCCCTCTCGTAGGACTTCTCCATGTTCGAGGCCATGTGCGCCTTCGCCTCGGCCTCGACTTCGGCCCGGATCACCGCCGCCACGGTGTCCTTCTCCGCCTTCGCTTCCGCCAGAGCCTTCCCAGATGCCGCCAACTCCTCGGCAGCCTTAGCGACCTTGGCAACCTCTTCGGTGAGCCGTCCCTTAGCTCGCTCCAGGTCCGCCTCAAGGTCGGCGACCCGGACCTCCAAGCCGTCCGCTCGTCTCTGCTCTGCTTCGAGCTGCCGAACCGCCCTCACCTTGTCCGCCCTGTGCTTATCGCTGGCAGCCTTCAACTCCTTCTCCTGTTCGGCGAACGCTTGAAGGAGATGGCCGAAGTGACAAGTGGCCTGCCGAAGGAAAAAGAGAATAAGAACAAAGTAAAAGCCGAACGGCAGACTTAAGAAATTCTCAAGAAAAATGTATGCAAAACTTACCGACACGAGCGACCGAGCGACTTCATAGGTGTCGTCGCCAACCGTCCCCGCCATCAGAGCGGCTCGATCCTTCGGGGTCGCCAAGTGCTTGACGGCTTGCATGCACATCTGCGAGTCCCCGAGGAAGCCGTCGTGGTTCTTGACTCGCCAGTCCGGGACGAACAACTTCTTGTGCTGCTCGGTCAGGATCACCTCGGCCTGAGGGGTCAGGAGCGGAGCCTGAAGCGATAGCGCCGCCGAAACGTCGAAAGCCTCACCGGTCGTGGCAGATGCAGCAGGAGCCGAGGGGTCGGCGGCAACGACCACCATTGGCGAGGGGACCTCAGCAACGGAGGGAGGCGGAGCAACTGCCGAAGGAACCTTAGAGGGCCGACCGGACGAAGTCGTCGTGCTCGGCCTCTTCCTCTTCCTTCCGTCGGCGACTTTGCCTCGCTTGTTCATCATCCCCAGGAAGTCCATCTTCGGCGCTTCTGTTCCAAACAACAAACAAACAGCAAGTTAGCGAAACGAGCTAAAAACTTAGAAAAGAAAAAATGTATATTGCGAGATGTCAGGAGCGTACTCGGGTCGATCGGACTAAGGCCTGACCCGTGTAGCACCTCCTCGGTCATTTCCCTCTAGCTCAACATTGGGAGGACCATGATCTTCCCCACCACTTCCTCCTCGGCCGCAGTCAGTACCGGGTTGGCGCTCGCAAACTTTGGCACCTCTGCTTTCCACTGAGTCGGAATCTTTAGCGTCGAGGGCTCCCTCAGCAAAAAGAAATTCTCCTTCCAACCTTTGATCGAGTCCGGATTCTCTATAATCCTAACGCCTTTCCTGGGTGACAGGTAGTAGCGGTGTTCGTTCTTGTGCATCCGGTGAACCCGATACATGCTCCGCAGGATCGTCAGGTTTGGCTCGACCTCGGCGTTGCGACACTGCAGCAAGAAGGCATTCACATGGCGCCAGGTGTTCGGCATGAACTGGGTCGGCGCAAGGCAGTACCACCCGAGGACCTGTAGCACGAAGGGGTGCAGAGGAAAGCACAATCCAGCGTTCAGCGAGTCGTAGTCGAACATACACATATCCGACGACGACAGTTTGGAGTTCGCTCGCATCCCAGGGCCGTGGAGGATCAGCTTGTACTCAGGAGGGATGTCGAACCCTTTTCTGATCCGGAGCAGGTCCCTCTCGGATAACACCGATGCAATCTCGTCCACCTCGATGGTCAGAACCGGGTTGTTCTCCTCGTAGACTTCTGATCGACCTATGATCGCCTTCTTCATAAGGTCGCCCTCGTATTGCCTAACTCCGGCATGGCCGGATAGTACACAAGGGTACCGGCTCGACTCAGGGGCTTACCTCGGGGTCTCCACAATCTCCTCGACTACAGGAGATCGGGCTACTACCTTCTTCTTCTTCTTCTTCGCCTCGGCCACGGACGGCTCGGCCACCTGCTTTCCCTTTCTTCGGATCTCCATTCGCCTCCTCTCCTCGGCGCCACTATCGCCCGAGGACGAGGCCTCACTCCCCGAGTCTACCCTTGACATCTCTAAAAAAAGCTAAGGCAAATAAACTGACCTTGATGTGACGTGTCTTTGAAGTGACGTTCACGGTCGGAATTAGTTCGCCGGAAATCGCCTGGCCCAAGCGACAGCTAACGCAACCGCGTTGGAGCTAAAATCGCCGCTAGCAGAGCACACAGAGAGTAAAAGTGAAAACTTGGAGTGAAAAGTGAGAAATGAACTCTGGGGTGGGGGAGTGAGAACTTATAACCACAATGCGACGTTTGGGCTTCCTTGGGCATTTAAAGCCCACTAAGAGAAGCCAAAGCGCCAAAACGGAAAGCTGCGACGTTTCAAAACATAAACTCCTCAAATTGCTTAAGTTCATGACTCGGCCACCGGTGTGCATAGCCGAGCTACCGAACAGCTTGGCTAAGCAACCGAGCTACTGGGTCAGGGGAAGGCGACGGTTCAGAACTAGGACTCTCCAAAATGCCTAACTCCGTTCCTCGGCAAACAACACCTCGATCTGCCACCGAACGACCGTTCTAACCGAACCGAGGGGACGAGGTACCGAACTCCACATATGGAGAAAAATTCTGTCGAGGCCGAATCACCGTCGGTTTGTTCCAAAATTCGTGTCAAACTCGATGGACGGTTCAGATAGCGCCACGCTCACAAAACGACAAAATAACGTTTTCTCGTGATCTGAATCCCGTCCTCGTGATTCACGCCGTGATGGACGCTCCAGATCTAGCCACGCGTACATTTCGAGCTTTCGGACACCGGTGTGCCTAGCTGAGCTACCGAACAGCTTGGCTAAGCAACCGAGCTACTGAGTCAGAGGGTGGCGATGGTTTAAAGCCTGAACTCTTCAAAACGTCTAACTCCATTCCTCGGCAAACGGCACCTCGATCTGCCACCGACCAACCGTTCTAACCGAACCGAGGGGACGAGGTACCGACCTCCACAAATGGAGAAAAATTCTGCCGAGGTCGAATCACCGTCGGATCGTTCCAAAATTCGTGTCAAGACTCGATAGACGGTTCAGATAGCGCCACGCTCACAAAATGACAAAATAACATTTTCTCGTGATTTGAACCCCGTCCTCGTGATTCACGCTAAGATGGATGCTCAGGATCTTGCCACGTAGTTCGGCAGATTCCGAGCTAAGTGCCGAGCTGCCGAGCCGAGGGGACGAGGAACCGACCCCCACATATGGAGAAAAATTCCGCCGGTCCTCCTCAGCCGTTGGATCTTGTCAAAAAACGTGCTCGACGTGATGGACGGCTCAGATCTTGTTACGTTCAGTAAACGACAAGATAGCATTTTTTGGGGATCCACACTGAGATGGACGCTCAGGATCTTGCCACGTAGTTCGGCAGATTCTGAGCTAAGCGCCGAGCTGCCGAGCCGAGGGGACGAGGAACTGACCCCCATATATGGAGAAAAATTCCGCCGACCCTCCTCAGCCGTTGGATCTTGTCAAAAAACGTGCTCGACGTGATGGACGGCTCAGATCTTGCCACGTTCACTAAACGACAAGATAGCGTTTTTTGGGGATCCACGCTGAGATGGACGCTCAGGATCTTGCCACGTAGTTCGGCAGATTTTGAGCTAAGTGCCGAGCTGCCGAGCCGAAGGGACGAGGAACCGACCCCCACATATGGAGAAAAATTCCGCCGACCCTCCTCAGCCGTTGGATCTTGTCAAAAAACGTGCTCGACGTGATGGACGGCTCAGATCTGTCACGTTCACTAAACGACAACATAGCATTTTTTGGGGATCCACGCTGAGATGGACGCTCAGGATCTTGCCACGTAGTTCGGCAGGTTTTGAGCTAAGTGCCGAGCCGCCGAGCCGAGGAGACGAGGAACCGACCTTCACATACGAAGAAACTATCTGCCGAGCAACATGGATCGTCCGATCGCCCAGAAAAACGTGCTCGACGCTGATGGAGGGCTCAGATTGCGCCACGCCATAAATCAGTATTAAAAATTAGTTTTTATTTATTTTAATCATTGTATTTATTTAAAAATTGCAAAAAAATTACTAAAAATTCGGGAAAATTAACTAAAAATTCTAGGAAATAATTAGAAATTCGGGGGTATATTTTTGAGCCCCTGAACGAACAATTATTGCCTAGAACGTATTGTTAAGACCCCGAACGACCGCGTAACACTTCGCAAAATTAAATAAATAATCCGAAAAAATAGATAAAAATCACCAAAAAAGCTCAAGAACAATTTAGAGTACAAACAACTTGAAAAATCACCACACTACCTCCTTCAAAGATTCAAAATCTTCCATTTGGACTCCGATACAACTCCACTAGCCATTAAAACAGTAGAACTACTCCTCAAAGGCTGATCAAACTCAGTCTTCGGGAGTGGGGGGCTCGTGATATGGCTAAAAATGGGGTTAAATCGGAACCGTCCAGATCGGGCACGAATCTTGAAGTTCAGGGGTAAAACGGTAATTTCACCCACCAACGGGTCTGAAGCCCAGAGGTAAAACGGTAATTTCACCTACCAATGGGTCTGAAGCGGGTACGGGTTCTCCTCCTCGAAAACCCACTAACCCGCGTACGGATCCACCTCAACTGGGTGCGGGTTTCAACCCGCAGCAAGCCCGGTCCAGAAAGGATAGAATTAGGGTTTCTGATTAAATCTTAATCAACGGCCCTGATTCATATCTATCCTTTCACTGGGGATTAGGGATTACATTCCTTATCTAACCACAGGGATTACATTCCTAATTTGGTCCCAGCGGTGCCTATAAATACCCCCCATCCATCTCCATTAAGAGGTAATCAATTTTTCGCCAGTTTTACGCTCTTTCATAATTACTTCTGATTACTGACTTGAGCGTCGGAGGGTGCGTCGCCGGGAACAACCCCGGTGTCTCGCACTTTTTGCAGGTGTACGGCGGGAGTCAGCATCAAACTCCGGCGGAACAGGTAACAGGTTTGCTATTCAAAGTTTTCCAAGAATCCACAAATACTATCTGTTTACCCCCACACCAGATTCAGCGGCAACACCAGCTAATTTCTTAAATCCCCACTACTTGTTGCATCCCTATTACATTCTTGATTCCAAATCTTGTTCCATGTTGCTTGTACCTGTTTTACTATTTGCGGCCCTAACTTGCACTAAGGTCGTTTGTCTTGTTTTCTCTATTTTCTCCTTTTATATTTTTTTTCAAACAGACTTTGGAGACGAATTGCCTGTTGGAATTAGTGAGCAGACATTCTAGACTTTGCTTGGAGCAAAGACTTGCTTAAATTATTTGTTTTCTTTGAGTTATTTATTTCTTGCTACTTAAAAATTTATAACAGACTTATGTTTCCGTGTTTTATCTTTTGATTCAGATTTGAAAACTATTTGGGATATTATTATTTTGTTTCAAATTGTTTTTTGTTGGTTAATAAATTGTTCATGCATGCGTGGTTGTGTACATTTTGTTATATTCTTGTTATAATGCTGAGTCGATCTTACAGCTCATGAATGATGAAAATTATTCGCTGGGCTTTGTCACGCGCTCGTATTCCGTGTTTTTGAGAAGCGGGGCGTGACAAGGTTTTTAGTGGTATCAGAGCCAGATTTGGCTAATGTGTTAGTTTGACTGATACATTAAACAGGCTTGACTCAGTCAGGGTTGGCTAATGTGTCAGTTTTACAAATTCTGGCTAGCAGGGAAGAAGCTAGTAGGATGCAGATGGATTTATACGGTGAAGTATAAGTCCGATGGTTCAATAGAGCGATACAAAGCAAGGCTGGTTGCTAAAGGATACACTCAAATGTATGGAATTGATTATGAAGATACATTCGCACCTTTAGCAAAATTCAATACTGTTCGAGTCCTACTGTCACTTGCTACAAATCTTGACTGGCCGTTGGAGCAATTTGATGTGAAGAATGCATTTTTGCATGGGGAATTGATATGGGAGGTTTATATGGATCTTCCACTAGGGTCGAACAGACCAGTCCAACACTGTAATAAAGTGTGTTGATTGAGGAAGGCGCTATATGGTCTCAAACAGTCGCCAAGAGCTTGGTTTGGGAGGTTTACAAAATCAATGAGGACATTCAGATATTGTCAGAGTAATTCAGATCATACCTTATTCCTTAAAAGGAAAGAAGGTAAGATTACTGCTCTCATTATATATGTGGATGATATGATAGTAACTGGGAATGATCCTGATGAGAGAATGGCATTGAAGAACTACTTGTCACAAGAGTTCGAAATGAAGGATCTTGGCCCTTTGAGATATTTTCTTGGTATTGAAGTTTCTCGCTCGAGAAATGGTATATTTCTGTCTCAAAGAAAGTATGCTCTCGATTTACTGAAGGAAACTGGAATGTCTGCTTGTCAGCCGATTGGTACACCATTAGATGAAGGACTGAAACTTTGCAACGAACCTGATCATGTACCTTGTGATAAGGAAAGATATTAGAGATTGATTTGACGACTGATGTTTCTTGCGCATACACGACCATATTTATCATATGCTTTAAGTGTGGTAAGTCAGTTTATGCATGCACCTTAGGAACATCACATGGATATAGTGATGAGAATTCTGAGATATATTAAGTCTGCTCCAGGAAAATGGGTCCTATTTGCGAAACATGGTCACTTGAAGGTTGAGACATATACTGATGCTGATTGGGCAGGATCTATAATTGATAGGCGCTCAACTTCAGGATACTTCACCTTTGTTGGAGGAAATATAGTTACATGGAGAAGTAAGAAGCAGAATGTTGTTGCACGCTCTAGTGTAGCGGCTGAGTATCGCAAAGTAGCTCTAAGTATAGCGGAAGCTTTATGGCTGAAACTCTTGTTGCAGGACTTAGGCTGTGGTCCGAATGAACCTATGAAGGTGTATTGCGATAGTCAAGAAGCATGTGATATTGCCGCCAATCCAGTTCAACATGATAGGACGAAACATGTAGAGGTGGATAGATTATCAAGGAGAAATTGGATGAGAAAGTCATTGAGATATCTAAAGTGAAGTCTGAAGATCAACTCGTAGATATCCTGACCAAGGCAGTTTCGAGTCGGCTCTTCTTGAAATTTGTTGACAAGTTGGGCATGTTCAATATCTATGCACCAACTTGAGGGAGAGTGTTGAAATGTAGTAAGTAGTAATATATATATTCTGTTTCCTAATCTATAGGAAACAGATTCCCCAAATCTCTCACCCCTCAATCTTCTCTTAATCTCCTTTCTTCTCCTCCAAGATTGTAATCCTTATATATAGATGTATACTGTAAAGAATAAAGAACAAGAAGAATAATAAAGATTTTCCCCCAAATATGTTTTTAACATGGCAAACTGCTGCCCTACCATCAACTCGTCATAGGTGATTGGGTAGTTGTCTACCCCCAATGCTTTAAGAACTTCTACCAAACCGTTTTGCTTCTCGAGCACTCAATAAGCAAGTGTCCCTAGTTTCTAGAGGCAGATTACAAAATCCCCATTCTGTTGCGATACTCGGCTGCCATTTGTGTGTTCACTATTGAATTAACGGAAGAAGTTGGATACCGTAACCTCCTTAGATACACTCTAGACGTGGAAATTTGTCAATTCAGAGAATTTGTCCCAATAAGAGCATCCACAGTCACAGAGGTATAATATGCATATACCTTAGCAAAACGAGCGATTGCTGCAGTCGTGAAAAGGTAAAAAATGCATAATTTCGTCAAAAATGCAACAGATGTTTCGTCTGTGAAAAAAATTTAATTTAAATGAATTTTATTTCGCAGAAATCAAAATTTTAATATTAAAATAAATGAGAGGAAACATGATGTTTTGTCCCAGGAATAAAAAAAAAAAATCAAATTCACATCGGATGTATCATCCGAAGTGAATTTTGTTTTTTGTTTTTTTTTTTGGATTTTTTGGAATTTTTTAAAGGGTTTAAAAAAAATGTGGGAACCACATGGGATGTTGGTTTTTTAAAATTAAGTTGTTAATTATGTTTTTAATTAACTAAACCTAATTAATTAACTAATTATTTAACTAAAAGTTTAATTAAAATACTAACTACATTAATTAATGAACTAAATTAGGAGCTTCAGTTTTTATTTATTTATTTAAATAATTCAGGACTTCATCGTTCGATGAAAAAAAATAAAAATAAAATATTACGGACGAAACATCATGTTGTGATGTTTCGTCTGAGAATTTAAAAAATATTTAAATAATCCAGATGAAACATAATATTTCGTCACGCATAATATGCATAATACTTTTTTCTTTATTACCTTAGGTAGCATATTACTACTGGATGTTTCTACCACTTACTTTACAATAACCTCCACTAATAGCATACCACCTAAGATAGTAAAGAAAAAAATAGTAGATCTGGTAGTAGGTGTGCATTACCCATTTCTTTATGGTATTGGGTTCAATTTCAAGGATCCAAACCCAAAAATTCCATAAAGGGTCGGGTTCTCAGTTATCGGTCCCCATTACCACCCTATCCAACGGCCATCACCTCAAACAACAGAGAGAGAGAGAAAGAGAGGCTCTAATGGCTGCATCTCTCTTCTCCCCTCCTCCAACTTTGCCTTCAAATCTTCCCAACAAATGGTATAATTCCATCCATGTCCCCTCCATCCTTAAATGAAATTT
This sequence comes from Hemerocallis citrina, assembly GCA_017893485.1. Classification (NCBI taxonomy): domain Eukaryota; kingdom Viridiplantae; phylum Streptophyta; class Magnoliopsida; order Asparagales; family Asphodelaceae; genus Hemerocallis; species Hemerocallis citrina. Next base: position 156,877,341 of record CM030358.1, on the reverse strand, counting down.
TGATTTATTTTTAAATTTCTTTTTTTCTTAGGGGGTACAAGCTAATCTCTTCAAAGAGAAGGAATCATGAGCTTTTGAGGAGAACACATGTCAGTGCTTCATCCTCTTCGGTGCCCATTTCGCGAAATTGCATACAGAGAAGGGATTTAGTACTGTTTGGGCTCTCAACCTCTGCTGCCCTTCTGTTCCCTTCACCTCAGGGTAAATATACTTGTTCTTTTTTTTTTAAATTTTTAAAAAGACCATTTTTATTAGAGTCAGGTTTAGTTTCAGTTCTTGCAGTTTCGACGCATGTGTGAGTTTTTGAATGTTGTTATGGACTGTGGAGAATAATGGGTTGGTTACAAGTATTAGAGTAATCAAGAATTAGAGATTTGGTGTGTCTTGAGATTTGAGAATCCTGGGTTGTGACATTCTTTGATTTATTTAAGTTTGTTAGAGGTGTAAAAGGCTTCACTAGTACTTTTAAAATGATGAGCTAGGAATTTATCACTGCTATAAATGTGAACTTGTGTGGTTTTGTTTGTTTAAGATTGATGTGCCCTCTTTTTGTTTGTCCTTGAATTCATAATGTCTTCAAATCTGTAATGCGATTATGTTGGCTAAGTTTTATCTGCATGAACTGATGTGAAATATCACTAAAGCTTGATATATCCTCTTGGTTAATTCAGTTAGTGTAAACAGTACATGTGTTGATGTGTTGTGTTTACCCATGGAGTCCATTATAAGTGTCGTATTTAAGTAATCCAAGCCTGACCCATAATTGTTTCGAGTGTCGCATTTAATGCCTAGTCCGTTAATAGTATAAAATGCTACTGGACTGCTAGTCTAGTCCATTTCCGGGGAATTGTGTGCAGATCCCTGTGCTTGTGTCCTGACCTGGGCACTTGTGCTAGTTATGCAAGGGCGAAATAGGATTCTAGTTAAGGGAGCAATGGCTAGGAAGTAGACTTAACCACACTTCACTGAAGCTGTGGGCAGGACACAGTAGTTTCTATTTGCTAAATGAGAGGAATCTATAGTTGTTAATCTAAACAAAAAGATGACGGTTAACACTAATAAATGGAGAAGAAGTATTCTTATCTTTGGTTGAGCTGGTTTTAGTTCAAGATGGGAAATTCATTGAGAACCTGGTTGAAAGGAGAAATTGTTATGTACTGCTTTTGAGAAAAAATGTGGTTTCAAACAATCTTCATGAATGTATTTATAAGCTAGAAGTATACTATGATCTAGAAGAGTTTGTTATGGTTAGTAGACTGATGTTGTCCCAAACCCTTACCAACTTAAAGTTGGTTAGGGTTTCTTTGAGGTGTATAGCGTATACACTATACGTACTAGTATTATACACGTGCTGTGCACGTGGAGAAAATTGGGGGAATGAAAAGGGCAAGAAAAAAAAAATCTACCAGCACGTGCGTTGCACGGGGTGGGTTAAGGACAAATTACACTAAGGCCTTCTCCCATTATAGTAGTAGAGATATTGTATGACCGTGTGAGGGAGTGGATTGCTGGGATTTGTAGGTTTTTGAGAGAGCTTATCAAAATCTTCACTCAAAGAGCAGGACCGAACGATTTCTCCTTGCAGTCAGGTTCTTGATGAAGTTCCTACCTTTATCCTAAATCTTTGGGTGTCAACATGAATCCTTTTTGTTTATTTATTAGCACTGAAGGTCTTCTACTTCTCCTGCTTTGTCAAATGACATTGTATGTATTGCTTGTTCTCTTCTCTCTTAATAATGGACTTCATCTGGTGAGCTTTGCTCTGCCCTGGTTTTTGTGAATTACCTAGAAGTATGTGCTAATCTTTGTTGGCTTGTGTTTTCTCCTGTTCCTTGTAAGTATAGCTTTGTTAGACCCTGTGTCTCTGCCTTCAAACTCTAAATTCATCTTATGCTGCACATCCAGAGGTGTATGTGTTTCGAAGAGTTAATTGAGAAGAACATGTGTAATATTACCCTTCTTTCTTTTATGCCTAACTTTTATGCCTAACTTTATAACATTGACATATAAGCAAGTTGTACCACCTCCTTTCTGTCTCTGTAGATCTTCATGCTGAGGTTGAGTTGGATGGAGATGTGAAAATGGCTACAGTAATGGATGAAATAAATGCATTTTCTTTTCTCTACCCCGTCGAGTTGCCTGCAAAGAAATTTAGTTTCAAATGGTAATCCCTATAACACCTTCCAGCTATATCAATTTATATTAGTTCTTATTGATAGCTTGACAAGTTCTGTGATAAAAAAAAAGCATGATAAGTTTCTAGTTAATCCCTCTGTTCCCTTTCTCTGATCAATTATCTGTTTTTTTAGTGAAATTCATGATCATAAACATGAGAAGATGGTTTTGTCGTGTTGTTTCCATTTGTAAATTAGTATTGTAACTCAGTCACTGAACTGTCTTTGACATTTGTCCTTTGGCTAATATTGTGTCAAAGAGACTGATAAATATTAAAGTAATGCTATATGATATTTCGGAAATATCTTTACTCTGAACTTATTCTTTGTATAGGGAAATTTAGAAGACTCCTTATTGGGTTTAGACTTTTTGACTCGTAGAGTATCTTTTCATTCGGGGTTTTGCTGTTTTCTTTTGTTCTTTCTATATATCACCCTTGAAACAGTAAGAGACACGCAGTCACAAAGTTGTATTATTTTGATTTAATTCCCATGAAACTTTAAGTTGTATGATTTTCCCCCAAATGAACGAACATACGCTCAGAGGACAGATATGAAATTGCACTTTTGGTGTGTATCTGTTTAAACGTTAGACTTGAATTTTCATGGGAGTTGTATAAATTATTAACTTTCTTGGAGTTACATTGAAGTAGATGTTTTTTATGCGCAGACAATAGTAAAAAAGGTGACTATTTCTCTAAATTCTAATGGTCATGGGCAGACATCAAACAACTAGTTACCACTTAAAGATGGTTGATGTTAGCTATCTGTTTAATTGGTCTTTAATCCTGTTTGTAGATATTTCATTATTTCTGGTTATGTGGGGTTATGTGGGCTTATTCTTGTTCTAAATTATCAGCCCAATCCTGAATTTCTTTTTATAAAAAACTTATATATATATATATATGACTTAAAGATGGCTGACGCTACCATGTTTCATTAATGAGAAAATAACGAAACAAGTGTCACATATTATAATGTCATAATCTACTGTTCTAACATTTATGATTTTGTTTGAAGGGTGGAATCAAGAAAACCAGAGCGGTATTCATCTGCTGCACCTCTAGCACGTAGGTTTTAGTTTAAGTCTATGTTATAGACTCGATTACCTTTATATGGAAGAATACTTGATTTATTTAGTTATCTGATCCTTTTAAGATAGAACTGGTGGCAGACTCACTGAACTATACATGCATTGAACAGCTAATGCACGGCAGCGCATCGTGTATGAGCGTGTCGACATAATCAATAACCTTGTCATCTCCGTTTCGGTAACTTTGATGTAACTATGCAAGCTCTGATTAAATAGTTTACTCTGTCCACCTCATATGGAAATGGCATTGTGAAGTTGGTAGTAATTAATATGGAAGGAGATTCTCTTTTAATCAGGACAAAACATATCTACAGCATGCTCTTGATTATGTTTCTTTTTCGGTGCAGATTGGTCCTCCAAATTCACGATTCTTAACTTCAAATGAGAAGGATAGGTGGAAGGCGAAAGATGTTGCTGATTCTGTTTTGTCTGACAAATCTGCACTGGTATTAAATTGAAACCTTCAACCTTTCTCTGGAACTCCAGTTTCATTAAAGAGTTTTGGTTTTTCACTCGATGAAACCTTGTGTCAATATGGGACGATGAGGATTTGAAAAATGTGCCATACAAGCATGTTTCGTAGTTTGGGTTTCAGTCATTTTCTCTACCTCTTTGTGTAGAGAGGTAAGGTATGGTGACTGATGCATGTGGATCTATTTAACATACCTCCAGTTATCTGGTTTGTTTGGGACTTTGTAGTTCTAAACTCCAATCTAATCTAATTTTTTCCTTACATCCACTTCAAATTTGGTGTTCTTAATTAATTTTGGTCATAGGTAAAGGTATGTACACTATGGTTTGCTTGCCTTTGCTACTGTGTAAAATCAATTCCAGTTATCCGAGCTCCATATCTAAACAGGCGCTAGAAGTAATTGTTTCAATGACAATGGGAAACAATTTCTTTCTAAGGCTATAGTAAATTATCATTCATGGCCATTTGTTTTGATATGTCTCTCCATTATTGATTACTGGTTAAAATTTCCCCCATCCTGCATAAATTAGAAATTAATACTTTTTCTCTGCAGCCTGTCACCTCAGATCAGCGTATGGTTGAGAGTTCTGTACTAGATGCACATTCTAACAAAGTAAGCATAAACATTTGTTTTAGTTTCAATTTATATACAAAAGCCTTTGAGCTATCCATTTCATAATAAAATATTAATGTGAACCTTGTAATTTCAAATTTTTAGATTGACGGTGAACCTTACTGGTACTATGAGTATCTTGTTCGGAAATCACCCACAAAATCTGTGAGTTTACTTCTTTTTCTTTACTCCCAAAGAGCAGATTTTTAAAGAGAAAATGAAATATTGGTTAAACTTTATGATCCTTCTCCTTGTAAGTATTTTTGTGTGTACATTTTGTTTATATGATTGGTAACCCTTTCCACGTTGAATTGTATCAGATGCAGGAATCAAACCTCTACCGGCACAATGTGGCTTCAACTGCAGAGAGAGATGGTATTTAACTTGTTTCTTCTGCATACAGCTTATCTAATTATTGTTACAGTTACCAAGGTTCACTGCACTCTTTGCACATTATCTTCTACCAAATTCACGCAATTAAGACATCGTCACCACTGTTTAAGGATAAGGCATCTACTAAAATTCACCAGTACCAGATTTATGATCATTATGGCATTTAATAATGCTCATTAATCTCAAACTGTGTCTGAGAAGGAGAAAATTACATGTGTTACTCATGCATGTTTACATCAGGTTCACACAACCCGTCTATGGTTATCCAACACGTTGACCGATGAATCTGAAATGCATGTCTTTTTATGTCTTACTGACATATACTCAGTACACTGCATTTGATAGTCATTCTGAGATTCACATGCACTTTGTAATGACCTTGAACCCTTCGTAAATACATGTCTTAAAAGTTCATTGATGTTACACCCACCTTAATGTGGGCTCAAATGCATTTGGTTCAGACTTTTTAAATAAGGTTTTGGAGTGCATTGGTATGAATTCTAGATGCTACCTTTTTTATTTGGAATTTTTCTTCAGGATATTTGTACTCTTTGAATGCTTCAACTCTCAGCAAGAAATGGGAATATGTAAGCCCCTTCACCATTCATTTTTGCCATCTCTTGTCCAAATTGATCAGAACTTTTCAAATTTTGGTTCTGAAAGATTTAGGGGATCTTGTAATGTGCGACCTGTACATGAATCTTTAGAATCAGATAGCTAACATGTATGTACATTTCTATTGTGCAGATGGGGCCATCCTTAGAGAAAACAGTGGCTTCATTCCGCTTACTTCCACCTACGGATAATTATGTTCCTCCATACAAGGATCCTTGGAGATTTTGGTGATGATGAAGAAAGAAGAGAGAGAGAGAGAGTTTTAATCATCTCTTAGCCCCAAAACCAACATTTTTGTAAACATTTCATTCTAATTATTTTCATTTCTTTTTGAGATTATGATAATCAAGCAGTTACATGGTTTCATTGTTTTATGGATAACAATTGAATAATAAAATTGAACTTTCTGTTGAATTTGCACATCTAACTTCAACCGTGATGCTACTTTTGAAACCACAAAGTTAATATGTCGAGTGTTTGCTAGTTATGGTTGTAGAGTTCTTCATGTTGAACAAGTTCTTGAACAAAATTAGTAAAACTGTATCCTAAACCTGAATTACTAGTCAATTCTTGTGATGATTGAGACTTTCGCATCAGATTTACAGGAAGGGCTGGTTTTGAGTTCCAACCGAGTTAGACACGATTTATTTGGGTTTCTTCGTCTTGGTAGATCTGAGTGGATTTCAGTTAAAATTCTGTAATACTCATACGTTATGTGGAAGGATCGGTACATCAACCCATTTCTACATCAAAACCTACACATATCATGTTCCAGTTTTAGCAATCGTTCTTCGTTTCATGTCAAACATGCTTAAGATTTCAGTTTTTCCATAAAGGTTAATGCTATGAGGAATGTAAACAAAATCGATTCTAATCTTGGCAATAGTATTTGAATGAAAAGTTTCGCATCATTTGACTAAACAGGGTCAGTGGCTCTCGTAAGCGGTATGCAGTTACAATGGATCAATCCCTTGAGATCTTGGGATGTCTCATTGCTCTACATATTCAGCAAAGGTTCTGCCAGGGATACAAAATTCTTTTCTGATCAACGCCGCAATTTATCTTCCTTCGGATTCCTTGTTCTACCAAGGTTAGCATTGGTATTAAAACCCGAAATCTGGACCCGACCCGGACCCGACCCGAACCCGGTGTTGGACCGGAACCGACCCGATCTAATTTGGGTAGAGTATGGGTCCTAAATAACTACCAGTTGAAATTTCTGGTTGGGTCTGGGTCCCCTAAAGTTGGATCCGACCGGACCCGGACCCGCAATAAAGAAATAATCAATAAACGAAGCGGACCCGACCCGGACCCGACCCGTTACCCGTTATATAAATATATCCCCTAATCCCTATTCAGTACTCACACCCCCAAACCCTATCGCCGCTACCCGCTCGCTATCCCTCTTCTCATCTTCTGCTCTTCGCCTCTTCCTCCATTCTCCAAATCTCCAATTCCTCCATTCGAATCTCCAACATTAACCCTAAAAATCAAAGATTCGAATCTCCTCCATTCTCCTAATCTCCAATCCCTCAAACCTTATCGCCCCCTATCGCTGCCAAACCCTACAAATCGACTTAACTCACCCCAAACCCTATCGCCGCCAAACCCTAAACCGTTCGACTCCACTCACCCAGTCACCCCAAACCCCATCTGAGCTAATTGCTATCCCTCTTCTGTAGTTCTGCTCTTCCTCTATTCTCCAATTAAAGATATGATTTTTATCCTCTTTTCTCTAATTTTTGAGTCAGTGAGTGGCACTCACTGATTGTGCTTCTCTAATTTATTAACAATTCTACTGAGTGCATTTTGCATATGGATCTATATTGATTTGAATCTATATTTATCATGCTTGAGTAATTTATGCTATAGTATTTGTGAGAACAACTAAATATGCTTGAGTAAAAACAGTGAACAAATGGAGTTTTTTCTCATTATTTTCGAGTGAATGAGTGATGATGAGATGGATTATGCTTCTGAAGTTGCACACTATGTTTCATGATTCATTGAATAAATGAATTACAGGAGTAACTAGTGATTGATTAAATCCTATATGAGCATTTAATGATTAATCTTTACCTGACATTTTGGGGGTTTTTTAGAGTGCATTTTGCAAAATTTATGAACAATCTAGTGAATTTTGAGTCAGTGAGTGGCACTCACTGACTACTTTTGATATACTGACTAATTTATGAGTCAGTGATTGGCAATCTACTTTTGATATACTGAGTGGCACTCACTGATTAATCTTTACCTCTTTACCTGACTAATTTTGAGTCAGTGAGTGGTACTCACTGATTATGCTTCTCTAATTTATGAACAATCCTACTGAGTTGTACATGGTCTTGTACATGTCCATTTGATCATATTTGCTGTTCACAAATCTCTCAGGCTTCCATTGGTCGGGCTCATCCCAATCTTTCTTGTCCATACTTGATGCCATATAGATTGATTGCTATCTGTAAATAGTTTCATGAGATGCCACTTGAAAAATAAAGATTTATGTGAGCCTCAATGAGAAGAGCACACACGTGTAAAACCATCCAAAAAAACAAGGTATTTCGATACATAAATTAACAAATGTGTATTGAGTGCTAATAGTTTCTTTTCTTGTGGTGCAGCTCGCTTCTCCGCGGATGACAAATTTTCAAAGGAGCATGTAACTTTGAAGAAGCGAATTGGATTGCTCCCGACCAAAAACCACCTCCAAAGTAGTGATGATCAGTGTATCACATTTCTTCTCCATCGAACTTTTGACTTTTGAGGATTCCAGTTAGTACTTAGTAGTGTAACTAGTGTTGTCATTTGAGGATTCCAATTATGGATTTAAACTATTAGTTTAGATGATCAGTGTATCATATAAATCACCAACTATTGTCTTTTGAGGATTCCAATTATTGATTTAGATGATCAGTGTATCATATAAATCACCAACTAGTGTTGTCTTTTGAGGATTCCAATTATGTATGAAGCATGTCTGTACATTGTTTTAAGAATTACATTGTTTTAAGAATGATCAGTGTATGAAGCATGTCTGTATCCTATGAATCTCATATCGAAACTTTTGTTTTTTTTTTCTTGATATGCAGTGCTTCTTTGTTGCTAAATTTGAATGACTATATTGTTGAATTGTTATGTACTGAGAATCAGCTTAATGCAGTGCTCCTATTGATATGCAGTGCTCCTACTGGAATGACTATATTCTTGATATGCAGTGCTCCTATTGTTTGTTTTAAGAATGATCAGTGTATGATTTAATTTTCGTAGCAACCATACTGAGATCTAATTTTAACCATCATTTTTCAAGAAAGTCACGAGTCGTATTATGTAATATTGTGTTATGCTTTAAAGACCCGGAACCGAACTGGACCCGTGATTAGAAATAGGACCCGGACCCAGACCCGAAAGCGAACGGGTATTATTTTTTGTGGGGAACTGGACCCGGACCCGAATTTCATGGGTCTGAGTCCGGGTCCAGTATTTGGACCCGTCATTGACCGGGTCCGGATCTGGGTATTGAGCTACCCGACCCGACCCGACCCGTTACCAGTGCTAACCAAGGTTCTAACAATTAGTATACAAAGTTCATTTTGGCTGCTGAAATTCTTTTTGGTATGCATGTTATCTTTTGCGAAGGCTTCAGTGTAAATTGATTACTAGTGAGAAGCTTCTTGGGGTGATCAGCTACGAGAAAAATTCTTTTAGTTTAGGGTGGTGAAATACTTGTACTGTATATATTTTGATTAATCAATAATAAAATTAGGGTGGTGAAATAAGATACGGCCAGTTAATCAAAGTTAATAATTAGTATGGGTAATGCTACACTTACAACCTTATATGACACTTAGTCATCGTTGACACATCAGCATTTTAATTAATTCACATTAAATTATGTTGAAAATATATTCCATGCCAGACTCTTCCTCTTCTGCCGCTTCTTCTTCCTCATCCTCTCTCCCGCTTAGAGAAACCCATAATTCTCTCCTTTAATTCTCTCTCAAACCCTAACCTTTGAGGTCAAGAAGACGTTCAGGCAACTCGCTCTTCAGATTTGTAGATTTTGATTTCTTTTTTTGGGGAGGATGAGTGTTTTTGTAGTTTTTTATTTGTCCTTTTTGGGGGGGGGGGGGGGGGGGGGGGGGTTGGTGATGTGAGGATTTTCAATATACTTCTATTGCATTATACACTGAGTTTATTGCACTATACATTGAGTTTTTGCTAGTTGTTTAGAGGGACATGAAGCAAAAGGTGAACTATAAATTGTTTATTGCAATAGAAACTCTAGAAATGTTACTAATAATAAATATTGAATAAAGTAGTATCGGGAAGTGGCTCAATCTATACAGTACCAATGATTATTTTACTAAATTACAATATGTATTTAATCTTGAGAAGTTTTTGTCTAATATATATCTATATAATAAAACACAAAGAAAGCTATCAAGTGACTCTCATTCAATAAGATTGAAATCAATGATCTAGATCTAACCTCACAAAACATATTTTCCAGCCCAAAAGTTTCCCCCCAAAACTCAAAATCAAATCCCCAAAACAACTCTTTTATTTATTTATTTATTTATTTATTCATTCATTTATTTATTTTTCTTTATGTCTCTCTTTATCTCTCTCTCTTATTCTTTCTCTATTTACTCCGAAATTTATATTTTCAGATTTCAGGTTTGTAAATTTTCATATTTTTTATGCCTTTTTTTATTGCTCATGTTACATTGAAAATAACAAATATCTTATGAGCAGTTAAATTTTATCATTTTCCACGCTCAAAGTTCTAAGAAGTTGGATTTTACATCCCTATTTATAATTATTTTTCAACATATACTAATGGAAATATGGACTTTTATTTACAACTAATTATTGTTTTACTATTCAAACTTGAGCTACATAATTGTTGTTTTACTGTTTACAAGACTTTCATATACTGTATCGTTCCGAAGACGTGCCGTAGGCACGTGCCCATGGACAAATCTAGTACTCTTACATGACAGCAACCTAGTCCAATAGTAGGATTTACATATGGAAATGGAATACTCAGCCTAAGCACACCTAGATTTCAGGTTAGTAATATTCACATTTTAAACATCTTTAGCTTATGTCTTATTTGTGTCTCACAGTACGTTTATATCAATACTTCGCATTAGAAGTATATTTCTAATATTGATCTTTGTATATCGGTCGCTTCTCCTAACATGAGGCCATGCTCTGGCACCAAACCAGTACCCGACCAAAATGCTTCAACTTGATCAGTTCATGATGGTCATCAAGGCAATTGAAGGCAGTTGAAGCTCTATGTAAAGGCTACACAATGTTTTGATTTAATTATTTCTGTTGGAGACCAATAATTTTGAGTTTGTTTGTAGTTGTTTTTATAATTGACAAGATTAAGAAGACATTAAAGGATTGTAGTTGTTTTGAATTAATTATTTCATGCCCAGTTTGTGGATGACATTGCATTTTCCTTCACCGTGGATGCATACTTCTTATCGACTGTGAATGCCTTGATGTTCTTGGCATGTTCTGGCATTGCTAGACCATATTTTTGTTAGGAAATTATGAGGATCTTGTTGAGTCTTTGATACAATCAAAACAAACCACTAAGCAAGACTAGATCACACCAAACACACAATACGGGCTTTCGCCTTAATCCGGGGGAGGAAGAACCGAGATATTATTCATCTAGAAATGATACAAGAATATTACAATTCTCACCACGACCCTCTCTCAAGCCTAATGGAACTTGATGCTGCTTACAATGGAGAACTCTCTCACCCTCTCAGATGAAGTACTATCTTCTTCTATTCGGCACAAATAGAATCAACCACGATCTATGAGCCGTCACAATAGTTTATATATAGATCTAGAGACAAATTCTAAGTTGATATCTTGTTACAATAGCCATTGGATAGTACACAAGAGATAACCCTACGATAGGAGCCACACGATCCAACTTGAAGAGCAAGTTGGGCTATTCACGAATCACCTAGATTCAAACCCGAAAACCCATCAGCGCTGCTGTCGGTCGACCTACCCCCAAGGTACGGTCGACCGCAACCTTCTGAAGTCCACCCGAGAGCAAACTGGTCGATCGTGCAGTCGACCGTTGTCTCGCTGCAGTAGAGCGGTCAATCGATCCCAAGGTCCAGTCGACCGCAACCCCACTGTTGCCTTCTGCTAACTGTCTCTTGCCTCCACTCCATTTCCAATCGCCTTTGTCTTTCCACGTCTTATCGTCTTCTTATCCAATCTCGTATGCAAGACATAAACCCAACAATCTCCACCTAGGATTGCATACGCATGAATCCATATCTGTGTGATTTAAAACTCTTCTAGATCTTTCTTCTCCGCTTTGTAAACAACATGTTTCAATGGCTTCTCCTGCTAGTTGAACAAACCTCCACCTGTTTTTTCCCAGTTGTACCCTCAAGGGCACACCCATGTAGATGTAATCATGGAGGTACCACCCTCCATACGAACTCCACCTACATCAAGACTTTCTCCACCTTCCAACGGTATTCAAACGTTGTAGTCTCGCGTCGGTAATTCTAGTGACAGCTTACTAGATAATGCTTTAAGAACAATGATCTTCCATACACTCGGGCGAGTTTTTCTGCTCCCACAAAGCTGGTAGAGGTTGTGCTGAACCTGCCCAATCCCCCTCTTACCTTTCATTACCTTACGACGACTATCCAAAACTGTCAAAAGTCCACCTCGAGCTGTGTACATGCAGTCCCGAGCATCAAGAGTACCCAAGGATATAAGATTCTTCTGTATCGAAGGAATATGCATGACATATTTTAGTGTGAACCCTTTACCATCTGGCGTCTCCAATTCAACTGTTCCCTCACCCACCACTTCACAAATCTCACCACTCACCGTTCCCACACTACGGCTTGTTGATGACTTGTAAGTAGAAAACATCTCCCTCTCGGAGCAAATATGAGAAGAACTTCTCGAATCAAGATACCAACTTGAATCCACATCTGAAGAACTTGAAACAAGAAGACAACAGTCAACATTATTACTTGACTCAGTTGCGCTGACTATATGGGCTTGTTCCCCTTCTTTAATAGCACTCTTCTGACTCAACCACTTTTGACAGTCTCTCTTGTAATGCCCAACTCCTTTACAGTAATGGCAACGAATTTTACCCTTGTGTGCCGCATCCCTTCCAATTGAAGTATCACCATTCACCACAAAACACCCTAAAGAAATAGACTCTCCTTTATGAGTCTCCTTTCTTAGTTCATCTTCCTTCAGACCCTTAATCACCCTGGCTACAGTAAGTGTCTCCTTGGCTGATTTTCCATGTAGCATGGTAGTTATCAAGTGATCATAAGAAGTTGGCAGTGAATAAATCAAGTTGAAAGCTTTATCCTCTTCGCTAAGATCATCCGCGTTAATCGCCTTTAGTTCAGATATTACTTTATTAAACTCCACAATATTATCTTGAAGATGGGTACCTTCCTTCACTGAGAACCTAAATAGCTTCCTCTTTCAATACATCCGATCTAGTAACGACAATTCCGAGTAATCAGTTTTGAGTCTCGCCCATAGACTCGCTGCACTTTCTTCTCAAGGATTTACACTTGACTTCGTCCGCCAATTGCAACCGGATTAAACTCAAGGCCTTCAAACAAATCTCATCCCACTTCTCTTGCAGCATGTCGGTTGGCTTCTTCTCTTCTAGGGCAAGGTGCAAGTTCTTCTGAACCAAAACATCATACATGTCCATCTTCCATAAATTGAAGTTGATCTTACCGTCAAACCGCTTGATCTTCGTTTTTTGATCTGTCATCTTCAAGGAACTCGAACAAACCCACGAATCCTGATTGCTCTGATACCACTTGTTAGAAAATTATGAGGATCTTATTGAGTCTTTGACACAATCAAGACAAACCACCAAGCAAGACTAGATCACACCAAACACACAATACACACAAGAGTTGTCCCGGTTGGAGCTTTCGCCTTAATCTGGGGGAGGAAGAACCGAGAAATTATTCAACTAGAGAAGATACAAGAATATTACAATTCTCACCACGACCCTCTCTCAAGCCTAATGGAACTTGATGCTGCTTACAATGGAGAACTCTTTCACCCTCTCAGATGAAGTACTCTCTTCTTCTATTCAGCACAAATAGAATCAACCACAATCTATGAGCCGTTACAATTATTTATATATAGATCTAGAGACAAACTCTAAGTTGATATATTGTTACAATAGCCATTGGATAGTACACAAGAGATAACCTACGATAGGAGCCACACGATCCAACTTGAAGAGCAAGTTAGGCAATTCACGAATCACCTAGATTCAAACCCGAAAACCCATCAGCGCCGCTGTCGGTCGACCTACCCCCAAGGTACGGTCGACCGCAACTTTCTGAAGTCCACCCGAGAGCAAACGGGTTGACCGCGCAGTCGACCGTTGTCTTGCTGCAGTAGAGCGGTCGACCGACCCCAAGGTCCAGTCGACCGCAACCCCACTGTTGCCTTCTGCTTACTGTCTCTTGCCTCCACTCCGTTTCCAATCGCCTTTGTCTCTCCATCGTCTTATCGTCTTATCCAATCTCGTATGCAAGACATAAACCCAACAATTTTATGTTGCTTTTATATATGTTGCTCATGTAGCCTATTTCATGGATTGTACTTGAATACTCTATTTTCTCTTATGGGGATGAGTATCATGGACCAGAAATGTGAGATACTCTGTTTTCTCGCAAAATCCTTTCTCAAATTACTTTAAATTAAATAACTTCATAAAAGGAAAATATTCATATCCTGGGTAAAATATACATCTCTTTCTTATTCAAGTCGTGGGAAAAAAACTCATGTACTTTTTACTCATTTGCTTCTTGTGTCTTGGTTCCTAACTACTGAAGTTTTTTAAAGCAAGAGATGAGGCTTAATGCCCTTCCGCTATATGTAAATTGGCTGTAATTTGATCTCATTCTGTTGATGCTTCAACTTTGCTAATGCATTATTTGAAGGGATTCGGGGCACAAATGCAGCAAAAACCATAGATAAAATCCGAAACCCTAACCCTAGGATCTGTGTACAAGACATGGCTGATCATGAAAAAAACGAAATTTTACCTTTTAGGAGCTTTACGAAGGCTGAAAGATGGAGGTAATCACCACGCAACCCTTGTAGCAAGATCCGCGTCTCTAAAGCAGTCCACACGAACGTCCGATCGTCCAACGATCAAGGGAGCCGGTACTAGCCGATGAAGCTTGCCTCTATCTCTCTCTCTCTCTCTTGCCTCTCAACAATTGGAGCGGCTAGGGTTTTCCCTCTTGCCTCTCAACAATTGGAGCGGCTAGGATTTTCTATGGAAAACGAAGTTGCCAAAAGATGAAAAATAAACCAATACATCTCTATGTATTTATAAGAGAGAATGAGGTGGGCTTAACCGTAATCAGTTTGGCTTCTGCTAAGACCAATCTGATTTGGTTTTATCATTTAAATTCGAATTATATTTTAATTAATTAAGTCCAACTCAATTAATTAAATAACTAATTTCGAATCATTTAATTTAAATTCCGAATTTAAATTAAAACTCCTTTTAAACGAATGAAGTGTGTGACCCTTTAGGTTATTATTACGTTGGCAATAATTTTATTATCTAATAATAAAATTATAAACAATGAGCGGCATCTAGTAATACATCATTGCTACCCAAATAATAATAATAATTGGTGATTCAATTAAACCTTTCGTGACTAATGTCTCCATGTAATATAATCCTTTTAACCTTGATATTATAGATTAAACTAGAGGCATGGTTTGTGTCATCCTCTTAATAATTTAATCTTTATTTTCTTGATCGATGAGTAGACTATTCAAACAAATCAATATTTGAGCATGGCCATGCATTTCATAGTCTCACTCAAACAAGAGGCCGATAATATCGCTCCTAAAATTAGGAGGGTTAAATTCCATCTAGATCATTCACATTTCTCACACGATTCATAATGAACCCAATACTATCTTTATCATTACCCGATTAAAGATAACTTTTGATAGAATCAAAGTACATTAATTCTCGTGTAGAAATATAATGATTTCAGGTCAGAGGACCATTACACCATTATCAGAGTGAGATTACTTATGACACTTATTTATTTATTCCATGTTGAATCTCACAGTGGGTCTGTCCAGTACAATGTACTCTTACATTTACCTATGTATTGATTTTAGTATCTCTATACTAATGACCCATGAGAGGTGGTCATCAATCAATCAACATACTAGTCTCAATGTATTATTACTGTCCTAGTAATAATAATACTCGACTAGGGACATTCAAGATTATTATACTATATATGATCTCATGTTCATATAGTTCGTATTAATAATCTAAGGACATTTATCATGCTAACATTTATAACGCAGTAAATACGAAGCATAATAAATTATTAATATAATCAAATAGAACATAATGTCAATAATACTGATTACATAATATCATTGTATTGCCTCTAGGGCACCTACACTAACATTATTTGTGGCTTTCTGATGCATTATTTTGTTAACATCGACTTCCCTTTCACATCCACAAAGCACACCTAGACAAAAGATGATGTTATCATTTTCTAACGGGATGATCTGGATTTAACTATACATTGAATGCTCGCATACATATCTCTAATATTATAATGGGAGAATGCCTTAGTGTCATTTCTAAATATTTTGTCAATTTACCAATCCGTGTAACACACGTGCATAACTATTATAAAGGAGGTCCTAGGTTCAAATCAAGACTACGTCTAAATTTTTATTTTAAAAAACTATTGATATGGGTTGGATGATGTGGCCCCTCTGGGCCACAGGATCCCTTCAGAATACGCGCACCTCCAGATTATCCAGATCCGCCATGTCAGCATCGGAAAACCACCCGGGCCTCTGCCACGTCAGCCCTATACCTCCCGGGTTTCCACCGCTTCAACCCTACAGGCAACCGGGTCCAGACCCGGCCCCAAACGGGTCCAGACCCGGTTGGCTTCTCCTATAAATACCAGACCCCTACCCCTTATCCAGGTAAGGAAACTTTCCCCACTCAAACCCTAGTTACTGTTACTCTCTCTCTCAGTAGCTGACTAGATTGTCGGAGGGTCTGCCACCGGGACCAACCCCGATGTTCCTAGACCGTCTGCAGGTACATGAGACCTCGGATCCGATCCTCCCAATCCGAGCTGAGCATCCAGCATTCACCTCACTTCCGCCTACTTCCGTACCGTTCGCCCGACTGAGGGTCGTCCACACAGGAGCTTCCTCCATCAATACAAATCGAGTAAGAACTCACACCTGGTGCATCCACACGCCTCCCAAAAACAAACCGAATCAGGTTGGCACCGTCTGTGGGAAAATCAATTGCAGACGCCGACCCGAGCTCAGCCATCAACAGTACCCCGTCAACCCGAGCTCACATGGCACCCAAAGCCATGAGAGCTGTTACTTCAGCCCGTCGGTAGGACGTGCCTCCATAGGGTGTCGCCGCCAACGCTCAGGCTTCCAACAACCCGGGGGTCAGTTATAGACCCCAACCGGGTGGCTCCCGACCAGTCCAGCCCGACCTACGGGGGGTGATCCAGAATAGACAGGCCAGCCGGTCTAGGGGAGGGGCCGCTTCCAACTCGGCCCCGAACCATCCCAAACCTTCGTCCCAAGGGCGAGGGCCAGCACTCAGTTGCGTCGGCCGGCGCCCACCGGCTCAGAAAAATCGATCCGAGCGAGCTCCAGTCACCCACCAGGAGTTTCAAGACTTCCGGAAAGAGATCATGGAGGCCATCCGGGGACCCCCCGTCGATGGCAGCATCCGCCGCTCTCGCTCCCGCTCGGATGCCGAGGCCAGCGTGTCCCGCGTCCCGACCGTCCAGCCGGAGTATGACGACGACATTTTGAAGCGCCTCCAGGAAATGGAGGACCACCTCGATCACTTCGGGGACGGCGGGCCGAGGCCGGCCCAGGGATACAGGCCCATTCGACCTCCTTTTTCCACCGCCATATTGCGGGCAGAAATACCCCGAAACTTTCACCCACCTCAATTCGAGACTTACGACGGGGAGGGCGATCCTGCTGATCACATGGAGGGCTTCAAAACCCTCATGATGATTCACAGCGCATTGGATCCCCTCCTGTGCCTCGCCTTCCCTGCCACCCTCTGGGATCCGGCTCGGGAGTGGTTCTCGAAGCTCACCCCCGGCTCCATCCATTCCTTCAACCAATTGGAGGGCAACTTCCTCGCCCACTTTGTGACAAGCCGAAAGGCTGAAAGGACAAGTGCGTCCCTACTTAGCCTCCGGCAGAAGGAAGAAGAGTCGCTCCGAGCGTTCGTCCGAAGATTCACCGCTGATGTCACGCCCCGCTTCCCAAAAATACGGAATACGAGCATATGACAAAAGCCCAGCGAATGACTAACGTCATCCATAAGCTGTTTAATCGATTAACTCAACAACATAAACAATTCAGAACAATTACGCAAGCAATAATAATGATCTCATGAACAAAAATACTTGGAATAAAACAATATAATATCCAAATACAATAATAATAATCCAACGTCTGGAAACAAATAGTAATATTCGGGTCATAAGCCCAATACAATAAAAATAACAATAATCCAATAATTAAGTCTCCAAACAAAACAATAATTATTTATTAAGCAGCGATGCAATTAATTCCTTCACCAATGTTGTTCTGCTAATCCATCTGGTAATTCTCCATCAACACCTGTAATTACTTCATCTAAAAAGAGAAAATAATTGTCCTTAGAGCAAGTCATGGACAGCAAGTAGAGAAAACAGGGAACAATGGAATAACGGTATAACAATGAATCAACGGATCAATAAGAATCAATAAAATGGGACAAAACCATGATAATCGATATAATTGGCTATAAACAATGGTGCAACATTCGGTAACGGTAATCGGTGATCAATAACGGTAATACTTAGCCAATATTCGATATCAATAGGAACAACATGCAGTGTCGGTTTAGTGTGATCCTTAAGTCTATTAATCATTTTAATCCTAACTAATGTAGCACTTCATGCATCCATCCTTTTACTACATGGTTGCTACATACAAACAATTCCGCTTTAGACTTTGTAGTGGGCTCTATAGTTCATGTACTCTTCAACATTAAACATTAATCACCTTTCGGTGTACGGTACGGTCATCGGCAATAATACAATACACGATAGATTGGGTTACTGCCATAACCACAATCACACGATAAAACGGTAGCCGGAACGGTAATTAGGGAAACACGGGCCCCTCCTCCAAGTACAGTTCCTATATTGTCCACCACGAAAAGTCAACCCTTAAACCCCGGCTTGTTAATTATTTATCAATGCAACAATACAATATGCAATTAAGGAATAAGGGATAATCAATAGTATCAATAAGAAAACAATAGGTTGATAACATGGATAGAACGGTTACAATAGTGACGATAACTCATTGGGAACATACAATGCAACATACATTCATTAAATCATGCAATAATACAACATAGGAATTATTAATTCATTAAAAAGAGAGATCTAAAATTCTGGACAGCACGCGCAGTCTGTACAAAAGTGCAGTTTCCCGCTGACTCAAGAATCAAAAGTTGAATCCGTCAGTAAATCTGAAAACTAGACTTCCATACGGTTCCAACGCATACTTAAAGTTCACATTCCGACAACAGTAGCTAGGTTAAACACTTGTTTCTTTTCAGGTTTTATGTTCAGGCAGAAAAATGACATCTTGTTATTTTAATTGTTGAATCAGCAAAAACTCGGTATTAAAATCAGTAAAAATATAATCTAGACTCCTAAACATGTTAAACATCAATCTGGAAATTTTCATAGCAAAATTCAATCATTTGATCAACCTTTTTACTGTTCAAACATGAAAGGTTCGAGAATCTGAAAATCTGAAAAAAAAGATAAAACACAGCTGCAGTAAAACGGGCATAACTCTTGCTACACAACTCGGAATTCGAAAATTCTGGATGTTATTGACATCTAGACATTCGGGGCTACATTTCATATTCAGAAAATATTTTATTTTAAGGTCATTTACTGCTTCGAAAACAGCGATCGAGTTCAGGTCAGCAACATGTATAGTTCTTAGGGTATATTTCTTGGACATAAAATTAGTTAAACATGATGGGTTTCGATTCTATAATCAACAATTCGTGTAACTAGCATCATAGGTGTCCAAACATGATAAATAAGGATTAGAACACACACATATACAAATCCAACATCAATCAATCATCAACCGACATACAACCTAACGAATGTCTCTACAATAAATTATTTGTGTTGTGACTTGTATGAATAACCCTATTAACAATTCTATATGCATTAATTAAAGATCCAAACTTTAGAGTCAAATTGGCACGATGTCAAGAGTATCGGGGTTAGCTCGTGTAAACCCACAATAAACCCAACGAAAGGGACAACAAAGGGTAATACGATAACAAAAAGATCTACTTGCAAGAATTTTCAATAAAACTTGAATTTGAAACGAATAGCAATTCAAGTAGACGGTGACTTGCCTGTTAACCGGTGAAACGAATAGCAATAATAATGGAATATGAATCCCGAAACAACGAACTCGCGAACTAGCAATTTCCCAAAGCAGCACGTGCAATACACGTGCAATTAAATTCAACAGCAACAACAGCACACCAAAGAGACAGCAACAATGGTAATCAGCCAAGAGAGGGGGAGCAGCACCGGCCAGGGGGCGGCGGCGCTGGCTGAGGCGTCGACGGCGGGAGGCGGCGCGAGGGTCAGGGCGGCGCTAGGAGTCGTCGCCGGCGGTCGAAGCTGGGAGGAGAGGGATCGGAACTTGAGGGTTTGATGGGTCTTGAAGCTTGTTAATGGTGGGGAAGGGGAAAGGGGGAACGGGGTTGGAGTTTGGGTTCGTGGGTGTCGGGGGAAGGCGACGGGGAGTGATCGACGGAAGTTTGGGGGGTCGCCGGAGTGGTGGTTCGCCGGAGATGGTCGGGGAAGGAGAACAGGGATTGGGGATTTGAGTTATGAACGGGGAGAGAGAAAGAGGAGAGATAAAGCGCGTCTAGGATTTCGATTTGTGTGCAGAAATTAGGGTTACAGTACCGTTGTATTTATAGGGTACAATTACGGTACTGGGTTAATGGTTTAGGGTCTAATAAAAGCGGGTTTGGGTCGAGAACACCTCAAATTGGATTTTAGGGTTCAATTAGGAGATAGATCAAAATCAACACGGTTCAAATAAAAATACTCATAATTCAAATGAACAAAATCCACAATATAGATAACTCAATAAAAGAAAAAGATAGTTCATGAACGAAAATTCCAACCCAATTAGATAAATAAATAACACAATTGAAATAATAAGAATTTAAAATAAAATGTAACTCGCCAAGAAAATCAGATCGGGTATACAAGTAAAATATTTCGATGGATGAATTTTTAATTAAAGCATTCAAGAAATAACAATTAGTAATTATAATCATAATAATCATAAAACCGTACAATAAAATAACATTCAGGTTTAACAACTTTAATAAAATGCTCTAATAATAATATACATAATTTTGGCTGAAATACAATTAACCGATAAATTAAGATTTTAAAATACGCCCTACTCGAAATAATAATAGTATTTTCGATTGGAAAATATTTAAATAGAAATTCTCAAAACAATTTGACACAAAATAAATTTATAAATGATTAAAATACTGAAAATATTCGGAAAATAAGTATTTACGGAAATGGGGGTTACAATCCTACCCACCTTACAACAAAATTTCGTCCTCGAAATTTGTTCAGGCGGTATATAGGACAAAAGAAAAGCAAACTAATGAAATCAAAACAGGAATCACAGGGAAAGAAACAAATGGTGACAGCACCAGAATAATGTGGAGCACGGATAAGAATGAAGTTATCTAGAATGATTTCAAATGAAGATTCAATAAATGATGACAATGCAAATGTATGAAAAGGGAGTAAACAATGCAAGAAAGAGAACAACAAGGATATCCTGGAACCTGTGGGTTATGGGCCCACCACACTTCCGCTGCGCTGCTCTGATGGTGAAACTACAAGCTGTAGACATGTCGTTGTAGCTCAAGCGATGCCGCTCGACGGATCAAGCAGGAAGAAGAAGAAGAAGAACAGATGCCACCAGAATCAAATGAATATGGGCATGGAAAGA
The DNA here is from genome assembly GCA_017893485.1 of Hemerocallis citrina. Lineage (NCBI taxonomy): Eukaryota > Viridiplantae > Streptophyta > Magnoliopsida > Asparagales > Asphodelaceae > Hemerocallis > Hemerocallis citrina. The sequence goes on along the minus strand of CM030358.1, from coordinate 156,855,772 downwards.
GTAAAATCACACCCAATAAGGAATCAATTAATGGGAGGGACAAAGACAACAAGAATGAAAGAACTCAATGTGAAGGGATCAAGGAGGAAAAGAGAATAGTTTCCAGACCCTAAGTTGGATATCAATAGTTCATGTGATCTCTGTATTGCAAATACTGTTGAGTCAAACCGGTTAAGACCCAAATCTGATTAATATATCAATCAGGCTAAACTTCCTTTCGTTAGTCACATTTGACTGATATATTATCCAAACCTAGGCTCTGATACCACTAAAAACCTTGTCACGCCCCGCTTCCCAAAAATACGGAATACGAGCATATGACAAAAGCCCAGCGAATGACTAACGTCATCCATAAGCTGTTTAATCGATTAACTCAACAACATAAACAATTCAGAACAATTACGCAAGCAATAATAATGATCTCATGAACAAAAATACTTGGAATAAAACAATATAATATCCAAATACAATAATAATAATCCAACGTCTGGAAACAAATAGTAATATTCGGGTCATAAGCCCAATACAATAAAAATAACAATAATCCAATAATTAAGTCTCCAAACAAAACAATAATTATTTATTAAGCAGCGATGCAATTAATTCCTTCACCAATGTTGTTCTGCTAATCCATCTGGTAATTCTCCATCAACACCTGTAATTACTTCATCTAAAAAGAGAAAATAATTGTCCTTAGAGCAAGTCATGGACAGCAAGTAGAGAAAACAGGGAACAATGGAATAACGGTATAACAATGAATCAACGGATCAATAAGAATCAATAAAATGGGACAAAACCATGATAATCGATATAATTGGCTATAAACAATGGTGCAACATTCGGTAACGGTAATCGGTGATCAATAACGGTAATACTTAGCCAATATTCGATATCAATAGGAACAACATGCAGTGTCGGTTTAGTGTGATCCTTAAGTCTATTAATCATTTTAATCCTAACTAATGTAGCACTTCATGCATCCATCCTTTTACTACATGGTTGCTACATACAAACAATTCCGCTTTAGACTTTGTAGTGGGCTCTATAGTTCATGTACTCTTCAACATTAAACATTAATCACCTTTCGGTGTACGGTACGGTCATCGGCAATAATATAATACACGATAGATTGGGTTACTGCCATAACCACAATCACACGATAAAACGGTAGCCGGAACGGTAATTAGGGAAACACGGGCCCCTCCTCCAAGTACAGTTCCTATATTGTCCACCACGAAAAGTCAACCCTTAAACCCCGGCTTGTTAATTATTTATCAATGCAACAATACAATATGCAATTAAGGAATAAGGGATAATCAATAGTATCAATAAGAAAACAATAGGTTGATAACATGGATAGAACGGTTACAATAGTGACGATAACTCATTGGGAACATACAATGCAACATACATTCATTAAATCATGCAATAATACAACATAGGAATTATTAATTCATTAAAAAGAGAGATCTAAAATTCTGGACAGCACGCGCAGTCTGTACAAAAGTGCAGTTTCCCGCTGACTCAAGAATCAAAAGTTGAATCCGTCAGTAAATCTGAAAACTAGACTTCCATACGGTTCCAACGCATACTTAAAGTTCACATTCCGACAACAGTAGCTAGGTTAAACACTTGTTTCTTTTCAGGTTTTATGTTCAGGCAGAAAAATGACATCTTGTTATTTTAATTGTTGAATCAGCAAAAACTCGGTATTAAAATCAGTAAAAATATAATCTAGACTCCTAAACATGTTAAACATCAATCTGGAAATTTTCATAGCAAAATTCAATCATTTGATCAACCTTTTTACTGTTCAAACATGAAAGGTTCGAGAATCTGAAAATCTGAAAAAAAAGATAAAACACAGCTGCAGTAAAACGGGCATAACTCTTGCTACACAACTCGGAATTCGAAAATTCTGGATGTTATTGACATCTAGACATTCGGGGCTACATTTCATATTCAGAAAATATTTTATTTTAAGGTCATTTACTGCTTCGAAAGCAGCGATCGAGTTCAGGTCAGCAACATGTATAGTTCTTAGGGTATATTTCTTGGACATAAAATTAGTTAAACATGATGGGTTTCGATTCTATAATCAACAATTCGTGTAACTAGCATCATAGGTGTCCAAACATGATAAATAAGGATTAGAACACACACATATACAAATCCAACATCAATCAATCATCAACCGACATACAACCTAACGAATGTCTCTACAATAAATTATTTGTGTTGTGACTTGTATGAATAACCCTATTAACAATTCTATATGCATTAATTAAAGATCCAAACTTTAGAGTCAAATTGGCACGATGTCAAGAGTATCGGGGTTAGCTCGTGTAAACCCACAATAAACCCAACGAAAGGGACAACAAAGGGTAATACGATAACAAAAAGATCTACTTGCAAGAATTTTCAATAAAACTTGAATTTGAAACGAATAGCAATTCAAGTAGACGGTGACTTGCCTGTTAACCGGTGAAACGAATAGCAATAATAATGGAATATGAATCCCGAAACAACGAACTCGCGAACTAGCAATTTCCCAAAGCAGCACGTGCAATACACGTGCAATTAAATTCAACAGCAACAACAGCACACCAAAGAGACAGCAACAATGGTAATCAGCCAAGAGAGGGGGAGCAGCACCGGCCAGGGGGCGGCGGCGCTGGCTGAGGCGTCGACGGCGGGAGGCGGCGCGAGGGTCAGGGCGGCGCTAGGAGTCGTCGCCGGCGGTCGAAGCTGGGAGGAGAGGGATCGGAACTTGAGGGTTTGATGGGTCTTGAAGCTTGTTAATGGTGGGGAAGGGGAAAGGGGGAACGGGGTTGGAGTTTGGGTTCGTGGGTGTCGGGGGAAGGCGACGGGGAGTGATCGACGGAAGTTTGGGGGGTCGCCGGAGTGGTGGTTCGCCGGAGATGGTCGGGGAAGGAGAACAGGGATTGGGGATTTGAGTTATGAACGGGGAGAGAGAAAGAGGAGAGATAAAGCGCGTCTAGGATTTCGATTTGTGTGCAGAAATTAGGGTTACAGTACCGTTGTATTTATAGGGTACAATTACGGTACTGGGTTAATGGTTTAGGGTCTAATAAAAGCGGGTTTGGGTCGAGAACACCTCAAATTGGATTTTAGGGTTCAATTAGGAGATAGATCAAAATCAACACGGTTCAAATAAAAATACTCATAATTCAAATGAACAAAATCCACAATATAGATAACTCAATAAAAGAAAAAGATAGTTCATGAACGAAAATTCCAACCCAATTAGATAAATAAATAACACAATTGAAATAATAAGAATTTAAAATAAAATGTAACTCGCCAAGAAAATCAGATCGGGTATACAAGTAAAATATTTCGATGGATGAATTTTTAATTAAAGCATTCAAGAAATAACAATTAGTAATTATAATCATAATAATCATAAAACCGTACAATAAAATAACATTCAGGTTTAACAACTTTAATAAAATGCTCTAATAATAATATACATAATTTTGGCTGAAATACAATTAACCGATAAATTAAGATTTTAAAATACGCCCTACTCGAAATAATAATAGTATTTTCGATTGGAAAATATTTAAATAGAAATTCTCAAAACAATTTGACACAAAATAAATTTATAAATGATTAAAATACTGAAAATATTCGGAAAATAAGTATTTACGGAAATGGGGGTTACAGCTGAGGCGAGATCGGTCTCCCCCCTCGACCCAGGGGTTGCCTTGTGTAGTACCCCGTAGTTTTAAATATTATTTTTAAAGGTTTATAAATGATTAAAATAATTTTTAGGGATTTAATAAATATTTTCAGAAAAATTTATCTTTTTACACGTGCAAAACACGTACAAATATTTTCTTGAGAAGTTCAAAAGTCAAATTTTCTTCATGAAAAACCATTATTTAATATTTGAGATTTATTTATAATTTTTTCAGATTTTTCTGAAATTAATCGGATCTATTTGCAAATTTTGAGAAAAGAATGATCTTTTTGCAAATTTGTCATTTTGAGGGGTGAAAGTGCAAAATTTATTTTCTAGACTTTTTGAACAGTACAGGTTGAGATTAATGAGTATATTTTACTTTTAAATCCTAATTTAAATGATTTTTTATTGAGTTTGCAAGAATAGAGATCTATATATGTAAAGTTGTATTTCAAGGGGGGTATCTTGCAAAAGTGTTTGGAAAACCCTAAACTTCTTATCCCGGGTATTTAAAAGAAAATGCAGCCGTCATTCGCTGCACAACATAGAATTCTTGTGATTTTTGGGAGGATCAAGAGGAGGATTTTGGATCTCGCAAAAAGATAGGCTTTCTTGTTGGATCTCTTCATTTCTAGGGTGAGTGATGTAAATTTGTTTTGTTATTTTGTTTTATGTATGTGAGTGACATGTTGTTTTGCTTTGTGTATGTTTTATGAGAGTAATGTAATTGTTTTGTTTGTCCTTTGAGTTTTATATGTGAATAATGTAATTGAATGGTTGATTTGTTTATGTATGTGAGTAGTATAATTTGGTTGTTGATCTATGATTGTTTTGATTAATCTTAGATGTCGAATTTATTTGCTAGAAAGCATGTTTAGGATTTGAGTATGATTATGACAATAAGGGATTGGATGGATGAACAATTGGATCTTGTGATTACAAATCGGATTTTGGTAATGAGTTGTGGAAGAAATCCATTGTTGAGAAATTTTAATGGAAGAATTATGTATTAAGAACATGAAAATTGAAGTTTTGAGAAATTGGTTGATTTGAGGAAATGTATCCAAACTGGGGATTCTTTGAGATTGACGTTTTTATCTGAATACAAATTATTTCAGTGAGCAATGATTTTTTAAGAAACTCTAATTTTGATTATCGTGTACAACCCAAATTATGCAGTCTGTAGGCCGACAGTCGACTGGCATGACCTTTCAGTTGACTGGTACGACCCGGCTGCTATGATCTTTAGTTTCCTTGAAAATCCATTCTAGACAGTCGACTTAGACCCTTTTCAGTCAACTGGCACACTTAGAATTTATTTTTCAAAGTTATCGTAGATTTTTCTCTGGTAAGTCGACTTATGACTTTTGCAAGTCGACTTATAACCCTTAGAATATTTTCTTAAAGATTTCTGGAATTTCTCTCTGGTAAGTCGACTTAAGACTTCTATAAGTTAACTTAAAACACTCTGGTAAGTCGACTTATGACTTTTATAAGTCAACTTATAACACTTAGCTTATTTTCTTAAAATCATGGAACATTCTTTCTAGACAGTCGACTTCTGCTTACTATAGTCGAATGGTACTGATGTATTTTGATATTTATGAAGGTTCTTACAAATGGATTATTCTCTAGATATTTTGATTTATAATTACTTATACCTTATCTTCTATTGAACTTATGTTTTCAAGATGTTAAGTTGAGCAGTTTATGAAGTAAGATTGGTTGAGATATTTGAGTTTGAGTCACTAGAGGGTGTGTGTGACCCTAGTATACCGGCGGTTGAGTTCGTTACATTTGGGCCTGTTGAGGCATTTTAGTTGTTTAGTTGTTGAGATAAATCCGGTAGGGTACACCAACTCTAGGAGATTCGTTAAGTAATTAAATAATCCAAAAATGATAAGGACAGACACTAGTGGTGATATGATGAACGGGAACATGGGTTATGGATCTCAGTATGGCTTTCGGTGTGAGACAATCCCCGGAATTATCCAGGTGTGAGTGAAATAGTCTCCGGAATTACCTGTGGTGTGGGATTGATTTCCGGAATTATCGGGGTCGAGGCGACACACATGTGGTATTCGTGTGATGAGGTCATTGCTTACGGTGTGAGATAATCTCCGGAATTATCCAGGTGTGAGTGAAATAGTCTCCGGAATTACCTGTGGTGTGGGATTTATCTCCGAAATTATCGGGGCATGGGCTAATACTCACCGTTTATCTTTATCTTGTAGTAGTCATCGTGTTAGGATTAGTTTCATAGCGGGGGATTAAACCCTATAATGTGGAGACGTTAAGGGTTTGCACCGGACCTATGTAGAATGGGATGCATAGACTCTGACAAGTACGCATTAGAAAGTCAGCATATAGAATTGTGTTTCTTGACTTGGTTTTATGCATGTGTTTTTCGGTTTTCTACACTTAACACTTAGTCTAGTTCCACTTGTATGGTTTTTCGCATTTCGTGATTTCTCTAATTTCATCGATTCTTGTTATATTCTGTTGTTGATAAATCTATGCTTTACTTATGTTGATTGTTTATGTCACTCACACCTTTATGGCTGATCCCTTTAGTTTTGGGGGTTAGGGATCATCTCTAGACTCATGTGCTACAGGTTGTCGCTTAAAAGCTTGGAGGTTTGGATGCTTGAGATAGTTTTGAGCTAAATTGATTTAATAGAGTTTTGTGTAAATTTGTAAAAGCAGTGTTGTAAAAAGGCAATGTTGTGAATAAAAGAAAATTTTGATTTGAGATGTATTGTATTCCGCTGTGCTATGTAAAAGATTATTGTAATAAAAGTCGAAAATTTTATTGGTGTTGGTTGTGTTTAATGTTACATTGAAGTTGATGCTGGGATTGTGCCACGTATTTTCTAAGATATTATATTAGAAATTCGGGGCGCTACACCTCGGTAGCATTCCAGCACAATGTCCATCATGGACAGCTGAAGGCCTCCCTGGCGAAGAGGCCCCCGATAGATTTTCCCAACATCCTTAATAGGGTCGAAAAGTACATCCGGGCTGAAGAGGCCCTTAATCCAGAGGACTTGAAAGAAGTTCCCGAGAAGGGAAGCGCAAGGCCGACGAGGTCGAGCCAGCGAAGAAAGCTCCGAGAGACGGGGGCGCCACGAAGAAGGTTCTGCCGGTCCCCCGCTTCGAGAGGTACACTCCGCTGACGCAGAACGTGTCGACAATCCTCTTAGCGATTGAAGACAGCGACCTCGTGTAGTTCCCCCCTCGACCGTCCAACAATACCAGCAAGAAGAGGGATCAGCGGTTCTACTGCCGCTTCCACCGGGACAACGGACACGACACAGATCGTTGCCGTGCCCTGAAGGACGAAATTGAGGCCTTCATCCAACGAGGGTACCTCCGGGAATTCAAAAGAGATGGCACCCGGGAACAGAGGGATACCAGAAACAGGAGGGATTCCCCTCCTCCTCGAGCACCCCGACAGCGCCTCGAGCGGGATCCGGAGCCCAAGGAGCTCGAGGGTCAGGCAATCTTGCATTGCGTCCACGGAGGGCCCATGGGAGGGGAATCCAACACTTTTCGTAAGGCATTCGTCCGGGATGTCAACACCGTCTAGGTCCCTCTCTCCCCCCGGGTCCAGCAACTTCCTGTCTCCTCCTCAGGGGAGGATCTGGAGGGAGTCCGGCTCCCTCATTGTGACGCACTCGTCATCAGCCTCTGCATGGCAAACTTCGAGGCCCGGCGAATCCTCGTAGACAATGGGAGCTCAGTCAACATCTTGTTCCTGGAAGCATTCAAGAACTTGAAGCTCTCTCGTGAGAAGCTAAAGCCAGCCGGATATACCTTGCACGGATTTTCTGGCATCCTAGTGACAATAGAGGGGATCGTCACCCTAGACGTCACGACGGGTATGACCCCGAACAGGAGAACCGAGTCCATGGACTTCATGGTTGTGAACGTCAAGGTAGCCTACAACGCCATACTCGGTCGCCCCGGGCTCTGCTCGCTCCAGGCGGTTCCCTCGACCTACCACCAGAAGATGAAGTTCCCTACCAACACTGGTGTCGGCATTGTTCGAGGAAATCAAGAAGCAGCACGCTCATGCTACATGATGGCCATCGGGAGCGGTGTATTTCAACTCGATGCCCTCGAACTAGAGCCCGAGAGGACCCAGCCAGAACCAGAGCCGGCAGATGAGCTAGAGGATGTCTCATTCGAGATAGGGGACGCGTCGAAGCACTTCCGAGTGAGTTGATCCCTCGCGCCCGACCTCAAGTCCGCCCTGATCGCCTGCATTCGCCGCAATGTCGACCTCTTTGCTTGGAAGCCCTCTGACATGCCCGGTATCTCCGAGGATCTCATCATGCACAAACTCAGCATGATCCCCAGGTCGAAGTCGGTTGTCCAAAAGCAGCGTAAGTTCGCTCCAGAGCGACAGCAGGCGGTGAACGCGGAAGTAGACAAGCTCTTGTCTGCGCATTTCGTATAAGAGGTCAGCTACCCTGAGTGGCTAGCGAATGTCGTCATGGTCAAGAAGGCGAGCGGGAGCTGGAGGATCTGCATAGATTTCACCGACTTCAATAAGGCATGCCCCAAGGATCCATTCTCCCTCCCCAGCATCGATGCCCTTATCGACGCCACATCGGGTCACGAGCTCTTATCCTTCATGGATGCCTTCTTATGCTACAACCAGATCCGGATGTTTCCTCTTGACATCGCCAAGACGTCCTTCGTCACAGACAGAGAACTTTTCTGCTACCGGGTTATGCCCTTTGGGCTGAAAAATGCCGGTGCTACTTACCCGAGGCTCGTTAACCGAGTCTTTAAAGATCAAATCGGGCGTAACATGGAGGTGTACGTCGACGACATGCTCGTCAAAAGCCAACAGGGTCAGAATCACGTCGCCGACCTGGAAGAGGCCTTTGGGGTACTTCGAACCCACAACATGAGGCTCAATTCGGCGAAGTGTGCATTCGGCATCTCCTCGGGAAAGTTTCTCGGTTTCATTGTCAGCCAGCGCGGTATCGAGGCGAACCCCGAAATAATCCAGGCCATAATAGACATGGCCCCTCCCAGGAACATCAAAGAAGTCTAGAGGCTAACGGGGAGACTGGAGGCTATCGGTCGTTTCCTCTCCAAGTCTGGAGAGAAATCCCTTCCGTTCTTTAAAGCGCTGCACGGAACCAGAAGGTTCGAATGGGGTACTCAACAACAGGAGGCCTTCGCCCAATTAAAAGAGTACCTCACCAACCCTCCTCTCCTCAGTAAGCCTGAACCAGGCGAGCCACTCTAGCTCTACCTCTCAGCTTCGGAGAACGTGCTTAGCACCGTCCTCGTTCGAGAAGAGGAAGGGGTCTAAAAGCCCCTGTACTATGTGAGCAAGGTCCTGCTCGACACCGAGACCAGATATTCCAGGATGGAGAAAGTAGCATACGCCTTGGTCATGGCCGCGCGAAAGCTCCGTCCATATTTTCAGGCACATTCGGTCCAGGTACTCACGGATCAACCCCTGAAGGCGGTGCTTTATAAGCCCGAGAGCTCGGGGCGACTAGTCAAGTGGTCGATCGAGCTCAGTCAGTACGATATCGGCTACCAGCCAAGGACGGCCATCAAAGGGTAGGCCCTCCCTGAGTTCATCACAGAATGCACCATCTCCGAGCAGCCGACAGGCAAGGAAGCCGACTAGACGTGGGAAGTATACGTCGACGGTTCCTCTTGCGAAGCAGGGAGTGGTACAGGCATCATTCTGTGGGGGACAAACAGTTTTCTCCTTCAATACTGCCTTCGCCTCGACTTCCCGGCCTCTAACAACGAGGCCGAGTACGAGGCCATGATCGCCGGGCTCACCCTGGCTCATCAGGCCGGTGCCAGACAGATCAGGGCCTTAGTGACTCCCAGCTTATGGTTAACCAGATCACTGGGGAGTACGTGGCCCGTGACGATCGGATGATCAGATACCTGGCCGTGGTCCAACGGCTATTAACGTCCTTCGACGTATCGGCTGTCTTAAGGATCCGCAGGGAGCAGAACGCCCAGGCCGATGCCCTGTCAAAGTTAGCTTCCTCGTCCTTTGAAGGCCTCGATCGGACCGTCCTGGTTGAGGTCCTGTTGAAACCAAGCATAGACTTCCCTAAGGCTTTGTACGTTGAAGACGGAGCCCCTCCCGACGACTGGACCACTCTTATCAAAAAATTTCTAATCAAGGGAGAGCTCCCCGAAGACCGGGCCGAAGCAAGGCGGGTTAGGGTCCGCTCAGATAGGTTCGCCATAATCGACGCAACCCTCTTCAAAAAGTCCTACACAACAACGGATGGCAGACCCTACCTCCGCTGCCTGACCCCTGATGAAGCAAAGTATGCCCTCAAGGAGCTACATGAGGGGATCAGCAGATGCCACATGGGAAGCCGTTCGCTAGCACAGAAGGCATTAAATCACGGGTACTACTGGCCCACTATGCTGTAAGACGCCCTCGCCCTAGTGAAGAAGTGCAGTCCTTGTCAACGATTCTCCCCCGTGAAGAGGGCTCCGCAAGCAAATCTCCATTCCATGGCCAGTCCGACCCCCTTTGCAATGTGGGGGATGGATCTGGTAGGCCCATTTCCGAAGGCAACGGGCCAAAGAAAGTTTTCCATAGTAGTAATCGACTACTTCACGAAGTGGATCGAGGCAGAGCCATTAGCAACGATCACCAAGCAACAGACCCAACAGTTCTTCTGGAAACACATCGTCTGTCGGTTCGGGATCCCACATGTACTCATCACGGACAATGGGACTCAGTTTGCAGGTAAGCACTTCCGAAAGTTCTGCGAAGATCTCGAGATCCAGCAGCGCTTCTCCTCGGTATGCCATCCCCAGTTAAACGGTCAGGCCGAAAACGCGAACCGCCAAATTCTCGATGGCCTCAAGAAACGACTCGATAACTTTTCTAAGGGGTTATGGGTCGACGAGCTGCCAAGCGTTCTCTGGGCCCACCGAACAAGAAAGAGAATCCCCATGGGAGAATTGCCTTTCAATCTCACATACGGCGCGGAGGCCATCATTCCCTTGGAGATCAGGATCCCTTCACCCCGGATCATGGCTTTCGACGAGGCAAGTAACTCTGAATAGCTGCGAGCTGACCTGGACCTCATAGACGAGGTCAGGGAGAAGTCTGCCATTAGAAGGAGCATCTACCAACAAAGGATTGAAAGGTTCAACAACAAGAAGGTGCGCCCTACCGACATCAAACTCGGAGACCTCGTCCTCCGAAAGCTGATGGTATCCAACCCCGGGCAGAAAAGGAAATTGGCCCCAAATTGGGAGGGCCCCTACAGAGTGTTGGAGGTCGTGCGCCCAGGGACTTACTGCCTTACCAACTCAGAGGGTAAAGCCATCAAGAGGCCCTGGAATGCGAAGCACCTCACCAAATTCTTAGGAGGAAGGAATTAGCCTCTGCCCCATGTAAAAATTATGAAGAATGTAATCGGCACGTCGTGCCTTGTCTTTTGTAAAAATTTCAAGTTGTTGTAAATAGGCCAGCTTTCTTAAAACAAATTTTTGGCTTCTTTTTGACTACCATTAATAAAACACGGCTCGACGCTAGGATAGCATCGCGAGTCACAAAAGCTTCTGCTGCAAGTTGGGGGCTCGGCGCTCGGATGGCATCTTGAGCTAGAAAAGCTTCCCTTACAAGCTTGAGGCTCGGCGCTCGGATAGCATCTCGAGCCAGAAAAGCTTCTCTTACAAGCTTGAGGCTCGGTGCCCGGATAGCATCTCGAGCCAGAAAAGCTTCTCTTACAAACTTGAGGCTCGGCGCCCGGATAGCATCTCGAGCCAGAAAAGCTTTTCTTACAAGCTTGAGTCTCGACGCTCGGATAGCATCTCGAGCCAGAAAAGCTTCCCTTACAAGCTTGAGGCTCGGCGCTCGGATAGCATCTCGAGCCAGAAAAGCTTCTCTTACAAACTTGAGTCTCGGCACTCGGATAGCATCTCGAGCCAGAAAAGCTTCTCTTACAAGCTTGAGGCTCGACGCTCGGATAGCATATCGAGCCAGAAAAGATTCTCTTACAAGCTTGGGGCTCGGCGCTCGGATGGCATCGCGAGCCAGAAAAGCTTCACTTACACATATTCTTGAGAACAAGTGCGGGAGCTCGACGTCTATTGCGAACAAGGCCGGGGCTTTCTTCAAAGCACCTCGACCTTAACGCTCAGCTACGACCCTCAGCTGCGCCTGCTACTGGCTTTCTCACCGGTGTGGGGGCTCGGCACCTGTCCCTAGCATGGTTTGGGCTTCTTCAATCCCATCACCTATGCACGAGGCGACAACCGCCGGCTACACCCGTGCCGTCTTTCCTGAGAACAAGTGCAGGAGCCCCACGTCGACCTCGAGCAAGGCAGTGGCTTTCTTCAAAGCACATCGACCTTAACGCTCGGCGACGACCCTTGGCCACGCCTGCTACTGGCTTTCTCATCGGTGTGGGGGCTCGACACCTGTCCCTAGCATGGTTTGGGCTTCTTCAAGCCCATCAACCAATGCACTCGGTGACAACTGCCGGCTACACCCGTACCGTCTTTCCTGAGAACAAGTGCGGGAGCTCGGCGTCGACCTCGAGCAAGGTCGGGGCTTTCTTCAAAGCACCTTGACCTTAACGCTCGGCGACGACCCTTGGCTACGCCTGCTACTGGCTTTCTCATCGGTGTGGGGGCTCGGCACCTGTCCCTAACATGGTTTGGGCTTCTTCAAGCCCATCAACCTATGCACGAGGCGACAACTGCCGGCTACATCCGTATCGTCTTTCCTGAGAACAAGTGCGGGAGCCCGGCATCGACCTCGAGCAAAGCCGGGGCTTTCTTCAAAGCACCCCAACCTTAACGATCTGCGACGACCCTTGGCTACACCTGCTACTGGCTTTCTCACCGGTGTGGGGGCTCGGCACCTATCCCTAACATGGTTTGGGCTTCTTCAAGCCCATCAACCTATGCACGAGGCGACAATTGTCGGCTACACCCGTACCGTCTTTCCTGAGAACAAGTGCAGGAGCTCGACGTCGACCTCAAGCAAGGTCGGGGCTTTCTTCAAAGCACCCCGACCTTAACACTCGGCGACGACCATCAGCTACGCCTGCTACTGGCTTTCTCACCGATGTGGGGGCTCAGCACCTGTCCCTAGCATGGTTTGGGCTTCTTCAATCCCATCAACCTATGCACGAGGCGACAACCACCGGCTACACCCGTGCCATCTTTCCTGAGAATAAGTGTGGGAGCCTCGCATCGACCTCGAGCAAGGCCGGGGCTTTCTTCAAAGCACCCCAACCTTAACGATTGGCGACGACCCTCGGCTACGCCTGCTACTGGCTTTCTCACTGGTGTGGGGGCTCGGCATCTGTCCCGAGCATGGTTTGGGCTTCTTCAAGCTCATCAACCTATGCGCGAGGCGACAACTACCGGCTACACTCGTGCCGTCTTTCCCGAGAACAAGTGCGGGAGCCCGGCGTCGACTTCGAGCAAGGCCGAGGCTTTCTTCAAAGCACCTCGACCTTAACGCTCGGCGACGACCCTTGGCTACGCCTGCTACTGGCTTTCTCACCGGTGTGGGGGCTCGGCACCTGTCCCTAACATGGTTTGGGCTTCTTCAAGCCCATCAACCTATGCACAAGGCGACAACTGCCGGCTACACCCGTACCGTCTTCATGAGAACAAGTTCGGAAATTCGGTGTCGACCCTACGAGTGCTTCAACAAAATTTTTCATTAAGGTTTAGGGCGTTCGCCTTCGGTGGACGTCCCGAGCTTTGAGTCGATTGGTAGACCCTCCTCTCGCCCGCGAACAACTTGGGGTTTACCGTTTTCACAAGCCGAAACCCTGAACTGTTCGAGGACGGCAGGGGAGCCACCGACCCTCGGTTCTCTCCTAACCTCCGAACCAATTAGTCGGCCCACCACTCACCAACGAGCAACCCGGGGTCTTACGGCCCTCAAGGCCTAAACCCCGAATTGTTCGAGGGTGATTGGTGTGCCTCCAATCCGGAGCCCTCGAAAAAGTATTAACTTCGGGGTGCCCACCTACGGCAAGCACCCCAGTCGAGCGGCAGATCAGCCACTCTGACTTCTTGGTAACCAACAAGCGGGGAAGTGGGGTTATATAGCCCCCTGAAGCACGCAGTTATTGCGTCTAGGAATGCCAAACGGCGGAAGGCAAAACGTCGCCATTAATGACTTAGCAAAAGACGAAATGTCGCTGCGTATGCGCCCTTTGCAGCAAGTCACCTCGGCGGTGACCTCCTGCGTGCCGAGCTCGGCAATCGCTCTCGCCCAACAAGACTCAAGGTTCAGGAAAGTGAATGCTCTTATTATTTCTCATTGCTTACAACTCAATGAACGTCGATACAAAGACAGTGCAAAGCTTACAACTCACTCACATCTGGCTTAAAATTCAAATTCGACGCTCCCTTCAGGGCTACCCTCACGCTCGGTCGGACCAACCAGGGAAGAGACCCCTACCACTGAGCTTCCCGCATCTTCTGGCTGGGTGCCCTCCAATAAAAATGTCGGAGACCGAGCCGGGATCTAGTTGCTCGCCTCCTCGATCAAACCCGCGCCCAACACTAACTTCAGTCTGCGGATCTCCAACTCCTTCTCAACAACAACTTCTCGAAGGAATGACTTCGAAGTCGACTGCCCGCTCGAGGCATCCGAGATGGACCAGTCCGTCTCGATTACCCACCAGTCCCGGTCGGCTATGGCTTTCCTCAGACAAGCCACCTCCAGACCGAGCTCCCTAGACTTGCTCATAAAATAGTTTACTGCGGCTGCTCGGTCTCGAGCCTATTTTCGCTGGCAAGCCAAGGCTACCTCCCTGGCCTCCCTCCCTGCTCGGACCAGGGATTCCTCGGTGGAAACAAGGTCGGCCCCCAAGACCTCGTGCTTCTATCAAAAGACAATAAAAAACAAACTATCACAAGGAGAGCGAGAAAATGTACAAGTTACGAAGCCTTGGCCCAAAAAAGTATTTTTCATTTCTTTCAAAAAATGGCGATACAAAAACTGCGGTGGCCAGTCCGCTCGAGGCATTTACATCAAAAGAAAAAAGAAAAAACTAGTCTACTCTTGAGGGGGGGTGGCACCTCTTCTTCAGCATGGACGCCCCCAGCCTCATCGCTGCCAGGGGGCAGCGGAAGGTTCGGCTGCCAGCCGTAGTGGAGATGATCGACATTTTGCTCCGGGTAAATCATTCGGAAGTGCTCCTTGGCCTGATCGTACGCCTCGTCCTGCGCTATGATCAAGGCTTTCGCCGAGACAGTCTCCATCCTCTTTAACGCCTTCTGTCCCTTCAGCGCCTCCTCTTTGATCTTCTCCTCGAGGCACTCAACATCCTTCTTGTGGATGTCGCAGAGCGAGGCCATCTGGGCCTCGTGGACGGCCGCCATACTCTGAGCCTCCTTCAAATCGTCGGTGGCCTTGTTCAGCTCGCGGAGGCACTTCTCCGCGTTCCTCATCTCCACGTAGATCTCCTTCTCCAAGCACTTTTTGGAAGTGCTGACCATGGAGCATCGCCTGTCCGAGGGGGAAAAGATCAGAAAATTCCACCAAGCTCAAAAACAGAAAAAGTGCCGTACTAACTCACCGAGACGTGCACCTGGGACCACTGCATGAAGGCCTGGTCCGCTGTCTGTGCCGCCAGCGACATCCAATCACGCTCGGTGGCGGCTTTCGTGACGAACTCAATCGTCACGGGTCCTTCGAGCAGAGTGTCCCCCTGCACGATCGACCAATCGGAAGCAAAGGGCCGTAGGTCCTGTTGGCCCACCATCTGTTCAGCTGTGGGCCGTGGTGGGGGAAGCTTCTTCCCCGAGGCATCGACAGTTTTGCCCGAACTACCCCCAGCGTCCCGAGCTGCCGTCGGCGTAAGGAGGTGATGCTTCTTAGCCCTCTTCGCAGGAGAAGGCTCCTCGACTACCGGGGCTGGTCCCTTGCCGGACCCCCCACCTTGGGCGGCCAGCTTCTCCTGCTCCGCCTTCTTCTTCTGCTTCGCTCTCGCCTTCGCGGCGATGGCTGGCAAGGCTCGCCTGTCTTCCACTTATTGGGAAGTCATCTATACAAAAATGAAAGAAAGAAGGCTAAAGTTAACACAAAGGCAGAAAGATGCAAGAATTCAGAACGAAACATATTAGGGTTGGCTGGGCTCAGTCCGGCCCGGGCAAGGTGTAGCTCGGTCACTCGAGGCCACGCGATACTGTGCCCCCCTACTATCTTCTCCACCCTCTTCCACTCCTTTGCTGTCAAGTCGCTTCGCTTCGGAGGTTTATGGTTCGGTTTGAAGAAACTCCACCTGGTCGGTATCCCCCAAGACCTCTCACTCCAAACCACAAAATACTTCTCTTTCCACCCCTTGATGGAATCCGGATGGCCGTGCATGACCTTCTTGTACGGCCTGGGCGAAAAGTAAAATATCCCCTCCTGATCTCCGAGCGAGCTGATCCCTAGGATGGATCGGAAGTACGTCAACCTCAGCTTCACCCCTTTATCTTGGCACTTCAGAATGAAGCAAATCAAATGCTTTCGAGAGTTTGGGCCGTACTGCATGGGGCATAACTTCGCCCAGTTCAAATTCCTCTTGACGAAGGGGTGCAGCGGCAGCCTCAGTTCCGAAACAAAAGCATCCTCGGGAAACATACAGTAGCCCGGCGCAAGAGCCGTGGTGGGTCAAACGCCAGGGTTCGGAATGAAGACCTCAAACTCTTGCGGAATGAAGTAGGAGACCCTCAGAATGTGGAGATAATCCGCCCTTAAAATACACGGGATGCTATCCATCCGAATCTTCACACAGATCTCTTCACCCAGCACAGGAGGGACAGGGTCGATGTCTTTGATATCATCAGGGTACGTCCGGATCGACCCCGAATTTTTGAAGGAGACCCGGGAAAACTCGAGCCCCGGTCTAGGTGCATACTCATCCGGTGGAGGGGGACTGTCGGGAATACTTAGCTTCCTCTTCTTCCGATGGGGACGAGTCTTCCTCTCGGGAGACGGCGTCGACAAAGGTGGAAGAGGCAGAAGGTCATCTCCGACCCCGACCGACCCTCCTGCTGTGCCTTCCCTAGCACCTCCTTGAGTGCCATGACCTTCGGGATCCTGGTCCCCCTCGCCGTCGTCCTCACCCTCGGGATCCTGATCCACCTCGTCCTCATATTCAACCTCGGAATCCTGGTCCCCCTCGTCCTCGTCCTCACCCTCGGGATACTGATCCTCCTCGTTCTCCTCCTCACCTTCGGCATCCTGATCCTCCTGATCCTCTTCTCCCTCGTCACCCTCGTCATCAACCTCTTCCTCTTCCTCCTCCTCTTTGCCCTCGACCACCGGCTCCTTCCCCAGCCTTCAGGATCTCAGCGGCGATACTATGAAGGCTACATCGTCACCACCATCCGACCCAGGGCCTGTCAGGACTTCCTCCTTGACCTTATATTTACTGAGTGACGAAGACGTCTCTGACCCGGATTCCATCGCAGTGCGGCCCGACGAGCTAGCCTCGGATCCGGACTGAGATCGCGACATTACTGAGCAGAAATACTAACCTGAAGCGTTATCCGTGCGATCACCGGAAGAAGTCGCCGACGGCAAGTAAGATCCTGTTCTTGAAAAATTGGAAAGTGAGTAAAGAAATAAAGAAAAAGTGAGGAAGGGGAGGGGGCGATTTATAGGGAGAAAGCGACTCCTCGATTTCCGCAATTAGATCTGACCGTTGGATCTCAAATCATCAAGATCTGACGGCCGCTAAGATCTGGAGTCACTTCGATTCCTGCGCTCATGACGTCAGCAGTAAGCATGAAATTACCCAACTACCCCCAGGTTTTTTTTCCAACAAACAGTTTTCCACAAGTCTGGAAGGGTCAACACTCGGATGGCATCGCGAGCCGCAGATTCCTCTTCTATTTCACAGAAGGGTCGACGCTCGGATGGTATCGCGAGCCACAACTCCCTTCTCTATTATTCAGGAAGCTCGGAGCTCGGATGGCATCGCGAGCCACAATTCTCCTTCTATTTCACAGAAGGGTTGACACTCGGATGGCATCGCGAGCTGCAGATTCCTCTTCTATTTCACAGAAGGGTCGATGCTCGGATGGCATCGCGAGCCACAATTCCCCTTCTATTTTCACAGAAGGGTCGACGCTCGGATGGTATCGCGAGCCATAACTCCCTTCTCTCATATTCAAGAAGCTCGGAGCTCGGATGGCATCGCGAGCCACAATTCCTCCTCTATTTCACA